>JACCHV010000089.1:0-21543 GCA_018907245.1 Eupristina koningsbergeri | reverse complement strand
ATTAACCACAATAAGATTTTTAAAGATTTCTAATAGTGTGTATAAAGTAAACGATATATAGTAAAGAAATTTAGAAACTGCGCTTGAGAATGCGAGAGTCATTCAGAATTTACAATTTATATATGATTTTTTTTAGAAAGAAGGCTAATAAATTGATATTTTCTGAAAAAAAAGCAATTAAAAAGCATTAACCTCAATAAAATTTAAGAATATTTCTAATAGTGTATATAAAGTTAAGGATATTTAGTAAAGCAAATTAGAAATTGTGCATAAGAATGCGGGAATTGTTCATAATTTACAAATTTATATATGCTTTTTAATCGAAGAAGGCTAATAAATTGATATTTTCTGAAAAAAAGGAATTAAAAAGCATTAACCTCAATAAAATTTAAGAAATATTTCTAATAATGTATATAAAGTAAACGATATTTAGTAAAGAAAAATTAGAAACTGTGCATAAGAATGCGGGAATTGTTCATAATTTACAAATTTATATATGATTTTTTAATCGAAAGAAGGCTAATAAATTGATATTTTCTGAAAAAAAGGAATTAAAAAGCATTAACCACAATAACAATAAAATTTAAGATATATTTCTAATAATGTATGTAAAGTAAAGATAATAGTAAAGAAATTAGAAACTGCGCTTGAGAATGCGAGAGTCATTCAGAATTTACAATTTATATATGATTTTTATTAGAAAGAAGGCTAATAAATTGATATTTTCTGAAAAAAAAGGAATTAAAAAGCTTTAACCACATTAACATTTTTAAAGATTTCGAATAGTCTATATAAAGTAAACGATATATAATAAAGAAATTGAGAAACTGTGCTTGAAAATGCGGGAATTGTTCATAATTTACAAATTTATATATGATTTTTATTAGAAAGTAGGCTAATAAATTGATATTTTCTGAAAAAAAAGCAATTAAAAAGCATTAACCACAATAAAATTTAAGAATATTTCTAATAATGTATGTAAAGTAAACGATATATAGTAAAGAAATATAGAAACTGCGCTTGAGAATGCGAGAGTCATTCAGAATTTACAATTTATATATGATTTTTATTAGAAAGAAGGCTAATAAATTGATATTTTCTGAAAAAAAAGGAATTAAAAAGCTTTAACCACATTAACATTTTTAAAGATTTCGAATAGTCTATATAAAGTAAACGATATATAGTAAAGAAAATTAGAAACTGTGCTTGAGAATGCCATAGTCGTTTATAATTTCGAATTTATATATGATTTTTATTAGAAAGTAGGCTAATAAATTGATATTTTCTGAAAAAAAAGCAATTAAAAAGCATTAACCTCAATAAAATTTAAGAATATTTCTAATAGTGAATATAAAGTTAAGGATATTTAGTAAAGCAAATTAGAAATTGTGCATAAGAATGCGGGAATTGTTCATAATTTACAAATTTATATATGCTTTTTAATCGAAGGAAGGCTAATAAATTGATATTTTCTGAAAAAAAGGAATTAAAAAGCATTAAACTCAATAAAATTTAAGAATATTTCTAATAATGTATATAAAGTAAACGATATATAGTAAAGCAAATTAGAAACTGTGCATAAGAATGCGGGAATTGTTCATAATTTACAAATTTATATATGATTTTTAATCGAAAGAAGGCTAATAAATTGATATTTTCTGAAAAAAAAGGAATTAAAAAGCATTAACCTCAATAAAATTTATGAATATTTCTAATAGTGTATATAAAGTTAACGATATTTAGTAAAGCAAATTAGAAACTGTGCATAAGAATGCGGGAATTGTTCATAATTTACAAATTTATATATGTTTTTTAATCGAAAGAAGGCTAATAAATTGATATTTTCTGAAAAAAAGGAATTAAAAAGCATTAACCACAATAAAATTTAAGAATATTTCTAATAATGTATGTAAAGTAAACGATATATAGTAAAGAAATATAGAAACTGCGCTTGAGAATGCGAGAGTCATTCAGAATTTACAATTTATATATGATTTTTATTAGAAAGAAGGCTAATAAATTGATATTTTCTGAAAAAAAAGGAATTAAAAAGCTTTAACCACATTAACATTTTTAAAGATTTCGAATAGTCTATATAAAGTAAACGATATATAGTAAAGAAAATTAGAAACTGTGCTTGAGAATGCCATAGTCGTTTATAATTTCGAATTTATATATGATTTTTATTAGAAAGTAGGCTAATAAATTGATATTTTCTGAAAAAAAAAGCAATTAAAAAGCATTAACCTCAATAAAATTTAAGAATATTTCTAATAGTGAATATAAAGTTAAGGATATTTAGTAAAGCAAATTAGAAACTGTGCATAAGAATGCGGGAATTGTTCATAATTTACAAATTTATATATGATTTTTAATCGAAAGAAGGCTAATAAATTGATATTTTCTGAAAAAAAAGCAATTAAAAAGCATTAACCTCAATAAAATTTAAGAATATTTCTAATAGTGAATATAAAGTTAAGGATATTTAGTAAAGCAAATTAGAAATTGTGCATAAGAATGCGGGAATTGTTCATAATTTACAAATTTATATATGCTTTTTAATCGAAGGAAGGCTAATAAATTGATATTTTCTGAAAAAAAGGAATTAAAAAGCATTAAACTCAATAAAATTTAAGAATATTTCTAATAGTGTATATAAAGTTAAGGATATTTAGTAAAGAAAAATTAGAAACTGTGCATAAGAATGCGAGAGTCATTCAGAATTTACAATTAATATATGATGTTTTTTAGAAAGAAGGCTAATAAATTGATATTTTCTGAAAACAAAGGAATTAAAAAGCATTAACCACAATAAAATTTAAGAATATTTCTAATAATGTATATAAAGTAAACGATATATAGTAAAGAATTTTAGAAACTGCGCTTGAGAATGCGTTGAGTCATTCAGAATTTACATTTATATATGATTTTTAATCGAAAGAAGACTAATAAATTGATATTTTCTGAAAAAAAGGAATTAAAAAGCATTAACCACAATAAAATTTAAGAATATTTCTAATAATGTATATAAAGTAAACGGTATATAGTAAAGAATTTTAGAAACTGTCCTTGAAAATGCGGGAATTGTTCATAATTTACAAATTTATATATGATTTTTAATCGAAAGAAGGCTAATAAATTGATATTTTCTGAAAAAAAGAAATTAAAAAGCATTAACCACAATAAAATTTAAGAATATTTCTAATAATGTATATAAAGTAAACGATATATAGTAAAGAAATTTAGAAACTGCGCTTGAGAATGCGAGAGTCATTCAGAATTTACAATTTATATATGATTTTTATTTGAAAGAAGGCTAATAAATTGATATTTTCTGAAAAAAAAGGAATTAAAAAGCATTAACCACAATAACATTTAAGAATATTTCTAATAATGTATATAAAGTAACGATATTAGTAAAGAAATTAGAAACTGTCCTTAAAATGCGGGAATTGTTCATAATTTACAATTTATATATGATTTTTAATCGAAAGAAGCTAAAATTGATATTTTCTGAAAAAAAGGAATTAAAAATCATTAACCACAATAAAATTTAAGAATATTTCTAATAATGTATATAAAGTTAACGATATATAGTATAGAAATTTAGAAACTGCGCTTGAGAATGCGAGAGTCATTCAGAATTTACAATTTATATATGATTTTTTTAGAAAGAAGGCTAATAAATTGATATTTTCTGAAAAAACGAATTAAAAAGCATTAACCTCATTAACATTTTTAAAGATTTCGAATAGTCTATATAAAGTAACGATATATAATAAAGAAATTAGAAACTGTGCTTGAAAATGCGGGAATTGTTCATAATTTACAAATTTATATATGATTTTTAATCGAAAGAAGGCTAATAAATTGATATTTTCTGAAAAAAAGGAATTAAAAAGCATTAACCACAATAAAATTTAAGAATATTTCTAATAATGTATATAAAGTAAACGATATATAGTAAAGAAATTTAGAAACTGCGCTTGAGAATGCGAGAGTCATTCAGAATTTACAATTTATATATGATGTTTTTTAGAAAGAAGGCTAATAAATTGATATTTTCTGAAAAAAAGGAATTAAAAAGCATTAACCACAATAACATTTTTAAAGATTTCTAATATGTATATAAAGTAAACGATATTAGCAAAGAAATTTAGAAACAGCGCTTGAAATGTCAGAATTTACAATTTATATATGATTTTTATTAGAAAGAAGGCTAATAAATTGATATTTTCTGAAAAAAAAGGAATTAAAAAGCATTAACCACAATAACATTTAAGAATATTTCTAATAGTGTATATAAAGTAACGATTTATAGTAAAGAAATTTAGAAACTGTGCTTGAAAATGCGGGAATTGTTCATAATTTACAAATTTATATATGATTTTTAATCGAAAGAAGGCTAATAAATTGATATTTTCTGAAAAAAAGGAATTAAAAAGCATTAACCACAATAAAATTTAAGAATATTTCTAATAATGTATATAAAGTAAACGATATATAGTAAAGAAATTTAGAAACTGCGCTTGAGAATGCGAGAGTCATTCAGAATTTACAATTTATATATGATTTTTTTTAGAAAGAAGGCTAATAAATTGATATATTCTGAAAAAAAAGGAATTAAAAAGCATTAACCACAATAACATTTTTAAAGATTTCTAATAGTGTATATAAAGTAAACGATATAAAGTAAAGAAATTTAGAAACTGCGCTTGAGAATGCGAGAGTCATTCAGAATTTACATTTATCTATGATTTTTAAACGAAAGAAGGCTATAAATTGATATTTTCTGAAAAAAAGGAATTAAAAAGCATTAACCTAATAAAATTAAGAATATTTCTAATAATGTATATAAAGTAAACGATATATTGTAAAGAAATTTAGAAACTGCGCTTGAGAATGCGAGTGTCATTCAGAATTTACATTTATATATGATTTTTAATCGAAACAAGGCTAATAAATTGATATTTTCTGAAAAAAAAGGAATTAAAAAGCATTAACCATAATAAAATCTAAGAATATTTCTAATAATGTATATAAAGTAAACGATATATTGTAAAGAAATTTAGAAACTGCGCTTGAGAATGCGAGAGTCATTCAGAATTTACATTTATATATGATTTTTAATCGAAAGAAGGCTAATAAATTGATATTTTCTGAAAAAAAGGAATTAAAAAGCATTAACCACAATAAAATTTAAGAACATTTCTAATAATGTATATAAAATAAACAATATTTAGTAAAGAAATTTAGAAACTGTGTTTGAAAATGCGGGAATTGTTCATAATTTACAAATTTATATATGATTTTTAATCGAAAGAAGGCTAATAAATTGATATTTTCAGAAAAAAAGGAATTAAAAAGCATTAACCACAATAAAATTTAAGAACATTTCTAATAATGTATATAAAATAAACAATATTTAGTAAAGAAACTTAGAAACTGTGTTTGAAAATGCGGGAATTGTTCATAATTTACAAATTTATATATGATTTTTAATCGAAAGAAGGCTAATAAATTGATATTTTCAGAAAAAAAGGAATTAAAAAGCATTAACCACAATAAAATTTAAGATTATTTCTAATAATGTATATAAAATAAACAATATTTAGTAAAGCAAATTAGAAACTGTGCATAAGAATGCGGGAATTGTTCAGAATTTACAATTTATATATGATTTTTATTAGAAAGAAGGCTAATAAATTGATATTTTCTGAAAAAAAATGAATTAAAAAGCATTAATCAGAATAAAATTTAAGAATATTTCTAATAATGTATATAAAATAAACAATATTTAGTAAAGAAATTTAGAAACTGTGCTTGAGAATGCCGTAGTCGTTCATAATTTACAATTTATATATGATTTTTTTTAGAATAAAGGCTAATAAATAGATATTTTCTGAAAAAAAAGGAATTAAAAAGCATTAACCATAATAAAATCTAAGAATATTTCTAATAATGTATATAAAGTAAACGATATATTGTAAAGAAATTTAGAAACTGCGCTTGAGAATGCGAGAGTCATTCAGAATTTACATTTATATATGATTTTTAATCGAAAGAAGGCTAATAAATTGATATTTTCTGAAAAGAAGGAATTAAAAAGCATTAACCACAATAAAATTTAAGAATATTTCTAATAATGTATATAAAGTAAACGATATATAGTATAGAAATTTAGAAACTGCGCTTGAGAATGCGAGAGTCATTCAGAATTTACAATTTATATATGATGTTTTTTTGAAAGAAGGCTAATAAATTGATATTTTCTGAAAACAAAGGAATTAAAAAGCATTAACCACAATAACATTTTTAAAGATTTCTAATAGTGTATATAAAGTAAACGATATATAGTAAAGAAATTTAGAAGCTGCGCTTGAGAATGCGAGAGTCATTCAGAATTTACATTTATCTATGATTTTTAATCGAAAGAAGGCTATTAAATTGATATTTTCTGAAAAAAAGGAATTAAAAAGCATTAACCATAATAAAATCTAAGAATATTTCTAATAATGTATATAAAGTAAACGATATATTGTAATGAAATTTAGAAACTGCGCTTGAGAATGCGAGAGTCATTCAGAATTTACATTTATATATGATTTTTAATCGAAACAAGGCTAATATATTGATATTTTCTGAAAAAAAAGGAATTAAAAAGCATTAACCACAATAACATTTTTAAAGATTTCTAATAGTGTATATAAAGTAAACGATATATAGTAAAGAAATTTAGAAACTGCGCTTGAGAATGCGTTGAGTCATTCAGAATTTACATTTATATATGATTTTTAATCGAAAGAAGGCTAATAAATTGATATTTTCTGAAAAAAAGGAATTAAAAAGCATTAACCACAATAAAATTTAAGAATATTTCTAATAATGTATATAAAGTAAACGATATATAGTAAAGAATTTTAGAAACTGCGCTTGAGAATGCGAGAGTCATTCAGAATTTACATTTATATATGATTTTTAATCGAAACAAGGCTAATATATTGATATTTTCTGAAAAAAAAGGAATTAAAAAGCATTAACCACAATAACATTTTTAAAGATTTCTAATAGTGTATATAAAGTAAACGATATATAGTAAAGAAATTTAGAAACTGCGCTTGAGAATGCGTTGAGTCATTCAGAATTTACATTTATATATGATTTTTAATCGAAAGAAGGCTATTAAATTGATATTTTCTGAAAAAAAGGAATTAAAAAGCATTAACCATAATAAAATCTAAGAATATTTCTAATAATGTATATAAAGTAAACGATATATTGTAATGAAATTTAGAAACTGCGCTTGAGAATGCGAGAGTCATTCAGAATTTACATTTATATATGATTTTTAATCGAAACAAGGCTAATATATTGATATTTTCTGAAAAAAAAGGAATTAAAAAGCATTAACCACAATAAAATTTAAGAATATTTCTAATAATGTATATAAAGTAAACGATATTTAGTAAAGAAATTAGAAACTGTGCATAAGAATGCGGGAATTGTTCATAATTTACAAATTTATATATGATTTTTAATCGAAAGAAGGCTAATAAATTGATATTTTCTGAAAAAAAAGGAATTAAAAAGCATTAACCACAATAAAATTTAAGAACATTTCTAATAGTGTATATAAAGTAAACGATATTTAGTAAAGAAATTAGAAACTGTGCTTAAGAATGCGGGAATTGTTCATAATTTACAAATTTATATATGATTTTTAATCGAAAGAAGGCTAATAAATTGATATTTTCTGAAAAAAAGGAATTAAAAAGCATTAACCACAATAAAATTTAAGATTATTTCTAATAATGTATATAAAATAAACAATATTTAGTAAAGCAAATTAGAAACTGTGCATAAGAATGCGAGAGTCATTCAGAATTTACAATTTATATATGATGTTTTTTTGAAAGAAGGCTAATAAATTGATATTTTCTGAAAAAAAAGGAATTAAAAAGCATTAACCATAATAAAATTTAAGAATATTTCTAATAATGTATATAAAATAAACAATATTTAGTAAAGAAATTTAGAAACTGTGCTTGAGAATGCCGTTGTCGTTCATAATTTACAATTTATATATGATTTTTTTTAGAATAAAGGCTAATAAATAGATATTTTCTGAAAAAAAAGGAATTAAAAAGCATTAACTGCAATAACATTTAAAATTATTTCTAATAATGTATATAAAATAAACAATATTTAGTAAAGAAATTTAGAATCTGTGCTTGAGAATGCCGTAGTCGTTCATAATTTACAATTTATATATGATTTTTTTTAGAATAAAGGCTAATAAATAGATATTTTCTGAAAAAAAAGGAATTAAAAAGCATTAACCATAATAAAATCTAAAAATATTTCTAATAATGTATATAAAGTAAACGATATATTGTAAAGAAATTTAGAAACTGCGCTTGAGAATGCGAGAGTCATTCAGAATTTACATTTATATATGATTTTTAATCGATAGAAGGCTAATAAATTGATATTTTCTGAAAAAAAGGAATTAAAAAGCATTAACCACAATAAAATTTAAGAATATTTCTAATAATGTATATAAAATAAACAATATTTAGTAAAGAAATTTAGAAACTGTGCTTGAGAATGCCGTAGTCGTTCATAATTTACAATTTATATATGATTTTTTTTAGAATAAAGGCTAATAAATAGATATTTTCTGAAAAAAAAAGGAATTAAAAAGCATTAACCGCAATAAAATTTAAGATTATTTCTAATAATGTATATAAAGTGTAACTGCGGAAGGCGGACACATAATCACATACACTCACACACACAATCGTACACCGATACACACACCGCCGAGCCCAATATTTACATTTGTTAAAATTGTAAATACGCCGCTCGAGAATGATCTCGAAGCTCCCAGAATGTTCACGAACGTTCGGGAGTGTTCGGGATCATTCGGCCGCGCATGCCCAGAGGTTGCAAGCGCTTATACACGGGTCTTATGGGCCGACTCGTGTATAAAAGCCGGCGTTCGAAGCAAAAAGTTACCTTTCCAACCGCATCTCTCCTGCTACTCACACCTCACCTGGCCTACGTATTGTACGGAAGCCAGATCATCCCTCTCTCTAAAAAACCGGCCTACGTATTGTACGGAAAGCCACCCTTCCCTCCCCAGGCCTACGTATTGTACGGAAAGCCTGACTACCCTCACTCTCCACCCCTATCAGGCCTACGTATTGTACGGAAAGCCTGACTACCCCACTCTCTACACCCTCACAGGCCTACGTATTGTACGGAAAGCCTGAACCCCTCACCCCTTATCTCAGGCCAACGTATTGTACGGAACGCCTGAGACAACCCTCACTACCCCTCCCGGCAAGGCCCACGTATTGTACGGAAAGCCGAGCCGGAAATTCTCCCCTCCTCCCTGAAAGGCCAACGTATTGTGCGGACAGCCTTATCAGGGCCCCTCCCCTACCCTCGTAGCATCGGGATATTGAATTCACCCGTTTTGAGTAGGTGCACCCGGTAATTAAATTAAATGCACGCCGCTTAGTGAATGAATGAACCCCGTTTTTTATGTATAAAAGAATATCCGATAAGACCGCACCAACCGATAACACCCGACACTATCATACCGACCGACTGCACCGAAATTATACTGCAAATTTAAATGCACCGCGATTGCAAATAGTTAAAAATCCGATATTCACTTTCTTAAAGATTTAAAATTAAAAGCTTATCATTTTCTTGTATATTTATGTTACAGAATTAGAACGGAAATAAACATGGCCACGATATTAAACTAAAATCTGCTTATTTTTTTTATTTACCTGCTGTTGTGTTTTCCCCCTCCCAATCCTGGTTCCCCGACTGCAAGCCTATCCGCGCAATTTATTCATAATTAATTCATTCTTCTAAATTAAAATTAAATTTAAAAATATTTTTTTTTCTTTTCAATAAATTTATCAAGCGCGGGAAATAACCCGTTACATGGCGCCCGAACAGGGACAGTATTGAGGAACGAACACAACAGTAGATATTTTCGCGAAATTTGCTGTAAAATCTTTCAAAAATGTCAATAGAAAACAATGAATTACGACCCATTACGAGACCACGGGTCTCATGGATCTATAAATTGAACAAAAGAGCCGTAATCGAGGAATTATTAAAACATAACCTTCCCACCGACGGAATAGCCACTGTAATCAAACAAAGACTGGTCCGCTTCGTGAAAAAGAACCCCGAACTGTACCAAGACAAACAACCTGACCCTGACGGCTACGACGAAGACTTGGACTTGACTTTAGACCTAGAGGAGGAGATAGAGGCTAAGCTTGCTATGCACGCCTCCACTCCGACTAACATAGCACCCCGCGAATCTTTGCCTCCGGACGGACGGATAATGGAACAAATGCGCAAGTGGAATCTCCATTTCGACGGGAAGGATGCCCACGCGTTTCTTGAACGTCTCGACGAACTCCGGGAAGGGTACAATTACGAACCGGACCAATTAATAAAGGGTCTTCCGGAGTTAATGAAGGGGGACGCGCTCTCGTGGTACCGTAACCAGGGTAAGATCACTACGTGGACGGAATTTGAAAATATTTTCCGCGATTATTATATTCCCGCCGACGACCAGAGAGTATTACGCCGGAAAATAAATAATCGGATGCAGGGGGCCCGCGAGACCTTTCGAGTATATGCAACAGAGTTGCAAACGTTGATGCGTCGCCACGGAGGTTATGCACCGCGTGATCAAATAGATCAGCTTTTTGAGAACATGAAGCCTGAGTATCATGCATACCTCCGACGCCGCGAAATCAACTCTGTTGCTGAGTTATTTAAAGAGGTTGAAAGGATCGAGGGTGCCCTAAATGCAACCGAGAAACGGCGTAATACTAACGTATCCGCCACTGCACCCACCGAACCGGAGATAACAGAGAAAACCCTTACTCCAGCAGCCCCGTATAATTCAAAAGAATGCTGCTGGAGATGTAAGCAGCGCGGTCACCGGCGTACCGAGTGTAGAGCCAAATACAAAAAGTTTTGCGCGGTTTGTGGGAAAGATGGCGTGTTGACCCGGGAATGTCACGGTATCCCTTCGGGAAACGAGAACCGGGCCGGGCCAGCTTCCCCACCTTCCGGACCCGAGACGACGACCCCCGACCGTTTGTAAACGTCGAGATTGATGGGGAAACTTTTGCCGCTTTAGTAGATACCGGGTCCGCTTGTTCGTTCGTAAATTCAAAAGTAGCCACGTGGTGCCGCCGGAATAAATGGCACATAACCGAACAATGTCATAGAACCGCGGAAATGGCGGACGGACAAGCCACCACGATAGGAGATACATTCAGCGGTACAATAAAAATAAATGGCATAAAATCCGTCGTTAAGTTCATCGAAATGGGGACACTTGCGTACGACGTTTTATTAGGCATAGACACGCTAAACATACTTGGACTGACACTGACATACACGACACCCACATCCGTATGTACCTTAACAAAACCGACACCAACCGAACAAAATCAATTAACAACGATCATAGACGAGGCCAAAAAGAAAATGGCCACCATAAAAGGACCGACACACTTAGCAACTTACGAAATCAGACTGAAAGACCCGACGCCACTAAAACAAAGATATCGTCCCCGAAACCCCGCCATGCAAAGTATCATGGACGAGGAAATAAAGCGAATGCAAGACGAGGGAGTTATAGAACCGTCCACTAGCCCGTGGAGTTCACCGGTGGTCATGGCGCGAAAAAAGGATGGTAAATATCGGTTTTGTATCGATTATCGCCGGTTAAATGACGTGACACACAAAGACGCGTACCCGTTGCCAAAGATTCAAGCCACGCTCGATAAATTAAGAGGGGCCGTATATCTCTCCACAATAGATTTAAAAAACGGGTACTGGCAGGTCCCCCTGACCGAGGCAAGCAAACCAATGACCGCGTTCACTGCACCACGACATGGGCTTATGCAGTTCCGTGTAATGCCTTTTGGACTCCATTCCGCCCCCGCCGTGTTCCAACGTTTAATCGATCGAGTAATTGATCCGTCATGGGAACCCCACGTGTTTTGCTATTTGGACGATATAATAATTATTAGTAAAACGTTCCCTCACCACCTAGAACTCGTCACGAAAGTATTAGATCGGTTATACGAAGCCCGGCTACGACCAAACTGGGAGAAATGCCACTTTGGTCGAAATAGCCTACATTATCTAGGGCACGTAATCGACGCGAACGGCATTCATACGGATCCGGAAAAGATAGCCGCCATCCTTGCTCTAAAACCGCCGACAAATATCAAAGAATTACGGAGATTCAACGGATTAATTTCTTGGTATCGGAGGTTTGTCCCTAACGTTGCCACGGTTACGGCCCCACTTAACCAATTATTACGGAAAAGAACCAAATGGGAGTGGGGGGAACCACAAGAACAAGCCTTCCGACTAATCCAGAATCGATTAAGCAATGCCCCTATCCTTGCCTGCCCCGACTTTACACAAACATTTACACTACAAACCGACGCTAGCAACGTTGGATTAGGGGTTGTACTTTCACAGGAACTGGAGGGAAAGGAGAGGGTCATCGCCTATGCCAGCAGGACATTGAACAAGGCAGAGAGGAACTACAGTGCCACAGAGAAGGAATGCCTCGCCATCAAGTGGGGAATCTTCAAGATGAGGGATTACTTGGAGGGATACAAGTTCATCGTCCTCACTGACCACCAGGCACTTAAATGGCTCCAACGGATCGACAACCCTTCCGGTCGTCTGGCTCGCTGGTCAATCGAACTATCCCAGTGGGATTTTGAAGTTCGATACCGGAGGGGAGAGGACAATGCCTTGGCCGACGCCCTCTCACGACAACCCGAACCAATCACCGCTATCTCCACCTCCAGTTGGTACAACACCCTAAAAACACAAGTACAAACAAATCCCGACGCCTATCCCTCCTACCGCATCAATAACGACAAATTGTACAAACATGTATTACATACGCTAGACTTTAAAGAAAACCCCTCCCACACGCAATGGAAGTTATGCGTCCCGGATACCGATCGTCAGCGAATCATGGTCGAAAATCATGATAACCCCACCGCCGGTCATTTGGGGATCGCAAAAACAATATGTCGAGTCGTTCAACGATATTATTGGCCGGGGGTTACAAGGGATGTCGCGAAATACGTGAGGGCTTGTAAATCGTGTCAACAATTTAAGTCCTCGCAACAAGCACCGGCCGGACACCTCCACGCTCACCGCGTCGAACAACCGTGGTCAGAAGTCTCTATGGACCTGATTGGACCTCAGCCCCGATCAGGGAGACAAAATAGTTGGCTACTTGTTATGCAAGACCGTTTTACTAAGTGGGTAGAGTTAGCCGCCCTCCGTACCGCCACTAGCCAAAACATAACCGAAAAATTTAAAGAATTAATCGTCCTCCGACACGGGTGTCCAGCGACCGTCACAACCGATAATGGGCGACAATTTATAGGAAAAGTCTTCACGGACTACTTAAAAGGTTGCGGAATCAATCACCGACGAACGCCGCCATACGCAGCCCATTGCAACCCCGTGGAAAGGACCAATAAGGTGCTAAAGACGATGATCGCCCAACTGACCGACAACCAACATCACAAATGGGACACACACCTCCACGAAGTAAGGTTCGCCTACAACACCGCCACCTCCTCATCCACAGGCTACACACCGGCCTACCTAAACCATGGACGAGAGCTCGTTCCGATCAATGGCCATAATGATACCTTCCCCTCACCTGCCACACCGAATATGCCTCTAAACATCCGAAATCTCCACGAGGCACAGGAACTGGCCCAAGTCCAATTGGCGGAGGCATTCGCTAAACAACAGCCCCACTACAATCGTAAAAGGCGCGCTTGGCATCCCAAGGTAGGAGAGAGAGTCATGAGGAGGGTCCGGATACTATCAAACAAGGCTGACAAGGTGAATAGTAAGCTGGCACCAAAATTTGATGGACCTTATATCATAAAATCAAGGAAGTCACCTGTCATATTTGAATTGACCAACACTGAGGGCAGCACGGTAACCTCCCACCTCCAAGACTTAAAATTGTTCTACGAATAAAAGCTTGTAAAAATATTGTAAAATGGAAAATTTGTAAAATAAAAGAGCGACAAACACATGCTAGACACAAACACACAACACAACAATTATATATACAATAAATAAAATTAGATAACAATATGTAAAATATATATAATAAAAACACACAGATAATAAATAAATAGAACATACCTATGCAATGAAATATGTACAATAAATACCGAACAAGTGTAAAAGAAAAATATATACAAGAAATAAAATGTGTAAAATCGAAACAAAATACGTAGAAAACACCGAACAAATGTAAACACACAGCAAACACTAATCCGCAGACATAAACAATCACCTCCCTTTCTGAAAATTCCGTACTAAATGTAAGGATTATCAAAATCCAGGAAAGTACATTTACAACACTAAAATAAAACACGATGAAAGCGTGATAATACCTCAGTCCGAAATTTGAAATCATGGAACGTAGGCCAACACGTCCTCAAAAAGTGACGCCGCCGCCAAGGGCTCCGGTCGAGGAAGACCTCGAGGACATTATCAGGCAGATGACGCGCCTCATCGAGCCCATGGCACCCATCCCGGATCCACCACCGATCACATGTGCCCTGGGCCCGCCTCGGGAAAACCGACGTCCACGGTACCCTCGGAGGGAGACCATCTTTGAGGAGGTTCAACGGACCAATGAGCTCCTACGGGCCCAACGACCAACCATCACCTCGGAGCCAGAAAAGGTCCCGGAACCAATGGACGTCGTACCCCCTCCGCCGGTCCCAGAGCCCATGGACGCCGAGAACACAGAGGCTAGTACCGTCATCCCCACCAAGACCATCACCCTCGACGATGGAGTCACGGTGACTGTACCCTGTAAGGGGTCACAGTACACCGTGTACTACATGTCCGAGGTGGGGCGAGTAAGCCGGCGGATCCGGTTTCATCCAGATGGAGAAGTCCAGTTCATCGGACCACGGAGGTATTATACGCGTTTCACGCTATTAAAAAGGGGGGGTAATGTAACGCGAATGCGTACACCTAGTCACATACACTCACACACACAATCGTACACCGATACACACACCGCCGAGCCCAATATTTACATTTGTGAAAATTGTAAATACGCCGCTCGAGAATGATCTCGAAGCTCCCAGAATGTTCACGAACGTTCGGGAGTGTTCGGGATCATTCGGCCGCGCATGCCCAGAGGTTGCAAGCGCTTATACACGGGTCTTATGGGCCGACTCGTGTATAAAAGCCGGCGTTCGAAGCGAGAAAGTGACCTTTCCAACCGCATCTCTCCTGCTACTCACACCTCACCTGGCCTACGTATTGTACGGAAGCCAGATCATCCCTCTCTCTAAAAACCGGCCTACGTATTGTACGGAAAGCCACCCTTCCCTCCCCAGGCCTACGTATTGTACGGAAAGCCTGACTACCCTCACTCTCCTCCCTATCAGGCCTACGTATTGTACGGAAAGCCTGACTACCCCACTCTCCACACCCTCACAGGCCCACGTATTGTACGGAAAGCCTGAACCCCTCACCCCTTATCTCAGGCCAACGTATTGTACGGAACGCCTGAGACAACCCTCACTACCCCTCCCGGCAAGGCCCACGTATTGTACGGAAAGCCGAGCCGGAAATTCTCCCCTCCTCCCTGAAAGGCCAACGTATTGTGCGGACAGCCTTATCAGGGCCCCTCCCCTACCCCTCGTAGCATCGGGATACTGAATGCACCCGTGTTGAGTAGATGCACCCGGTAATTAAATTAAATGCACGCCGCTTAGTGAATGAATAACCCCGTTTTTATGTATAAAGAATATCCGATAAAGACTGTACCGACCGACACTATCGTACCGACCGACTACCCCGAATTACACTGCAAATGTAAATGCACCGCGATCGCAAATAATTAGAATGCGATATTCATTTTCTTAAAGATTTGAAATTGATAGTATCATTGCTAAAGCCCACGCTTGTATTCTTTTATGTTACAGAATTAGAACGGCAATAAACCTGGAAACTATATTAAACTAAACTCTGCTTATTTTTTTTTATTTGTTACCTGCTGTTGTGTTTTTCCCCTCCCAATCCTGGTTCCCCGACTGCATGCCTATCCGCGCAATTTATTCATAATTAATTTATTTTTTTAGTAAAATTTCGTAATTTAAAATTAAATTAAAATTTTTTTTAATAAATTTATCAAGCGCGGGGACTAACCCGTTACATTTATATAAACATATATTATATATATATATATATATTCAATGCATCAATATAATTAAATTCATATTATAATAATGATATACAATGAATTTAAAAAATTATAATATCAAACTTAAATATCACAATTATTATTATTATATGTATATTATACAAAATATCATAACATAATTATTATAAGAAAAAAATACCATCTAAAAAAAATTATTTCTCTTCAAAGAATTTTGTCGATGATTTTTATTAATGGCATATATCAAACAAATTTATAGCGAAAATCAATAGAAGATATAAATTATTTTGTCAAAAATATCCTTTTTATGGTGTGAGTAAAGAAATAAGAGTACAACTTATTGTAACGCCAATGTTTTGACAATGTGTTTTATCGTCTTTGTCAAGGCCTTTATCACAATTGATTAATTTATACATGTTTTTTTTTAAATATTATGACGTCCACTGACGTCTTTAAACGCATTAAAGATTGGACCCATCGGTCCCCATAAGTAGGTGGGGGAAAGTTTAAAAAAAGCTTGTGAAACTTTTAAAGAAAAAAATGGGTGGGTAGACTGGAGTTTTGAGCAGCTGTTCTCCCGCTTGACACGTAATTAACTTGGTGCGTGATTTTCACCGTTTTCTTATACTATACGCTGTTGAAGAAATGATCTCGAGTTATTCCACCTTGGAGGATCCGCTGGTAGTGCCCTAGGAAGTGGAACGCGTACCACCTATGAGAACAGCGGAAACTACAGTTGAGGAGCAACAGCACCGCTTGGAAGTCATTGTCGAACCGTCTGTTCTCTCAATGAGAGCTGTAGGGATCTCTTTTTCACGTGGGTAGTTTTAGTTTCAACCCAAGAACTCGGCGAGATGTTAAGGTCTCTCGAGGAAGCGCTAGGAACATCTACTCGGAGCGTGCGGTTACGTGACTACTGTTCAATCTAGGACTACATAGGCGTATAAAGGTGTTATCGCTCTCCATTTGTGTGAGTCGGGGAAGCGTCTTCGAGAAGTTCGCGTTTATTCATTCTCCGCATTATACACCACCGGTTGTAAATTAAAATTTATAAATTATTAAGTTAACAAATAAATCCAATTTCACTTTTAATCAATGTATTCGTGTATCAGTTATTCCTATCGCAAATAACATTATAATATATATAATGTAGAAAGGAAAGGAAGTAAAAGGGAAAAGTTTTATGATAGGGCCGAGGCGACAAGGGCGCCTCGGAGATTAGACGGGAAAGTCAGTCTTGGCTGAGCCGTCGCTTTTGTACATCCTTCGCCAATGTAAATAAATATATTCTACATTATATCTAAGTGTTTAATTTCATAGTTAATTCCTTGGTGTTAGTGTTTTCTTAAATATTATTAATATATTTCCTACAATAATAATTTAATTACAATGTATCAATTTCAAATTTTTAAATATATAAATACCTTAATGTATATGAAATTATTTATTCTATCACATGTTGATCATGCGAAGTCAAAAATTATATATTAAGTGTTATCTCTACGTTACATCAGGTATTTACACTTTTCTTAGAGGTGACGTTCTTATACGTCATAATGTACGATATATGATTATATTGTTAATTTAAATTCTGTGTGTCCTCTCGTCTATTTAACATATTATTGTTTGCTTTTATATAAAGTATTTCTGAATTTAACCGCCTTTTATAATTATTTCCTCTATCTAGAATTGAAATATTTTTCTAATCTGTTTTATGGTTACACTCTTGTACATATGATAAAATAATCGAGGAACTATTTTTATATTTTTGGTGTTCGTTAATTCTAATAAGCAGACTGCTCTTTGTCTCATCAATTTACATAGCAGAACAGCTGTTACAATATATTTTGGAAACAACATTAGTCATATCCCAATTATCCAGTAAATCTTTGCCTAATTTTATTATTGAGCCAAGTTTGTTGTTAATAATGGCACTATACGTATACCATACTTGTTTAAACTGTTTGCATTTATTGTAAATATTTTTGAAAAATGGTAAATCGATGGTAGTATGAAATTTGTTCTTATTGTTTTTTTGTGTATCAATTAAATGTATTAATTGTTTATATCTCCTTACTGTTATTTGTCAATGAGGTATAAGAGATAGACATTCTTTAATAAAATTTTCTTTATTTTGTTCAAGTTATCTGAATCGAATTATCTGTTTGATAATAAAATGGCTCTGTCAATAAGATTGTACATAATATTTATTTTTTGTTGTACGGTGTGTTCGATTTCAAATTTAAAGTACGTGTCGATTGTATAGGTTTCGGTGCTAATTAGTGATGATTTTTTTATCTTTTTTAATTAATAAAATATCCAAATACAATAGTATTATTTTCCTCTATTTCATGTGTGAATTACAAACGATTGTTATATGCATTGAAAATGTTTAAAATTATGTAAATTTTATTATTCTCAACGCATGAAACAGTAATCGTCTATGTATCTTTAATAAAATATAGGTTTTATATTATGTCTGTGAAGAAGTTTTTTTAAGCAATCAAACTTTAAATCATCATTATGTCTGCAAAAACTGAGGAGATTGTAGAATCAATATGGGTACCAAATATATGTTTTTAGTAGTTTTTGTCGAAAATAAAATATGTTTTATTAAATAGAAATTTTGTTCTTTCTAAGATATAGTTAAATGAAATAATACTAACGTTGTATAGTTTGTTTTTATGCTTATCGAAACTAAAATTAAAATGACCTAACGTCTAAGGAAATCAACATATAATTTTCCTGAATGGTTACATTATTTAAATTTTTTTTAAATTGAAAACTATTTTTTATATGGGAATCCAGAGTTAGTATGCATCTTTGTAAGTTGTTGTATAATATTTTTGATATAATATGAAGAGAATTATTTATTGTTGAAATTATGGGGCGCAAAATGCTAAAATTGTTTCTCTCAAACCTCACTTCAATAGTAAAAAAATATTTACAAAAAAAGATGCTTTTACAGCTATTAAAAATATTGAGATAACACTTCCAAATCTTAATGTCACAAATCAGCGCAAAAACGAGATTTGTAACATCATTAACAATATTTCTAAAAAATTAAATAACAAAAATTTTAACAATGAAAGTAATTAACACAAGAAAATCTAAATAATATAAAAAAATTTCTGAAAAAAAATATTTTTTTACACATGCTAATAAAGGCAACTTAATAGTATGTATGGAAGTTTCGTAAATAATATATATATTCATAATTCATAAGTATTATGTTAAAAATAAGGCGCTTATATTATTTAAGCTATGGACAACATGAATTGCATTTTATAGGTAATTACTTGGGAACATAAAATTTCTTATTAAATGCAAATATATTCTCAATGAAAACCAGTATTGACGAAATGAAATTTTGAATATGAATTATGTTTACATAAATAATCGTCCAGATAATAATAATTTATTTATTTTTAATCTAGAGTATTTTGTGGTAGGGACAGAGATGCATCAAACATTTTATGTGAAATATCTTTTTGGATAATGAGATATTTGTATGTTGTAAACCTTTGGTCTTTTATACATTTTTATCAGTTCGTCTACAATTATTGAAGTTTACAAAAATATAATAACTGAATATAAAAATCTTTTATTGGGCTGTATTATTTTACCTAAGTTAGGTAACACTGTGTATAAATAAATACATCACTAATAATAATAATAATAATAATAATAATGATTTTTAAGTAAAACCTACAATAATTGAATCAAATTTTAAATGCATCAATCATTTTTTTCGTCATCTTGTGTTTTTTCATGCAATCCTGTTTGTTCATAAAATATACTCATTTCATCAGAAAAATGCTGTCAATTTTCAAATTATGCATGATACACCATCACCTACACTACATTTGAAATTTGGGTATAACATATTGCAGTTAAACTAGAACACACGTCAATTCATCGGGTCCAAACGTCATTCGTACTATGGCTGACGACGCTTAGGGGTGGCACTTAGTAGACGTAGTTTCTCTTGGAAAATTTCTCTTTAAATTTCTTTTTTTTAATTTCTTTAATTTCTTTTAATTTTTAATTTATCTTGAAAGAGTAAGAAAGAGAGAAGTCAAAAGAAATAAATCATAGGTATAAAAGATAGAAATATTAAATATTTATTAAATATTAAATGATGTAAAGAATAATTTTTGTTACCTTTTCACATCACGGAGCACTCGCCATCGGCAATAATTAATGAGTAAATACACAAATATTCAAATTGTCTTATATTAAACTTGTATCAAAATAAATGTCTTTGTTATAAATAAAAGAACAAAATTGCCAGTATGGAATATTCACTTTCGAATTATCCGATGCTTTAAAATTAATATAATTCAATGCTTTCTAAGTGCAGCCTTAAACAATGATTTTTATAGTAATTGATTTAAAAAAAATAATAATTTCTAAGATTTGAAGAAAAGATGATTTGCAATAAAAAGTATTTGTGAGTGAACACAAAGAAATGAATTTGCCATGTACCTTTCCCACGGAATGATGGTATCCCTAGGGGTCATCCAATGCTCCATTATTATTGATAATTGCAAACTGGCCAATAGTAAAAATGCGAGTGAAAATAATTTTCGAGTCAATACAATTCCATTCATATAAGCATTAGTCAGGTATTGCTGATATTTAGATAGCTACAAGAACTGGAATTTTACGCATTTAAGCGTGTCCTTAATCATTTATGAACACTAATGAATACTTATATACATGATTATAGCGTTTGCAACGTCTGACGCTTGTAATTGTTTTAATTAACAGTTTTAATAGTCAGTGTATGTCACAACTCTCATGGTTTTTAATTTTAAAAAGTAATCATTTACCTCTAAACTATAATTTCAGCATATTTCACTTTTTCATATTTTGGCCATCAATTACGTAAAAAATATCTGTAACTGATTTGATCAAGTTTATGTTTATTATGAATCAATAATTTAATGCAGTTACATCTATAATTTTTGACATATAATACTCATACAACTATTGTATAATTAACATATCTACACATTAAAAAAATTTATTAAAATCTATTGGAATATAAAATAAAGCTGACATTTATGTATATCAATTGTTCCTTTAATTTAAAAAGGTCGCGATAGAATGTTCGCGATAATTCACTATAATGTATAACACAAGGGAAAGGTTGTTCAAATAAATAATCACCAGCTTTTGACAAAAAAAAAAAACAAATGTATTTAACAATAATATAACAAAATAGTTGAATATAA
>JACCHV010000088.1:2025929-2581651 GCA_018907245.1 Eupristina koningsbergeri | reverse complement strand
AGTTTACCATTGCTTGTATGATATTAATTGTTGTTCTAAAAAATTAAACAATCTGGATGAAGCTAAATATACATGATGTGTTATCAAAGTAATAAGATTGAATTTTTTTTCTCGTTTGACTACTTGTCGCAATATTTTGAGAAAGGTTGGAAAGTGTGCAGAGGAGTTTTTTCTATTTTTTTTTATAAGCGACAAAATTTATCTTCGCATGAAATGTATTTTTCAATCCTGTAACACAACGTGATAAGTGACTGTTGGTTGTCGGAAAAATTAATCCTCATTATTTTCATAACACACCAATTATGAATACATATATATTTTGATTTTATATTTAATGAAAATGTAAGTCGACATAAAACTATACTAAATTTGGATAATAAATATATATATATTTATATATATATTTGGATAATATATATATAAATATAATAAATATACTAAATTTGGATAATGATTTAATAAAAATATATAGTATGATTATTTTTTAGTTGTGGCTAACGCCAAAATTCTTTATTCAATTATTCTTTTTATATTAATTTTATTTTAAAAAATATTTTATTAATCAAAGATTCACTTATAAATTTGAACATAATATTATTAAAATTAAATGATTCAGCGTTATTAATTTAGAAAAAAAAAAAAAATTTTTAAAATGTGTTCCATTTATAATTTTTAAAGTGCTTAACATGCATTTTGTATAAGAAACTGTCCTATGTCTTATAAGAATTACTAAACAACAATACATACTATATATTTTTAAAAATTAAATAATATTACAATCAATTATTTATTATTAATTTACGTGAAATTAAAAAATGTAATTGAAATATCATATTATATATATTATATTATATTATAAGAAAGTAATGATAATGAGAGTTAATATAAAAGCTTAAAATATCATTTAAAGATGTATGAAGCGAATTGTTATTCACTGATTTTTTAAAGCTTATATTAATAAATAAATATTTCTTTCGTGAATAATAAATTTACAATTCTTTATATTATATACGGCCAATAAAAATACAAAGAAATGACCGGTATCGAGCATAATATTATCGTAATCATCTTGTTTAGTATTATTAATATGCAAATATTTCTTTAACCATAATTATTACTCTGTATTAATTAAACTTTTTAATCATCCAAGACTTTAATTAGTTCTTAAATTATAGCGAAAACATAATGAATTTAAAAATAAAATACATGGCATTTAATAGATATCTATATACGTTATTTAAGAGAGTGCAGTACAGTAATTTGCAAATTCAATTTGAATCTACTGGTTTGAATTTACTGGTAAAATTTTATTTTGTTCATACCATTTAAATTTTTGAGAAAGGAATAGAGTTATAGGCTTATAGGATATGTTTGAATCAGCTGTAATTTCATCAGCAAGAATATTTGTAGGTGGTTATGACTAGTTTACTACTTTGGGAGCAAGGCCTTAATGATCGCATCAAACCAGTCCAAACGAGACGAACTCTCGCGTTTAATCGCGACTATTTGAATCTGCACACAAGTGCAGCTTGATATCTCATTTATAGTATGATGCATGTGTAAATCCATTTTCGATTTCATTTTAATGAGTCCATTCTGTCTTGATGAAATCGCACCTGATATCACCGCACAACGATTAAAAGGCCTCGTATCATTTCTTGTATCGGTCTTGCATCCCACCATTTCCAACACATTTTCCATTTATGACAATAAAACACGAAATCTTCCGATCATTGATTTTAGTGGTACTTTCAAGCAATATACCAATTCAGAACATCTGATAAGGATTAACGTGCGTGCATTCATTGTGTCGACTAATGCTGCGTAACTTTATATACTCCGCATTAATTTCAGTTGAAATAACGATTTCAAATTTAATCCCTGCAAATTTAATTATAAAACCATAATGTATTAAAATCTTTTACTAATCAAGAGAGATCAACTCATTTGGAATCTTTTATTTATTGTCTATTATCTCATTTATTAATTGCATATTAAATATTGTAGTCCATTCATTACATTATTCCTAGAGAATTTAAAACAAAATATGTTTTAAAATGATACGATCTACATCGCTCTTATCTCTTTTATCTAAAATTTCATTTTTAAATTTTAACTAAATAAGCAATTAATTTGAAGTTTCTATTTAATACACTCAAAGAATTTTTAAGCTTTTATAAGAAATTGAACATTATAAACGTAGTTTTTGTATCTTAAAATAGTTTCATGGTTACAATAAAATATTTTTATCTCTATTTAAGAATAATCCTATTGATACTACACTCTCTTGAATTTTAAACTAAATTAAAGTATTAATGTATTAGACTATATTTTTGATCATATTTATTATATTTAAACATAACATTTTTCTTCAAGAAGTATATACAATATTTATTGTTAAATTTTTATGTAAAAAGTGATATATTTTCATTACTATATACATATATATTTATGTAATTAATTATTATATTAAATTATTAATTGGTTTTAATTTCTTGTTTCTGAATTATTCATAAGAAATTTTTTTTTCTAAATACATATACATGTATAAATTTACTATATATTATTTTATGTAATTCTTAAGTGATTAAAATTTTTTACGAAATTCACATAAATGAAATAAGTTATTTAAAGTTTAAGATAAACTATTAAATTTTTTTCTGGCAATTATCAATTAAATTAAAGGACAATTTTTCAATGAAATTTTATTGTTGCTTATAGATTTTTATTTTTTTTATTTTTTTTATTTTTTTTATTTTTTTATTATCTTATCTCAAAGGCCAAATCAATTAATTAACTTTTTCTTAGTCGTTGATATATAGCATAAGAAATAGGATAGAAATATTAAAAATATTTTTGAAATCATCTTATCTTTCAGTATATTTAAAACAATAAATATTATTACATTATGAAAAAAAATATTATAAAACTTTATTAAATGCATTGTATTTTCAATACTTATTTATTGCATTATAAATAATTGAAATTTTTTATTAAAATTCGTTAGCAACGTAAAATTTAAATCATAAGGACTTACAAAGTCTAATTACGGATGCCATCAATTTCTAGAGACATCCGATTGGATTTCAAGTTAAATGAGGACTCCATTTTTAATGGGATAAAGCAAGGTAGTAGTAGAAATTTCAGGAGAGAACTTTAATTATTGCATTTGTATTAAGTTACAGAACTCGAAAAGGAGAATATTGCTGAGCAGGAAAAAGCATTTATTTTATCGAGTTTTTCTGAATATCATAATGATAGTACTCTATTTTTAACCTATAAAATATTATGTACGTATATAATGAATTAAAAAAAAAAAATTACAGTATTCTCTTAAAGGTGTTAAATGTGGACCGGGGGTAGTTCATTGGCTTTGTCATAAAATGGATATGTACTCTGCTAGAAGCGGGACCAAACAGGTCAGGAAAAGAATTGGGAAGACTGCAAATAGAATACGTGGATAAAGAGAAAAGTAATGTATCTTGGTTGTTGGGAAATGACGGTTTGTTGCTAGCTAAAACGAGCTGTTGTGTCGTAGGAACTAGACAGTATATATTAATCGAGACGTAATTGAATAAAAAAAGATTAAGGAAAAAAAGGAAGGGAAAAGGCATTACGTAACTTTTAGGAATCTTAAACATGAAATAAACAAAAATCTTGCGTCACATAAAAAAGGAATTTATATACCATAGAAGGTATAAAGTACATTCATAAGAGATAGTTTTATCGAATTTACTCTTTTTTTATATAGTTATTCTATAATTAATAAACTATACGAGGTAAACAAACATTATGTCTTATTGTGAATTTTATTTTTTACGTAGTGCTTTTAGCCCTTAACATATTTATTTATCTGGACTCTATTCATAAATAATTGATTATATAAATACATGTCATTTTTTAAGTTATAAAAATTTTTTATAGAGATAAACTTGAAAAAATATTTTAATAGTAAGATTAGTATAATATTTATTTAAATATAATACATGAAAAAAACTGAATAATTGTTCAATTTATTACTTAATCAATAATCATTAAATTATTCTTAATAATTATAACATAGAATAAAATTTAATATTTTACATACAATATTTTACATAATCTATTTGTTAGAATTCGTTTTATCTCGTACAATATACAAATTCTTATTAAATTAGTGAAGTATGAAAAAACAAAATATATTTATAAAATTTTTTCAATAATTAAATCTAAGTTATCAATAAAAATTTAATGTTTTTCCTAAATCTGAATTGTTTGATTTGAAGTAAATAATATTTTAAAAGGTTAAACTAGTAAGAAAAAAAATATTTGATAAGTTAATTCAGAATAATAATTGCATTACAAAAACTACTTAAATACGTTTTTTCTAGGGAAATATATTTATGATTCTAAATATAATTCAAAGGGAAATTCCAAATCTTTAAAACAAATGTATTCTTGGACTTTACGTATTAAAATGCAAAACTAGATTTTAAGTGTGTCATATGTTAAGTAATAGTTTTAATATTAAAATAATAATAATGAAGAATAATATAAAGTATTTTTATTCCTATTCCTGTATTATTATTTGAACACTTTAAAAACTATTGAGAAATTGTAATACATTATAATAAATATTTCAAATATTTATTAAAATAATTAAAATTTTAATATTATTTAAGTTTGCATTAATAAATATCAATATTTTACAGATTATAAAAATTTTTCTGTATTGAAAATATTCTATACATTTTTTTAAATAAACATATTTTTTATGAATATTTTATGATAAGTTTTTTCATAGTCTGAAAAATCTCATTTATATAAAATCTTTGTCATGTGATAATATTTAAGGATATCACCAATAGAATAATAAGAACTCTTTGGCACTATAAATTATAGTATGTAATCGACCCTTGAATATTGTTCCCATGAGAACATTGAATATATGTTATATTTATTTTTAAGGGAAGTACTTGGATATATAGGTATTATAGAAGAAATATGAGATTTATCTACCTGTTGCTCCTAAGTCTTACATTTAATTTTAACTATTCATACTCAATATTTGATACCTAATTATCATAAAACATGAATTTCTTTTACTTTAACGACAATTGTAAAGGTATAATAATTAATATATTTAATATTATATCTATATATAAAATAGTTTTTTTCACCTCTAACAAAATTTATTTGACTTTTAGTACATATAGCAAAAGGAGAATTACTGTTTCTAATATTAATTGAATAAAATTTTTTATTAATATTTTTAATGTTTTTATAATGATAAGTTTGTTATAATAGTTGATAATTTAAAAAAATTGTTTTTATGGAATGTAAATGAGCATGCAATTTATCTATGATAAAGAATAATAAAAAAAAATTATTTTAAAAGTATTATGACTAAAAATGTTTATTTCATAATGAAATAATAGGAAATTTAATTATTGCAATTTTATCTTATTCGTATAATTTCTTTTTATTGTTTTACAATATAATACCTATTTAAATAGTTAGTGTAACAATGAATTCATAATAAATATCTAACAATATTTCTCGAATAAATTCTTAAATGATATAATATTATTTATTTTTTAAGAATGGTATTATAGAATGTAAATATTCTTTAGATTCGATACAAAATTAATTTATGTTCTCATCTGATGCTATATTTCAAGATGTATAAAGAATAAATATCTTTTAAAAAAATCTTAAGTTTAATGTTTTTTTAAGAGTATATAGAATACATCATATTTTATTTTATTTTAGTTTGTTTATTTATATTTAAAATATGCTGTTAAAATTATTGTTACATTATTTTTTATTTAAATATTTAGTTAAAGATAAATAAGTATATTTTTATCATAATTTAAATTGCATTAAAATAAAATTTAAAATTTCTCTCTACTTGCTGAAATTTTTATTTCAATATCTAACATTTTTATTGACTGAAAAATTTGCTATATTAAATCAATTGTTAAAAAATATTTATGATATAAATTCAGAATAATAAACTCTTAATATAATCTCGTATTTTTATAAATTAACTAGGTCATGGATATATTCATCAAAAATATTTTTTTACTGGGCTAGATACTTGTTGTTTGTTAGGTTTAGGCTTATATTCTTGTGTAAGCATGAATAGCTCATTTTTTATTTACATTTTGAAACCACTTATATAATTTATCACTGTAATATTGTTTAAAAATTTTATAAATTGTAATATCATTATATGTAGATAATATTATTATATTTTTTCTATCTGAATTCTGAATTAATTTTTATTCGGTAAATATTCTGAGTCCTTTTCTTCGTATAAACATCTTTGCTTATCTAATATATTTTTATAATTATACTGATATTCTTTAACAGTAGAAAATATATATTTTCATGATTTGTTAGTAGAATTTGATAAAATAATGATAATTTTAAGATATTTGTCTTATTTTTATATGATAAATGAGTTTTCATGAAATCAAAATTTATAATATTAATTGTTAATATAATTTTTTATTTTTAATTAAAAACTATTTATTTGGGAGTTTATTTATTTAGAAATTTTTATTCCTAAAAAAATTAACTACAACTATAGTTTTTCATGCATATTGATAGTAAATAACATGTGTAAAATATGTAACTTTTTTGAAATTGTTGAAATATGATCTAATCGAAAAAAAATTCTATAATAATTTTTAACAATGATTTAGAATGAAGAGATTGTGGTTAAAAAAAAATTTTTCTCTTGTTTGAATTCTGCAATAATATTTAAATAATCTTAGTTGTATATTCAGTATGAAAATTAATTAAAATCTTGTTTGTATTTATGTATTAAATAAACAATAATGTTATTTTCATTATAATAAGAAAATAGACTTTGTCACGTATGTAACGTAGTTATTAAAAAATATTAATATTAAATCAATAAATATTAAAAAATAATTTAATAATAAGAACATATTTTAATTTTAAATTTAACAAAATAAATAAATTTATAAATATTATAAGGCTAATTTGATTATAAAAAAATAAAAATATATATCGAAAAAAATAATCCTTTGTTTAAGTTACTTTGAACTGATTCGAATACTATAGTAAATATATAATTAAGATTTACAACGTTTCTATATTTAAAATATCTGACACTTTTCTTAGTGAATAAATCCTGGTTTGAAAATAAGCAGAACTTCTTTGTACTGTGTGATAATTCTTAAAAATTTATTAAATCAATCAAATTTTAGCAAAATGTATTTCATTTTTGTATTTTATTAAACATATATGATTTTATGAATTTTTTATAATTCTTTATATTTAATTTTATAGAATATTAAAATTATTAAAATTATTTATGCAATTATATATATATTGAAAGATGGCTAAACTAGTTTTTCTCTAGTTTACATACTACATATTTATTTATATATTGTAAATAAATATGACATTTTATTTCATATATTATTTAAAAAAATTCTGTTATTTATAATTAATAAGAACTAAAATTAATTTACGATTTCGTTCATATGTTAATTATACTGTAACTAATTAATATAATTTATTATTATTATTATATTTTTTTATATTAACTATTAAGAATCATATATTTTTGTTATATGTAAATTTCTGAATTAAATAAGATTGAGAAAAATCTGTATATAAAAATCAATATTTTTTTACGTTTGAATAAGATGAATAAGTACAAGTAATAAAAATAAGGTAAAATGGAGAAGTTTCATATTAAACATCACAAACATGTAAAAGTAAATATTGAAGCGAGATAGAGAGATTATTAAAAACTTATTAAGAACTTATATTTTGCACTGATACTAGTAATGAAATTTGTTGAATTATTTTGAAGGCTTCCTCTTTATATCTGTTTTTTTTTTTATTTTAATATTAAAAATAAATTTGATTAAATATTACAAACATAATTTTTTCTGTCTTTTTCAATAATTATCATTTCTTAAGCGTAAAAAAATTTTTACAAACTTTTATATTTTTTGGTTTGTAAGTCTAATGAATTAACTGAATTATATATATTTCTTATATATAATAAATTTTATATTTTTTCATTTCTATTTGAAATTTCATCTTTATGTGTCAGTTATTGATTATAATCTGGCATTATTTCTCAATATGTAATTATTAAAATCAAATAAAACCTATTACATGATGTATTTTAGTTTATTTTTATTTTATTATTCTTATATGTGACTTTAATTTTATTTAATTTTTTAAAATTATATATTAATTTCACAATTTTTATTTATTCTGATTATCTTTTATGTTTAGTATAATTATATGGAAATCATATTTATATATATTACTTATGTTGAATATTAAATATTTTAAGAACAGTTAAAATTTTTTCAGACTATTTTTTCACCTTATTAAGCATTATTTTTTTTATTTTAATTAACTGCTAATCAATATTTATCTTGATATTTACTTCTAAATATTATTACATAATTTAAAAAATGAATATAGTTTCTTAATAATAGACATATTATATGTAGATTCTATAAATTTATATATCTTGTAATAATTGAAACTAACAAATTTTTTGCATAATTTAAAAACGTAAAGTATAACTAAAAATTATGCGATCCATATATGTGAAAGAATTTCTTAGTAAAGCTTATCAAAATATAGTAATTTTTTTTAGGGCTTATAAAGAAAATGAATTAATTCTGTCATTTCAAATTATCCATATATATATATATTCATGTACTTTAAATCTACTTTTTTTAAAAAATGTTGAAACAAAAATATTGTTTGAAAGCTAAGATAAATTATAAGCGGCAGAGGTAAAAAAAATTTTTAAAATAACTCACATTTGGGAGGTTCTTAGATTATCTGCAAGAGATAAACTTTTTTTTATTTATAAGAGATAAACATTAAACTAGATAAAATTCTATGTACTGTGAGCCTCTACTTTTTTAAAATTTTAAAAATTGAAAAATGGCAGCATTAAAAAAATTTTCTTGTATTTTTTCATATCAAATTCGCAATTATGAAATATTAAAAAAATGAAGTTTGATAATATAAGAAAATATTTTGTATGTTTTTTCAAGATTTCAAATGAAACGGATAATTTTTCTTTGAGTTCGAAAAGCTGCCATTTATATAGTTTTAAATAACATGTACATTATAATTTAAAATTTTATTTATTTAAATTTAATCTTTTTTTCAGATCAATACAATACATCTTCTTCTTGCTCAAAAAAGTGCGTTTTTCACAGCTCTGGCTATTTGAACTCTCCGAGTCTTTTTAAAAGTTTTCTCGTGTATTCTCTCGAGCAGAAGTAAATGTATTATATTATGTTTCTGGAAATAATCCATAGTACATTATCCAAGTTTTATTCTGTTTATTTAAAAATATGAAAAACTACTTTTAACAGTAAAAATACTGACAGAAAAAAAAATTGCTAATTTGATTGGTTTTAATTCACTGTGAAGGTGTTCGGGGACAAAATACCACAGCAAGCTGTTATATCATTCGTTATTATTTTCATTATTACCCATTTTACAGCTGTTTAACAATTTATTTCTCATTAAAACCTCGTAAATTAGAAGTAAAAGTTTTTAACAAGATGTATCCAATTGAAGATAAAGTTTATTGAAATTGCGCACCTTTAGCATCCAGTCAGTCGACGCCATTTTCACGATGTGCATTTAATTTCCAATCTTTCTGATTGTTACTTATAATGTTTTCACTCTTTTTAAAACTTTTAAAAGTTACCATGTTGTTTCATAAACTTTTATAACAAACAAAAATTTACTGATTACTTCCCACATGACAAACTTTGTGTTTTTTTGTAGTTTCGTAATCAATTATTTTTAATGTATTTATATCTTATAACAATCACAAATATACATACTTATCTAATCTTTACAATTACCATCAGATTTGTAATCATTCTACATCAAAATTATGTGTACAGCTATTGAGAGCGAAACCCCCGCCAAGGAGCATCGAACACCTGGCTTGTTATTATTTCCCTGCTATTTTATAAATATTTGCGATATCGATACAACATTTTAAAAAGATATTTTTAAAACAATAAATATGTAAGAAATATGTAAAAAAAAAATCGATTTTTGAAAATACTAAACTAGATAAGTTCCTTAAATACTCCCAAAATTTATTTTTGATATGCTAAATGTATTTTTTGTTTTTAAATTTGTCGTTTTATAATAAGTACTAAGAAACACTATTATGGTTTTTCGGTTCAATTTTATAGATACTATAAAAATGAGAGTTTCAACATTAATTTAGTAACACTATTTTAAAATATTTTAACCTGTAATAATTTTTATATCATTTAGAAGAATCATTAAACATAAATTTTTCACATTTATTTTTATTTTTATTTTCACAGTTTTTTATTAATTTGGTATTAAAATTATTGGAAAAATTAATAATAGAAATTATAATACCATATAATCTTACTGTGTAATTTGTAAAAAAGAATTTTTATTCGAATCTGAAAACTTTTTTTAGTAAAAGAAATAATACTTGAAATGTTATGTTCATTTAAAGGAATTAATTTTTCCATTAACTAAATATTTTTATACAAAAAAGGGTTAAAAAATAGAATTGAATGCTTGTTTGAGCTTACATATAAATCTATAGACATAAAAGCTCGAGGCAAACGTTTTGCAGTTTTCCTGCCCATGACCTCAATATTGTACGATGAGGCTTTTACCGTGGATTTCAAGTCATTTTGTTTTTTTACAAAGTACAGTTTTGTATATCATTTTTTGCTTTTCGTATCCTCAGATTTATAAGTGTATTTGCATTTTTTTGGCTTTTTCAATTGTAAAAACTCAAATCATATTGTTTTAAGTGAATATGAGATCTTCTTAAATAATTTATTTTTTCCCCAAATTAATATTGCAAATACCACTCTTTATATTTATTATATTTATTTATGAGATGTATACATAGTAATATACATGTATTAATATTTTGAATTAACTTAAATTAATATGTATTAAATAATAGAATAGTTGAGGGTGAAGCAAAAAAAAAAAAAAATACAAGGTAAATGTTAAATGTAAATCGATGATATTCTGATAACAATGATTTCTCTTTTTGAAGTAATTTATAATTTATAATTTTGAAATTGCGTTTAGTAGTACACATATATAACGATTACATATATTTATAAAAAATAATTGTCTATAATTACAAGTATTGTGTTAACAGGTAATAAAATATTTTTACTGAATTATGATTAGAATATATATAAATATTTATTTTTTTGCATTAAAAACTTTTAATTATATTGTATAATAGACACAATCAAATTATTAATAGAAAATTAATGGGTAAAATTATTTAATTCTTAATAAATAATATTTTATTAAATAATATATTTTTTATTTATTACAGGTGAGTCAAAGAAAAATGATGTTTTATTTCGATCTAATTACTGAGTAAGTATACAAACTACTTTAATGTTTTTCATGTTTTTTTTTTTAGATATTGGAATTAAAATTTCCGTCATTATATATTTAAAATGAATAAAAGTATAAAATATCAATTGTATGGTAATAAGAAGCTTTTTATTATTTTAAGTAAAATTTTTTGAGAACGTTTTTTTTGTTTATTAAATAAATTAAAATAAGTATTCTTTAATTTTTAACTTATTAAAGAATATGTATTTGTTTTACAATAATCGTGAAAATTACTGAAAGCACATACATCATAAACGTTATGAATATTAAAATTAAACTAATACAACATTTATCCTCTGCAGATAATTTTTTTAGTTAAATTTATTAGAATTTTTAACAGAACAATGATAATTGTTGATTAAATAGTTATAGTAATAGATATCACGATATTCATCATTATATATTTAATTCGGAATTATGAACATTAATTATCTTGAATGGAACGAAAGCAATTGCTCGTCTTAATTCATTTTATTTTCAAGTACAGGATATGTAGTCATCAAAATATTTACTCATTTATTAATATAATTATATTTCGATAATAATATATAATGTATCAAAATAATTAAAAAATTCATCTTTGCCTTTTATGTTAATCAAGTTTTAAGAATTATTAGAATTCAAACTTTTTTTTTTAGGATCATTTACATTTCTATTGCGTTATATCTATATAATATCAAAAAACATATACATTGCATAAGCAGGCAAACAATATCTATATTTTGTTTTGTATTTATAAAAAAACTATGTAAATGAAAAATAAAAACATGCTAGAAATTTGCTGCAGAAAAAATAAAAAATAAGCTTTTCAAATGAATAAGAGAGGGTCATCTTTTTTTAATCACAGCATCTTGGCCGTCAGCCACATCTGCGTTCTTCAGAATTTTGTTTTTTTTTCTTTTTTGATCTTCCTCTTTAGATGCTTCGTCATGCTCTTCTACATCATAGTGGTTATATCAGCTGTTAGATAGAGATTCTCGAGGGTGGAATGAAGAGCAAAGCATGCTTCCAAATTTTTTTGCTTATTATAGAGTAAAATAACTTAGCTTTGATAAAACATTTAATTACTATTTTTCATTTTTGACACGAGTTGTTTAGACACTTTTATTAATCTACCTTATTTATTCATAATCATCAACATCTATACAATATACAAAAATTAATGATAATTTATGAATAATTTTTTTACAAAATATAGTGAAATCTGTTTTTTTCCCGTAATATAGATCGTTAATTTGTACATTTCTGATTATTAAAATATGATTCAGTTCAGAATTAATATATCTTACGTACATTATTCATAATACTCATTTTTATACAAATATATTATTGGGAATTAATTCATAATATAATGAAGTAATTAAAAAATTTTTTAGTTATATTCAATACTTAGATTTTAATATATTTGGTGCATTCATTTTTTTATTTATTATTTATTTTATTCATTTTATTATTTATTTTATTACAATAAATAATATTTTATTATTAGTATACTAAATATTTATCAGCAGATTTGAATATCAAAAGATTTATAATATTGATCTTTTTTGATTTTGAGTTAATGATATATAAATAAACATATTTATTTTACATATTTAAAAACATTATTTATTTCACATATAGTATAATTATATAATTAAAGTATTGTGTCCAATATTTATAAAATTCATTGAAACATTATTAAAATATAGAAACAAAAATGTAATATAGATGATCATTTATATATATATATAAATTATTCATGAATGTTTTATTAAATTTTATTATATAATATTTCGAAATAATTGTAGAATTAAACAAAATAAACATGCTCTTACATATTATATAATGCTTTAATAGTGTATTAAAAATATTATTTATTGTTAACAACTAGTTCCACAATCTAAGTAATTGCATGTACAATATCATTTTTGCACATATTTTCCCATTTATAATTTATTTTATCATATTCAGACTTCTTATTTTTTGATTAAGTTTATTTCGAAATAATATCCTGTTGAGAAAGCTACGTAGTATATCTAAAACGATATCGCGCTTTTTGAAAAACATTGTAATCTTTCTTTCTCATTGGATTATGATCTTTCATTTTTCATTGATAATTTATAGTATTGACCGCATTCACTAAAAAATTGAAAACAATACAATTGTAGAATAAAATTATATAATTGGCACACGTATTGCGATTTAATTTATTATGTATTTGCATGATCTAACAAATTATTATTATTGCATTATGTATGTATTTGAATTTATAATAAAATAAAACTTTTAAACAATTACGATTAATATACATGACAATTGCTTATTATACATGTATGTAATAGATTTTTTGTACTTAAGAAACGCGTTCTTTGTATTAACAATTGTTTTTATGTGTTAATAGTTAACATTATTGTAATAATTAACATAATAATTGTAATAATTAACATTATTTTATTGTAATTTGAATTTGAGTGACAGCTTCTAATAGAATTTAATGTAAAATCTGATAAATTTATTGAATTTCTAACGCATAGAATTTGATGAAAGTACTTATAAGTTGTTAAAGTAACTTTGAAATTATTTAATATTAGTGATTCAATTATTTAAGTTTATTAAAATAACGAATAATAATCATTTTTCACTCTTTATTAAAGTAATAATTATGTAAATATAAAAAAAAATTTTACAAAACATGAAAAAAAAGTTGTGTTTGAATAAATTTAAAATAATAATCTTTAATAATTATTTCTTAATCTCTATAAGATAGATACTTAAAATTTGAATTTTTAAATTACCAGTAAAATATGCAAAGATATATTTAAAAATTAAATGAAATTGTATCGCTTGCTTATCATGACACATAATCGATTTTAATTATATTTTGTCTTATTATGTTATTTATTATATCTATTAAATTGTCTAAAAGACTAATAACTAAGGAGTAAAATTATTTTTAAAAGAAATTTAAAATTTCTTATTGACTTGTACGAAGGTTAACTTCTCCGCATATTGCAGGTGGTTATAATGATGTTCACGTTTGCTTCTGACACTTGGTTGAATCGCCCGGATTGAGAATTTTCCGAGTAGAAAAGCATAATGTTATGTACAAAAGTGGGCGTGGATTTATTTTGTTGTCTCGGTGCATAAATGCATAGTTAATGACATTATATTACATGGAATTTTGCGATAACGACATATTTACTTAGTCTTTGAGAATTCGAGTGAATCTTGTAACAATCGATGTATTGTATTTCTTACTTGCGTAAATGTAATTAAAAATTGAAATAAGAAATTATTCTTGCTTTACTGGTGCAAAATGATTTTTTATTATTTAATTTGTTGTATTTAATTTAATTACGCTATATTTACAAAGTATTAAAAACATTAGTTAAAATTTTTTTTAAAACCATAAAATTCATTTTTAAAATCTTAAGAAAATCTCGAACAGGAAATTTTATATCTTCCATCAATTTTTGTAATGTATTGTTGATTTAATTCTCAAAAGAACAGGAGTATTCTGATGTTATATAATTATACATCAATACATTAACGTCATTTGATGAGAGCACTTCTTTTTGAAAAACAACTCACGTTAATATACATCATTCTTGAGGGGTTGAAATGGAATTTTGTTTTTCTTTTTCGTATTAAATTTCATTATATATGAGAATCTTGATGTGACATAAGTAAGACGTAAAGCTCAAAATCGATATATTCCAGACAATTAAGAATAAAATTGAAACACTCAAAACTTTAGGTTTATTACCAAACAGACTTAGATAATTACACAATATTTTAAAATTTATTCTTTAATTAATTATAATATATTACTTATTTTAGACAATAGTTTTACGAGTATAAGAAAGTTGAAAAGGTTAAGGGTATCAAATAGAAAAGATAATAAAGAGAATAAGTGAAGTTTTAAAAATTTGTTTAAGACTAAATTGAATATAAAAAATAACGATGGGAATTCTTGACAGATTTTTAATAGAAAATCAAGAATTAATAAATAATTTTTTCAGAGTAAAACAGAAGAAAAAGGGAAATATTATGAAAAAGAAAGGTAAAAAAAATATAATAAAAATAATACAAAGAAAAAAAATCAATATAATTAAATCTTACATTTAGTTTACTTTCTATAAGACTAAATACAAGTAACTATTTTATGGGATAGCAACAAGTGTTGAAAGAATAAAAGTGTATTAAAGTATAACAGAAAATATAATAGAATAAAATATATATATGTGTGTGTTTATGTAATTCTAAAGTTAAGAAATTGAGTGTTGCCACCAACCTTTTACATTTTCAATCAAAACATACAATACTTTCATTTATAAATTAAAATTTTCTGTCTGTTATTGTATAATGAACCAATAAGAGATTATAATAATAATATGTATATATAAATTAATATAAATTTTCTAATAAAGGAAACACAACAAAAACATCATAATTATAATAGGTAAATCAAAAAGTAAAGATCATTATATTAATGATGGTTGAATGCCTGATGATATTTGAAAGGACTTCAAGTAAACATGATGCAATTATTTATGATATATATAGATTTGACGTAAATATTTGTAATAATAATCTCAAAATTAGTTAACTCATAGAAGATTTATATTAGATAAATAATTAACTAATCAGAATAATGATGATGATAATGATGATGATGATAAATATGTTAGCAACCAAAATAAAACTCGAAAAAATAAACATCAATAATTTCTATACATTTATAAGATAGTATAAATGTATTGGAGACCAACTTTTTTTTTAATTTTATAGGGAATAATATTAATTATTTTTATATTTCACTGATAAAACATTATATTTACTATTATTATTAATGTACGAATTTTTATAATTTAAACATTATGTAGTCAAATGCATATCTATAACATACTTAAATTTGTATTTATATTATAATTATATTTCTTTTTTAATCTATAAAATATGTATAAAATTTTTCTTTAGACGTAGTATGTGATTACTTTTTATACATGAGAAAAACAACTTAATGGTATAGGATAATATGAAAAATTATGATATTTTTGTATATATCCATTTATTACTTTACTTGAATGCAAGATATTTATATAGTTTTAAGATATGATTCTCATTTTTATATGATACTGGAAAAATTATTGAATTTTCAATGTTATTAATAACACTAAAAAAAAGAAAACTCCATTGTTATTCGTGCAACTACACTGAAAAAATAGATAAACAGAACATAATTGATTTATAAATACCGAGATAAACACATGTTTATTGCATTCATCAACGTTTTTCGATACAAAAATATATCAATTTTAAGTTGTTTTATTACTCACTTATATTTATTTTGAACAAATCATAAATTTAGACTCGTATATTAATAACTATGTTGATTCCATGTGTTGAAATACTTTTTATGATAATGCAAGTGACAAAATTTAAGTAATTAAGAATATTATTATTAAAATTTTAGTGTTTTAATTTAATGTAGTTTTTATTCTTAAAAAAACATTGATATTATTAATTAAAAAGTAATTTTTTATTTAAATATATTTATATAATATTTATTAATAACAGAGATAGTTATAATTATTAAAATTTAGTTTAATTATCAAAATAAAACGATATCAAATTAATCTTAAAATATGTGTGCCTATTGATTCAATATTATTTGATAAATTGAAAATATTATATTTGTTTTTTATTATATTATTATTATATAATATGTTATTATTATTAATAAAAAGAAATTTATAAGTTGAATTTATAAAAAATTGTGTGAATATCAAATAATATAAAAAATGCAAATGGTATGAATATGACGAAAACATTGAACACATTGATATTTATAGTAATACCATATATATAGTATAAGTTTGATTCATAGTAATAAAATATTATATTGCATAATGTAGTGTATGGTGAATGCACATTCATAAATAAAAGAGTATACAATAAAAAGTGCGAAAAAAATAGTAAAAGAGGAAGTATAAATTTATTATCGTAATTATTGGAAATTTATAATTTGTTATATGTTGTTATAAATCGAAAAGCAGCTTTAACTACATGTATGTAACTATTTATTTGCTTTGATTTCGATTTTTGTAAATACTATTTGCCGCTTTTACACTTCACATTTCATTTATTAAATATTGAACTTAAAAGAAACACCAGTATTTACTGTTCAATAATTAATGAAAATAATTTGTACGATTTTATTAAATTACAATAGCATGTGCACCTGCAGTAAAAGTATTACGACTTACACATGTGCAATGCATTAATAAATTATAATTTTTTAATTTACACAATTACATTAACTGATTGTACGTATTTTTTCTAGTCGTAATATTTATTATTCTTAAAATAAATTATAATAATTACTGTTATAATAATTAATGTAAAAAAGTAAATGGCTGAAATAATAAAAATAGGTAAATTAAAAAAAATGAATATAATTAGTACTTAAATAATAAACTTTCGAAGGTCTTAGGTGTTGAATAGTCTTTACTAAAAATTATTGATTTTATATTTCTGATGATACTCTAATTATCTTGATACATTAAATATTTACTGCATCTCTGAGGTAAAAAAATTTTACGTAAATATTTAAATTATGTAGAAAAATTTTGTTTCAAATGAAGTTGAGTATGCGAGATATAGATGTTTTGTATGCAACCATTCTCGATGGTTCAAAAAATATTCGGTTCTATTATAGAGATTTATTATTATTTTTATTTTGTTGTACTGGAATGCATAGGACGTGCCTATTTTTGTTTTATTCAATTTCTAGCAAGTTTATCCATCTATGATACGACTAATTGACCATTCAGTTTAAAAAAAAATCTGTTAAGCTTAGGGAGAATGGAGTTGTTATTGGAAGTCGATCGTTAAAAACTTTTATGCAAAAAAGTTACTCGTCTCATTGTTTCGCGCGGATTTGCGTGGTTATTTTCCAATTTGGAGGGAACGGTTGTCAGCGTCATTGTGCGCACGTTGCCATATTAAAGTCCATTAGTGGGAATGGGAGTGAGGGCCATGCGGCTGAACAAGTGAAGCAACTCGCGATAGACGCAGACGAGCGTCACGAGTTATCTAGCGCAAGGACTGCCAATCCGTGAGGAAGTGCGCACCGAGGAAAAAGACTCACTCCGGTTGATAGTTAAATGTTGAGCACAACGTCTAGCTCAGGATGTCGAGTCAACGAGTTTACCGGTTTCGAGGCGATACAGAGGCTAAGGTCAAAAAACTGACGACTCGCTATTTCTGTCCTTGATTAGGCTAAACCACTTTTTTCTCATCTTGCCTTTTTGTTCTGTTTATCTCGAGGAACGAGTTTACAAAACCGGGTGAACTGTGTGGTGGATTGAGGATGAAATCGATGTCGGTACCTCCTCGAGTGACTCGTCATCGAGAATGTCTAGATTTCGCGGACTAAACATTTTGCCAATGTTTATGCAATCGTTTTTCAATCATCATTTCATGCTTTGAATTTACTATTACGTAAACAATTATTATTATTATTATTATTGCCGACCAAGGCATTGCATAGTTGTGTTGAGATCGAAAGGTCGAAATTTCGTTTATTAAAACTTTTTCTGATTTTTATTTCAAAATATTTAATACAATATTATTTAAAACTTTTAAACAGAAAATATTTTATAATCCAAAACTTTAAATACATGTGCACTATAATTTTATTTTTGTATCTTTACTTTTTCATTTGTGCTACTTTATTAGCAACTTTTTAAATTAAAATGATCTCACGAGACAAAACAATTCTATTGTAAACGTAAAAGTAAAAAATTTTTTTAATAAATTAGCGTGCACTTAATTTATTGTGTCCAAGTACCGAGTTCACTAATTTAAATTTTAATCATTGGCTGTTACTGCTTTGAGTACTTACTTTTTCATTATTATTTTATAAGAATTGTTCAAAATTTTAATGTAGATAAATTCTGGTATCTATGTGCAATATGAAGGATATATTGAAGACTTTAAGAAAAAATCTTGCAGATGCCAAGCATACTTAAAATATTTCTCTCTTAAAAACCTCTTCACAAAAATAAAGAGTATCCTAGAAGATTGTGTACAGATAAAAACGTGTGTATAAAAGTAAAGGATGCACTAGAAGTTGATAAACGAGAAGCATATATTACGACATTTTAAGTTGAAACATCAGTCGGCTCATTGAGATCTGCATCAAGACTACCTGAATTCGAGTTCGCTATTTTGAAGAGCACCGAGTAATTGCAGGAAACTCGGATCGAGGTCGATGTTACTCTACTGCAATGATATCCGGCATTACCTCTAACCAACATATATGTATACTTTCAATGCCAATACTACTTTATACTTCTTGTACAGTTGTTTCATCTTTATTGGGACTTTCATTTTGTTCCAGAAACACTTATTTCTTACCCATTAGTTATTCGTAGTAGATGATGGTACGTGAAAGCAATTTGTTCTAAATTCAATATTTTACGATCACTCACGAACAAATCATTTTTTTATGATGAACTCATTTACGATTCAGAAATTATGATGAAAAAATCACTTATTTTTATTTTTATGAAATATAAAAGCTGACGATCTCCATTTAACTCACTACGTGATAGAGTAATAGATCGATAGCTGTTTCCAACTATTGCGATAGACAAGTAAAATTTTATCTTATATTCGTCAATGCGTGAAAGTATGTATCAATATTTCTCAACGGTATAAATCAAATATATTATTGTGAGACATTTTTTATTGTTAAGAAAATTCAATGAACACATTTATAATTTACTGCTTGATCATAAAAACAGATATTTTGTGGCTAATAATAATACCCTTCATTATAAAGTTGAAAGATATGCGTACTAATACGATTAACGCATTCTTTTCATTCTTAATAAAAAATAGCTGTATTCTTCTCACATCTGCATCTTCTAAATTTATATACAGTGCGTATATTTATATACGATCGACTTTACAGCGCATGCAAGTCTTAACGCTTCAAGAGTTTTTTCAGTATCTTTGCACCCAAGTTTATATAGAGTACTCACAGAATTAAATGTGTATAAAGTGTTCTGAATTGTCAGAATGCAATAACTTACCTATAAATAAAATGTTTCTGAAAATAAATGAAACTTGCACATCAACTCTCTCAAACAAAGGCAGTTATAAATTTTTAATATATTTTAATTTCAACAAATGAGCTTTTTCTAAAATTACTGAAAAACAAGAATCAATAATCACCACAATGATAATTAATCATGATTAATCAAATTGTATTTTTAATTGGAGAATTAAGGCCAACAGTATTATTCTTATTTATTGATTTGAAAATCTTTCGAAGATAGTAAAATTGAAACATTTTCATACCTCCCAATATTATGCTCAAAATAGCTAAGGTAAAATGTTTAATTAAGCTTCAACATGATTTAATAAAATTGACTTCTAAAAGATAAATTAACATTATATTTTAATTCTAAAAGTTCAAAGATTTATTATTATTAGAAATTTTACATATATTTTTTTATCTATGTTCATTTTTTTATTAAAATATTTTCTTTTATTAAATGAAATTATTTTTTTAAATCTTCTTAATAATTTATATTTAATTACTATAAACTAATTTAATCAGAATAATATAATAAAGTTTATTAATGGATCTCTTTGATAAGGTTAAGTCTGTTACCGTCTTAATACATCAAAGTCTATGTATTTGGTTTTCATAAGCTTCTGTGTTTTATATTTAATATTAAATTTGTTTATACATTAATTATTAATTATATATTAATTTAATGATTCTATTAAATTTTTTAAATCTAATAATGGATAATTTAAGATATATATATATTTCTTATGGTTCAAATAAATATTAAAACTTTCCAAATAAATTCTAATAATTAGCAAGTAAATTTTTATTGTAAAAATTTTTAGAATTTTTTAAATTTAAATCGAGCATAAAAAATAGTTTTGCTATTGAAATAATATTAACCAAATAAATAAAATTCATTATTATTTCTCCTTTATACCTGAATAGAGTATGTAATATTTAATCATAAATAAGAACAATATTTTATAAATTATATTTTATAACTGTATATATAATAATATTAATACAATAATATAATAATTTATCAAATTTTATTCTGATTTTTCAAACAACATTTAATGCTTGATAAAAGAAATATTTTTTAAATAAAACCAAGGTATGTTGAGATATATTTTAAAATAAAATTGAGGATTATTAAAAAATTTTGTAAAAGTAGGTTAACGAAGGAGTTGAAAAAAATGTACATGTAAACAAAAAAACATACACATATCCCTTGCAAATACAATCCTCCTTTTAGGCACGACGTACATAAATTATACGGTATTACACTACAATAGTTTCATAATGCTTAAAATGTTCTCGAAATAAATTTGTAATTTAGTCGAACTTGGTCTCGAGCACTTTAGTAGCTCCGAAGTAATTGAAAATATAAAAGAAAGTGTTTCACACGCGAACATGTCAACACCCCAATACTAGTCTGTATATACGGGCACCAGCAGCCACAGCATCATCATCTATTATACGCACACATAATATTCACAGAATCTCTTCCACGTCAGATATTATAACTCCACTTATTTGATATTTAATTGTGCGAAAAAGATCAAACGTTTCATATACTTTTTATTGCCCTTCTTGCGAATCACTCGCAGAACAAAAAACTTAAAAGAAAATTGTAATTTTTAACAGTTGAAAAGCGTTGAGTGTTTTCATAAATTTTTATTCATTTTTGTGGATTACAATTATTGAATATTCTATCGTGTTATTTTAATCAAAAATACCTTTTTTTATTTTTTTAATTTATAAAAATAATATTTCAAAATATAATTGCAAATTAATACTTCCATTGTGAAAAATAAATTTTAACTGTAAAAATTATAGTCTGTAATATGAATCATGCGCTACAGTAATTTTTAAAAATTCAATGTTTTACAAAATTTTTTAATAAATATTGTACATAATAGGTAAAATTATCATCAAGAATTTTAGGTAGAATATAATAAAAGAACTTAATTATTAATTATAAAATATTAATTAATTAAATATTTTAAATTTTAATGAAATATTTTAATACATAGATTATGACTGGTTTCAAGTATTTCTAAATTTAATCAGAGAACAAGTACTTCATTTATATTCGGAAAATTGATAAAGTTCAAAATTCTTTTTCAAATAAAGTACGTGAAACATCTATTAAAATATTTATTAAGAGTCCTACATTGCATTTATTATAGTTTTAGTGATATGTACGCTTTATTAATTTTTCTTAGTTTTTTTTATAATCACTTCTTTTTCTTCTTACATATTTAATTTAAGTAACAGATATGTATAATTTTTATATATTAAAAAAATAATTTAGTTTAATGTTTTTTTAATCAGTTTTTTAGAATAATGTAAATATTATATTGATATTATATTCATAAAGATATTTTATACATTAAAAAATATTCATAAATTTATACAATAACTGAAATTGGTTTTTTTAACATATTAATTTTTTCCAAATTTATCATATTATATTTACCATAAATTATACAAATAAGTATAATGATTTAAAGAGGATAGTATAATCATAAGGTATACTAAGTACATTTGAATTTAATGTACCTATAATTTAAGTTGTTTATTAAAAATTCATTATACAAAATTTATAATTTTAATATTTATTTTAGTATTAGCTCTTCTGAGTTGATCAATATTCCGGACATTTCTCGAATTTAGAGTGAAGTAAATCTAAAAACAGTCCTCTGAAATAATGCAATATTATTAAGAATATTCTATTTCCACATTAAGAACCTTTATTTAGCAGATTATGAGAGAAAGATCGATTAGCAATGAAGCAAAAGTGATTTTTCTTGATTTATGGTATTTGGTAGAATTTAAGGGCAGATCGAAGTTTTCGCCACATGTTGAGAGAATCTTTATTGTATTTTTTAAGTATTTTTGTGCTTTCGTGTTATTGCGTGTGACATTAAATTGAGTCCTCTAATGCGCTGAAAATCGGGAAATATTGGGGTTTAATATCTGACCAGGGGGTAATCGATTCTAACGCAATTACCTAATGTAACGAAATGTGGGGATTATTGGAGGTAGCAAGTTTTTCGAAGCAGTGGAAATTTACTGCCTCCCGGACACTTTTTTTTTAACGAAAAAAGGTTTTATATCGGAGATTTGTCTTTTCCTCGTCAACAAAAGGGATTTTAGCCAAGTTATTTATTGCAATAACGAAAGGGATACAAAATTCAATTAATGCAGTGTTAAATAAAGTTTCTTTTAATTTGTTTTTTACTTTCTGAGATTTTAAATAATTCATATGATTTTAAATTTATTAGTGAAGAAAAGAAATATTAATCGCCACTCAATCGATAAAGCCACATTACTTCTTAAGAAATATTTTCAGTCACATGGTCAAATTTATACTCAAAAATAATGACTATAATGATTATTTTATTAAGAGACGTATCAAAAAATAATTTAAAAAACTACAATATCATATATAATAATAACAGTAAGAATAATACGAACACGTTTCGAACTATAATCACTGTATCGTAATCTGAATTTTAGAATTTCATGAGGAATTAAAAAAAATCTAGAATGCTTTTAGTTCTGATAATAAAATTGACTCAATTATTAAAATAGTCAAAGGCAAAGCCAAAAAATGGGATTATAACGATGTTCTTCATAAAATGTATAAATAGTATATCTGTGTATATTGGTGAGGTTTAACTGAGCTTAAGTACTCGGATAAACGAACATAAAAATAGATAAAACCAATAGACAAAAATAAATGTTGCATGGTATCTATATACTCGAATGAATGCCAATATAAGATAGATCTTCAAGGGAATACACAAAATATAAATAATGGGCATCAGTCAATTCTTAATATTATGACTTGCAATAACATTATAATATACACGAGCCTTTTGTTTATACGTTGTTAGTTGACGTAGCGATGATTACATGTCGGCGAGTGTAATCATTCCTGTGTATATTACACGATAACAAATACTTCTTTTGATTATTGAGGACGTATGTGGGTTACGTAAAAAATTTATAACTAATTTATTTTAAGGGCCTAATTTAAAAAATATTTGTTAAAAATGCTTAGAGATAGTAGTGGATATGTCGTTATGTGAGCAAAGGAATGCTTGCGACTAGTGACTTGTGCAAAAGGACTTTTGTGTTGGTATCGATCTAAACGGACCACAGCCACTTGTAAATCAATGATATTACATTGAGAAGCGAATCCTTGGAAATCCTTGTTCTCCCTAGTGCACAAAATGGCAATCTGGTGTAAATTTAGTCACCACGCGGGTTTAGAATACACGCATACGTGCAATTGTGACTGTGGATTATATTGGTTCAATGCGCCAACTCAATAAGCAAATCTCCAAAAGCACACACACATTTTTGAAACCTCATCAGTCTCCAAATTTATCTTCGTGTCTGATCGTCTCCTTTATTCGGCTCCTCTGGGTATATCAATTACTCGTGGTATTTCAAAATTATTATCAATTTGTTTTCATGGTAGTAAATTAATTCAGATTTTATGTAAGATTTTTCTATAGAAGTATTAAAAAATATTTTCATATATTTCCATATCCATATATTCGCTATGATCTTACATTTATTAATAATTATAATTTTTGTTAGATAAAGAAAGCTTTAAGATTATACTGTATCGAAGTACAATATTAGTAATAAAAATAATGTAACAAATTGAATAGTACTATTTCAAAACCTTAAATTTAGATATTATATTTTGTTAATGATTAAAGTAGGGATCAAATGCGCTGATAATTCGTAAAGCGTGTATATTATAAATAAAATAATTTTTATATTATAAATTAAAAATACAGCCTTCTAAATATATAAATAAACATTTCTACAAATCTCATCGTAGTTTTCAATAACTTTTAAATAAAATATTTATATGAATAAAAAATTTTAAAGTAAAAATTATTTGTTATAGTTTCCAAAAATCTTTAATTATAGAAACTGTTTTTTGTACATGATATATATTTATTCTGAAATAAACTACAATAATATGAATAGTTTATAAAGGATATAAATATTTAAAAATTGTAATATATCTATCAGGGTATTTATTTAAGTTTTCTAAATTTTTTATATATTTTTTAAAAATAGAATTATTATATTCACTAGACATGTCAAAATTCATAACTGATGTATAACCTAAAATGAATAATATTAAAAAATGATTTTTTTTAATTAATATTTTTCAATTATAATATAATTAAAAAAATCTTGAAAACTCAAAAAAGTTAAAAAAATTAATTTATTTTTAATGTAACTAATGTTTGTAATTATGATTTATTAAAGAATTACACACAAAATAAAGCATTATGATTTATGACTATGTTTATTAACAATGTTTAATAAATATTTATATATATATATATATAGTACTTTTGATGTATTTTAAATATTTTAATGACGTATCCTTTTAACTAATATATACAAAATGTAGTTAAGTAAATATACATGGACTATATTCAATAATAAAATTCGTAGACGTTCTGTAAAAATTCGATTTTATTTATAATATATAAATTATTGCAGTGCTTGGTAAACATGTGTGTAATTTAATTTATCATCATTTGTGATGTTTGTGAGCGGGTAAAATTTAAATCTCGACGAAATACATGTTCAATTTGTGTCAGTAACTTCGTCAAGTTCGCACCTGCATGATTATGTCACATATATATACATAATTAAGTTTAAATTACAGTAATTATCTATTTGCTATGGATATTTAGTATGTTATTACAAGTAAATTTAGTAAAACAATTTCTAATTTTGCTTAATTTCTATTATCTGCTCATTACTATATTGTTTTTATAATTTAATATGAAAAATAATTAAAGTCATTTTGCTTCATTCTTAAAAAAATTTAAGTTGTATAATGTCCAATATTTACTTTAAATGTTACTGAAATAATAATTAAAAATTTTCTTATATCGTATTCATCGTATTTATACAAAAATGTAAATTACATATTATTACATTAAAATATTCTTTTTAAATGCAACTTATTGTATTTAATTAACTTTTTGATGATCAATTGAAATAAATTATTGACACGCAATATTTCTTTGATATTTGAAAATTTTTATTCTAAAAAAAAAATTAATTTATTTTATTAAAAGTAAATTGACTATAAAATTTTATTTAACGAATATTTTCAATTATCATTACATTATATAACTTTTAAACTTATAAATTAATGTATTTTGTTTTAAACATTATCAAAAAAGTAATAAATTGGTGCTTATTGACGTATATTTAACCAAATATTTAATAAATATATAAAAAATTGTGGATTACTCATTACAATTGTAAAAAAGCATAGCATTTTATTGAAGAATTTTAAAAGTAATTTATTGCAAATTTTTATAAATGTAAAATCAATATTAATAATTTACAAGTATGTATATTAATTCTGTATAAAAAATTTGAGCATCAGGAGCTGCTTTCCATAATTATGTAATTCACATTTGATAATACGAGGAAGAACCTAATTGCAAAATGTAATGTATTTATAATGGATTTTAATTAAAATTATTACGTTAAATTGTAGAAATTAATAACATTTATATTGCACTTACAGTAAACAAGTGTATAAGTTTACCATAAGCATATTAATATTTTTTATATAAATTTATATATTATTTTAATATATTATTTCTTTGATATTTGTTGAATTGTTGCTTGAATGGCAATAATTGATCCATATATTTATTTATTTAATTTTGTTTTTTTTTTTACAAAAAAATTTAGTTCTGTTTCTGTTATATGGAACTTGTTAAGAGTGAGTAAACTGTTGAGTAAAGTTCAGAGTTATTTTATATTAGTCATAATGTGAACAGTAACTTAGTTATGAATTACACACATTTCAAGCGTGTACATTACATTGCATATATGTTGGAGTGTTCAAAGTGTAGTAGTCATGCATAAGATAATTCAATTTGCTACTTGGGATCGTTAATAATACCGAATGCCATTAATCCATAACATCACATACGTACCGCAGACATTCTGTGTGGATTTTGTCTTAGTGGTAGTTAAATTTTCAATTAAATATTTATTACTTTCTTTAATTCTAATATTCTAATTTTTCTCCAGATATTTTCGCAATATTTATTATTTACAATGTTGACGAATCTTCAGACCTCTTACTGTCTTGTAATGATTTTACACAAAATTAATATTCCATTTGTAAATATTAGTCATATGATGATTGATTAATGTAGCTGGAGTGGAATTAATTAATTAAGTTACTTAAATATTTTCATGGAGATAGATTGTATTGATTTAATATATTTTACTATTAAATTATTTAGATTATAATATAACCTTTTCAAATATTTTTATAGACAAACAAAACATTTTTAGAAGAATAAACGATTAATTCACTGTAGATATAGAGACGAATTTCAATATAGTATTACCAATAAAATTTAATGGTATAAAGGGGAAAAATGCAATAGATCATTTTCGTAGACTGTCAAACGAACGTCCCTTCTTTTTTTTTATTCTTATCAGAAGTTTTGGGAAGATGCGCAAGCGCAGCAGAAAGGTGTGCCGGCAAGTCTACTTAGCAAGGGATGATCCTTCCTACGTCTGCCAGACGAAATAGATCAAGGAACTCAATCTTAGAGTACGACTTTATCCCCTTGACAACGCAGCATCTTCCGATACTGTAATCAGTCAAGAGTGTCCCTTCCCTTCCCCAAGACGTTGATCTACCTTTCTCGAGTTGACGCACCCCTATAATGTTGTATATTGTTCAACGATTTTATGCACTTTCGCCCTTATTTCTCGATCATTGTGCTAACTTGACTTTACAACTATGTTTTATTTGCAGTAGTTGTCTTTACATCTATCAACAATTCCCAAATTTCAGGTCAATCACGCGGTAGCAACTGTGTTGAAAAAATTTATTTTTAATCAAGGTTCAATGTCGTTAAAGATAAATTTATTGCAAAGACCTTTTTTCCTGGTGTAAAAGCAAACTATGAAATGTTTATTATTTCAAAATAATTAAATTCTACTTCATTTTTTTCTTTAATTTAATGCATTAAGTTCGTGGGAATTCAATGCTTTAATGCCCATTTAAATAAAACTTATTTCTTCATTATTTCTAGTATTATCCTTTACATTATTCCTTTAATGCTTCTAAAACTATTTTTTAAATTTTCGGATTTACATATTCAATTAATAAAACCGTAATACAAATTCAACAAGTATAACATTAAGCCATTAAATAATGAGTAATTAAATTTTGATATTATGATGTAATTTAATTAAATTTTAACAATGTTGTATTATTTTGGAAGTTGAATAGTTATATTAGTAATTCTTAAAACCCTGTTACTTCTATTCATGTAATTTAAATAATTATTTGTTACAACAATAAAAACTATGTAGCGTAAAAGTTTTATGACTCTTATAACTCATTTTATTCTCAAGTTTTTATATCTTTTTAACAAACTCATAAAAGCACAACGTAATTCTGTTTTTTGAAATTTTTTGTATTTTTTAATAATGTTATTAATCAATAGTTTAACACCAACTATAAATAGATTTCTTTTTTTTACAAATTTTCAACATGACACGTAATATTGTTCTATTTTTTAAATGTACGTCGAAAAAAATTCATTGTTTAAAAATATCTGTAAAAAATAGTTTTATTAAAATATTTAGACAAATGTTCAAATTATATAGCACCGATTCTATAATACTATGTTAGATATTGTGAGACAAAGATATGTGTAATTTATCTTAATAAATCTAAAAAAAACCTAAATAAAGCTTATCTGTATACATTAAAGCTTTGTATCACATAATTTTATCAATTAATTTTATCATGTTGAATATAAATGGACTTTCACCATCTTTTCACTTATTATAATTCATTCGAAAATCAAACAGCACATAAAACTTCTGAGTGTACTCATATCGAGTTTACGTATCATTCATCATTACGGAGACATACACATATACGTTTGCACAAGAGTACGTTTACGACATTGATCGATATTATAGATCCTGACATTTTGAGTTTTTTCTAGTCTAGAGCTATCAAGAATGATAAAAATCATAATAAGAGCATCTTAAATATTCCATGATAGGAGGCTTGTGCAGCTATATATTAAAGTATTGATCTAGAGCCGTAAGCCCCTGCCATTCGTGGTTACATCACTAGTGACTAGCAAAACGTTTAATTTCACCGGCATTATCCCTATTTCAAAATATCCAGTTGAAAATTAAAGGACTTATTCGATGTGTAAGTGAAAAAGTGTCACTTTAAAATTTCCTCGGACACACTTGTATATTATCCTCTGAATATTATTAGCTATGTAATTGCAAAGTGGAAGTTTTTTAGTCACTTGACATTTAATTATTTAGCCTTTCTTTTAGAGTGCCATTCTATATGACAATTAATGTACAAAACTACTGTAACTTGAATCATTTTTTTGACGAAAATATTTTCTTTTACTTTTTAAATTATTATTTTTACAGGTCGTTTAATTAACATTCTAAATTATGTACACAATATTCATTTATGAATATTTGTTCAATTTTTATAAAAGAAAAATTATTTTTCAATTTATAAATAAAAGGTTTCGAAAAGAAATATCATGTACACAAATTGTTTATTTTTATAGAAGTTCAATAACAATCTATTATTATAGTTTTTTTCTGGAAGATAAATTTTTTTTGGATTGTTGATTTCAATTTGTTATCCAATAAAAATTTTCATTAATTGTAAGGGATATTGTAATATAAAATTCAATTTTTTTCAAAATAATTTAATTGATAAATGGATTTTAATAATTTTATTTGTAGCCAATAATACAATACTTTTGGTTATTCAATTTACTTGACTATTCGGCACTTGTTAATCAAACTAGCGTACCTTTTGGTATTACAAAATTTCTTTCTTCTCCTACGTGCCTTAATCTTAGAGTATCAATTGTACATCACCGTTGAATGAGATTCATTCAAATCAATTTTTATATTTCGCCCACATACGATTTTCATCTTTTATTGTTGAATGTAAGGAGGACGTTATGAAAGGAAGATCCGGTTAGTCACAATTGTATACCAATACATTTCCTATTTTATGGAGATTGTAAGATAAATTCAATATCTATCATTATTCTCGGCACATAATAACCTTAATTCGATACAAACGCAATTATTAGAATTTCAAATTTATTAATAATTCAGACTATCTATCGCCTACATAAACCTTTGACAATCTCAATAAATTTACTCAACACAATCCTTGAAGCTCCAGATCTGAACCTACATGATAGCAGGCTTTATCATGAATCAACTTTATTGAATAAAAAAGGTCAAAAAATATCGGTCTATACCGTGGGATTTGATATTGTGAATATTATACGGGTTCATTATTTAAAAAATTACCATGTGACCTACTATTTTACAAACTGAGTCGCAACAGTGTATATAAGGTGTATGGAATGATTGATTGATTAGGCTTAACAAACGTCCACGATGATTCGTTTTAGTAATGACAGTAACAACTATAACAGTAAAAACAATAATAACAATACTAATATGCACTTAATTTTAATCGGATTATGAAATTATATGAGAAAGAAGTGAAAAGATTCATTTAAGAATTAAAATATAAAATAAAATAATATGCATTTAAAAAATATAATAAAATATAATAATTTTAAGATTGAAAACAATTAATTATAAAATAGAATATCATTGATGTAGATTTGGTTAATAAATAAATTTTTGTTTTGATAAATGTCTTTTTGTGATTATGTATTCGATGTATTCTACTACACATACATTTTCTATTATTTTGATATGAATGTAAATTGAAGAATAAAAATAAATTTATGTCTGTACAGAAGATACATAAAATATATTTTCCTTAATGCCATTGCATTTTATTTTCTCTCTTTTTTAATTGGATCATAATTCTTGAATTATTTATCTAATTTATTTTAATTAATACATGGAACTCAAATTAAAATAATCTTCAGTTGAAATATATACTACTACATACTATATAGTATAGTAAATATATACTAACTTTAGATAAAAATATAAGCTATACATATTTTAATTTAAATGTACTAATACTTGATACATACAATAAAAATAATGCGTAAAGAAATATTAAATAAAAATAACATTAATTACTACTATTTTTGATATGAAATATGTTACTTATGCATGAAAAATCTTTATAACACATATAATAATAATTTAAAATGAATACTCAGCAAAAGGTGTAGCCTGACTAACAATTTGACAAATTTACGATATCTAATTATGGGCTCTATTGTCTTAGTTAAATGGTAAATTCATATTAAAAATAGTATTCTTATTAATTGAAATATATTTTAGTCTATTATAAAATTTAAACGTAAAATTATAGCATTATTTCCTTAAAATCTTCGGAATATAAATGAAGCCAATTTATAGTTTTAAAATGCATATATATTATAAAAAATTAAATAAATTAAATTTTATAAAATGTTAATATTTATACTTAATACATATAAATATAATATATATATAATTATTGTATTCATTTATATTGTATATAAAATTTATTTTATGTATGAGTTGAACAATATGAAATCTATGTACATACATATAGTATTTATTTAATTGGTATCACTCATTCATTGAATACACATAGTTTATCACACCTTAAAATTTTAAATTTATTACTTAAGTAATTGTGAATTGTTTACTTTTTCTATTATTTCAAATACATTATAGTTAATAAAAATATATATGTATAATATCAATTCTTGTTTAATTTATAATTTATAGTAAACATACTTTATATTATATTATTATTTATTATAGTATTATTTGTAATGCATATGTTATCATATGTTAAATTATTGCCATGTTATCTTTCGTCGATTTTTATACGTGAATCGCATATGGTAAAACAGATTCTTTGAATAGAATGTTTCTGCAATGAAATTGTGATATCGTACGTCGGTATAATAGAAATTTTTTTATAGTATTATTCGGTAAATAATATTTGTTAAAATTAAATAAACTGAAATTAATCCAGAAATGTTAAGAAAATTATCCCAATTTATTTTTTTGTTCTTTTTATTATAGCAAAAAAACAGAATGGAGCAGCATTGCGAACTAACAGTTTGGGTTCCGGAACGCGGACGCCACCGCTCGAAAGAAAAAGCAAGTTTTCAGCTTTTGGTAGACTCTTTAAGCCTTGGAAATGGAAACGGAAAAAGAAATCGGATAAGTTTGAGGCTGCCTCTAGATGTAAGTGTGCAAATATATTGTCATTTATTCATATAAGTAGGGTATTTTAATAGAATCATAAATTTCTTTAGATTATTTCAATTTAAATGATTATGAAAAATTCATTTATTCATTTAACTTTTATCTGAAGTTTTTAATAATGGTTTTGCAATGTTTTTAGCGCTGGAGAGGAAGATTTCAGTTCGGGCAAATAGAGATGAACTTGTACAGAAAGGAATTTTGTTTCCTGAAAGTCCTGTATCACCAATTTCCGAAAATAGTACGTATATTAATAAAATGAAAACAATTATTATAAATTGATTCATTTATTAAATATATTTTTATTGATCTACACTTATTTTTCTAAAATTTGAATAAAAGATATATTATATTTTGTTCTACAAACATAATATTATTTTAACTTTAAATGATTCCAAATCGATATTTACCTAGCTTAGATAAAGTAGAAATTTACTAATACTTGTAGTTACTAATACTTGATGGTGGAATAAAACAGATATCTACATTATTATAAGTTGAATCTCTGTCATGTTGTATTTTATGTTTTATAATAATGAATTATTGAAAATCATTGTATTATTAATACACACGTGTAAATTTATCCTCATACTCTAATTTTATAATACAACTCTTCTAACTTATTTAATTTTTCTCTTTATAACAAAAATAATTAATATTATAAATACAGTAAAAAAAAATCATTCATACTTGATTCAAATTAAACATCTGTCATTTTTTAATATTTATATTTATAAAAGAAAAACTGTATTTAATTAAATCCCATAATTTAATTAAAAATTTTTATATCTCATTGTATATTTATTATTTTTAGAAGTTATTTTAACTATAAAACAAAATTATCTAAAGATAATATGAAGTAATTATATTATTGTAATATAGGGGATTTGAAAATTTAAAATTTTTAGTATATTTATGTTACATCAAAGTAAATAATAAAATATTTAAATTTTTTATTCAATTGTTGTTATAAAATTTGTTGGTCACTTGCAATTACTTTACAAGAATGTTTTTTATTTTTTTGATTCTTTCGATTTAAACGTTACAAATATAATTTTATATTTCAAAGTTATACATTTGCATGTATTAAATTTATAGGTCCTGCAGGAGATAATAATGCACCGCAAAAACCACCAACACCTCAGCAGCAACAAGCGCATCACCAGCAACAGCTTCAACAACAGCTTCAACAGCAATTTCAAAATCAACAGCAGCAACAACAACAACAACAACAACAACAACAACAAACGACTGGAAACGTTAATGCGGGAACGCCAACGTCACAGCACCAGCAATCCTTTCAACAAGCGCAGCAACAACAGCAACAACAGCAACAGCAGCATCAGCAGCAACAACAACAGGGTTTAGGAACGACGAACAATACAAATACCAATAATCCGCCCGGAAGCAATCGAACTTCACCACATCCGTCGCCGTTATATTCGGAAATCCCTCAGCTATCGCAGTCGAATCAACTCAACGGAAACTCACAAGGTAAATAATATTGTTTATTAATTATTATTATGATTCAGATTAGCCATTTAAATTAAAAAGTAATTTAAATGGAAAAATGAGCAATTATTTCCTAAACAAACTACTTTTGCAGCTACTTTTTAGAAATTTTTTATACCCTAATTGAAAGTCAAATAACCTTCTTTATAAGCATACATATAATTTTCATTAAATACGATCGATATAAAATTATTATTTTTATTGTACGTGATTTTTTGATGCATAAGATATTTATTCCTTGTAGAATTTGTTTCTTGGAATAAAGCGAAAAAAAAAACAAATAATAATTTTAAATTCAAAAATAGTCAATAAAAAATATGTAATTGATAATAAAAGTTATTATTTATGATTCATATATAAACTAATTTATTTAAAAAAAAATATTTTATTCGCTATTCATGCGGTTGTATCTATTTATTATTTAAATTTTTAAGAAACTTGTAATGAATCGACATTTGATATTGCAATCTATTGGCCTTTTATCTGTAGATTGTAAACGCAGATCTATATGTTATCATATAAATATAATATATTATTAACATTATCTTTTAACATCATTATAATAAGATAATGAATGAATAATAATAGCGTAATAGATATTTCAAATTGTTAATTATCCAATTAAATTAAATATTTTTGCACTAATAGATGACTGTAATAAGCTTCACAAACTTTAGTACCAAAATTAATAATTACTACTTACCAACTCTTATGTGCATGAATAAATTATAAATGATATTTACATACATCAATTATAACTTACCTAATTTAATGTGGATTTTAATTGATTTAATTAGAAAATATTTGTTAATCTCATGTAATACAAGACCTGAATGTGGATATTCATATCCGAATATATTTTATTTATTTATTTTTTTTCGCATCAACAACGTGATTATTAACTTCATTTGAATATCTGAATATAATACTTGTAGATATAGTATTTATTGATAGTTTAATCTTTCCTCTAATTAGTATTACTATTATTATTATTATTATTATTATTATTATTTGAAAATATTTGAAAACTTTTAATACTAAACATATGTTAAAATCAATTATTATTGACGTATACATTTTTGCAATATTAGCGTTCGTAATCCGTTAGGAAGCATTTAATGACCCAATTTCGTAAGCAACGTACATGTGTGATAGATGAGTAGAAGTTAATACTGCAGTAATTAAATTATAATTTGAGCATAGTAAGTCAATAACTGAGTATTATTTGTTTTAGCAGTACATTTCATCTTTTATCTTTCAACATTGTTAACTGACCATATCAGTACCAAATTATTTTTTTTGTTATTATTTTCTTTTTATATTCATCGTTTACATAATTCATACTGTTAATTATTGACTTTATCCATTTTAATAATAGTTTATTACAATTATAAGGAATTAGAATTAATTAAACAATTAAACAAATAATTTTCATTTAAAATAGTTTAAAATAATCTTTATTTTTAAATTCAAAACATTCTGTGAAACATAATAAAAGAGTACGAATGTATTATTTAAAAAGTTTTAGTTTTACTTTTACTGAATAAATAAATTAAACTAACTAATAAATTAAATAAACATACTGAATAAAATGTATACATATATGGTCTGTCCTGAAAGTATGGATGTTTTTTTCTTTTTTCTTTTTTTTGAAGCCACTATTTGTCGTAGCGATTTCGAGGAGGTTGGAAAATATATGGGAAAAATTTTTCTGTTTACCTTTCTTTACTTTTTATTCTATCATTAGAAGCTGCAGGATTTGTATTTGCGCGAAGGATGTTTGTCAATATTTTAACACGACACTCTGGACCATCTGATAGAATAACGCTATGCGATAAAATCTAGCGTAAGGATTGGAAAAACCACTAAGGAGACATTTAAAAAAGATTGCATATTAAAAAACATTTTTAAAAGTAATTTAATTGAATGTAGTTAGGGTATTATACTTATTCATAAATGACGGTTTAAAATCAAAATTTTGTGCACATGGTAGGCGTTATTATTGATTTGGATGATTTTTGGGCATTTAAAATGAAGCTTATGGGTGACTTTGTTGACAATCTTGTGCTTTTTTCTAATTGACATTTACAAATAAGTATCCTCTTAAAAACCTTTTTTAACATTTAAAACTTTCTACAGCATTTTATTAAGTTGCAAACAAATTTTTATTCTATAAAAATGTTACAAACATCGCATCGTGTTACAAAACAAAAAAATACTCTATGCGAAGAAAAACCCTGTCGCTTCTAATGATAAAAAATAAAGGACAAATAAAAAAACTCCTCTGCGCATTTTCCGACCTCCCCAAAATCGCTACGACAAATAGTGGGCTCAAAAAAAAAACATCGATACTTTCAGAACAGACCATGTATATATATATATATATACACAGAAATATATATATGTTAATTCATTAAAATTTAGGTTTCTAAGTGGTTGCTCTAAATATGTATCTTTCGAAACATCATTAAGTAAAAGATTATAATTTTATATCAACTTATGATTATGGTATTGTAAATTAATAGAAAATTTGTAAATAAATTGGTAGGTTTAACAAATATAAAAAAAGCATTCTAAATTAAAATATACGTATATCATTAGAGATGCTCAAATTTAAAAAATGTAAAAGTTTTAAAAACTCGAATATTTCATTTTAACGAATTTTTTTCAATTAAGTACAGCTTAATTACTTTGCTATATATTCCTGTAATTCCATATAAAGAAGTTTAGTATTTATATTCAAATCAAAGCTTTTTTTAATCAAGTTTTGATAAGATAGATGTCATTAAGAAGGGAGACAACGTTTGTGGCTGTTGTCTTAATGTTGTCTATAAAAAATTCCATCTAGTATTTCTCTTGACAAAAGAGAGTGAGACATAGAGTTGGTAACTGCTATGAAGCGATCGATACTCTTCGGCCACGAGTTTATCCAATGTATATAGACACTTGAAATTATATTCAGATAAAACGAAAATTATCGTGTGTATTAAAAAATTTTGTTATACTTATATATTTTTCATTGTCTTTTTTCTTTCTGACGTTATGCAATTTGCAATTAAAACTATTGTAATGTCTTTAAACATATTATCAATATCGTCTTAAGCTACACGTGCTTTAAAAATATTGCTGCATAATAATGTTGTAGTTTTTTATTCGTAAAAATTTATAATAAATCACTGAAAAATAATTTGGAAATGTAATTTATTAAAAAGTGAATCTTTTAAAAATACAAGTATAGTAGTTTAAAAGAATTTACAATTATTTTCAATTACATTCAAGAATTTTGACATTTGTAATTTTAATTAAACGCATAATAACTAAGAAATTGATAAAAAAATATAAGATGACGTAGCTTTATCATGTTACAATCATGTTACATAAAATAAAAATCATGTTACATAAGATATTACCCGGAAAGGGGATATTTAAAAATATTTCATCTATTTTATACTATGATCATTAAAATAACTAATTAATTTATATAATTAATAAGAAGTTCATGTAATTAATTTTTACATACATTGCAGAAAATATCAGTAAAACATGAAATTTTACTTTTTTTTATTAGACAAGTAATATGTTTTTATATATTACATTTTAATAATGATAAAATACATATTTTGTACATATTTTTTATACATGCAAATCTACTAATGAAGTAATATTATCTTTTACTTTGAAATTTTAAATTGAATTTTTTATACATATATTTACGTATTTATAGAACGCAAGAAATGATGTTTTACAAGATTTTTTTTCATTATTTCCTTGCAATAAACGAATGAAAAATATGATATAAATAAATAATACAATATATTGTTGGAAATTTTTTAATTTATGGTAAATTACATTAATTTTGAAAGCTTCAATATTACATTTAATTACAAATTTAAATATAGTAAGATAGATATATACTTATATTTGTATATATATACTGAGAATACAAATATTAAAAAAAAATTATATAAAACCATATCATTTTTTATATTTATTTTATTTTTGCCTGAACCTTTATAGAATCTTTTTCAGTATTCTACAATTGCATATATAGGGCAAATACATGCATATTTATTCGTATATGCAATTTTCTTAGTAGAAAGCAATAATAAATATTATAATCTTTATACAGTATTTAAATAAATCATTTTATTGTTTAATATTATTTCATGTTCAGTATCATTTAACTATTATTCTATTTAAAATAATTACTTACTTGATAATTTATTGTGTATATTATGCTTTTTAATTCAAGTTTTATAAAGGGAATTTGAATATTTATTAAGATGAAATTGTGGGTTATTATTTTATCTCCATTTAGAGATGTAGAGTCAATTCATAGTAAACGTGAATAGGTAAATAAAAGTAGTACGTTAGAATTAATAGTAAGAGAATGATTTATATTCTAATAAATATAATGAAATTCAGTTTTGCAATTGTTTATGTTTTTTATTTTTTATTATTATTGTATAGTTATGTATTATTGTTTATGAATAATTCAATATTACAGAGTTATAAAAAAAATTGTTAAAAATTATTTTTAAAAGCTGATAATAAATTCAATTTTTAAATACTATAAAAAAAATTGATAAATATGAACAAACAACATTTGTAATGAACTAATCATAATTCAATATCAATTATGGACTTGTATTTTCTGGAAATAGAATGTTTTTTTTTTACTTTATTTTTCTGGAAATGATAATCTGGAATGATTATTTTTCTGGAAAGAAGGGGCAAGATTCAATATTCTATTGACTTTAATCACTCATCGCTTCATATAAAATTTTATTTCTAAAAATTTTTTTTTTAGTTCGAGTAATTTTGTATTCGCGCTAGAGAAAATTAATAATTTAATAATAATAAAACTCACCTTATATATAATAATATAATACTCATAAATTAAAGAAAATATTAAATTAAAATTTATATTTTATTAAAATTTATATTAAAATATAAAGATAAATTAATTATTAAGGAGTAGTACTGTACAAAATCTGTATACTATTACGATGAATAATTTAGAGCAATAATTATTATGCTTATTGAAATGATTTTTTATATTTCTCATTATTTCTTTTATGTACAGGAACTTTTTGACATTCGTAACTTCGAATTTTATTAAAATACATAATATAGAAGTAAAAAAGAAATTTTCTACCTAAGCTTGAAATTTTTTTAGCAATTAAATTATTTAATATATTTTTCAATAAATGTAAGTTTAGCAAATTGAATACTAAAAAATAAAAAAAATAAAAAGATCCATATTAATATTTTGTATAAAATGATTGAAAACATGTTTATCTTACAAAAAAATAGTCTTATCTAGAAATGTAATATAAGTTTAGAATAAATATCATATATATATGTTAATGGATAATATTGATTATTTGAATTGATGTTTTTTATGTTAAAAATTTCATTTATGCTAAAATAAATAGTTTATATTAAATATTTATTTTCCCATAAGGTAATTACTGTCAGTTACATTTTTAGTTTATTGGTAAAAATGAAAAGATTGTATCTAAAATTATAATTTATTTATTATTATTAAATATGTTTGTTATAAGCAATAAATAATGAGGTGAATGTTTACCAAATTAATTTATTTTTCAACTCATTCGATATAAAAATGGTGCTTATTAAATAAAATAAATTTAAATATTTGATATGGAGTTATTATTGATTCAATTTTTTCATGAACTAGTTGGAAAATGTGTTAGGAAAAATTGTAATAAAAGATATTTATGATAATATACATGTTGTTACTGACATTGAAATTCCTTCTCGTATGATATTATATATCCGTCCGTATTAATAGAAGGGAAAAGTCACTAGGAAAATATAAATGTGGTTTTCAGCTTTCTGCATTAGATACTGGTAGGATATTTCGTTTAAAGTCGTTTTTCTTATTTCACCATTCTTATCTGTGAAGAATGGAGAAAAATTCCAGTAAACAAATGAATAGTAATAGTACAAATATATATGTACACGTACATGTTTCTCTTTAATTCATTCTGTCGTTCTCGGTATCCACTTAGTTATTTATCTATTTATGTTTTGGAGAGTGAGATAATAAGTTAGAAGATGGAAAGATTCTGGGTTAGTAGTGACAAGAATGATAAGAGAAATAGAGAGTAGTGCTAAATTCTCTGGAGCACGTGTTACCTTCTTTTCAGGTTTGTCTCACTCTTTCACTTAAAATAGTAAAACCTAGATCTATGTCTGTATGTCCGTCTGACAGAGTAATTGTGTTTGTATGAGCATATACGTATTAAGTTTTTACGTGCTCATGTATATATGTATACATGTATGTACGTACTTTTCACTGTCTGAATCCATCTTTTATCTTGTATTTTACTCCGAAATGCAAAACAAACTATTAATATTCAAAATAAATTCCAAATTTACAAAAATTTTACAAAAAATATAAAAATGTAGATCAGTCTTTTTTAGAATTATTATATTATTTATTATTATGATATCACAATTGTTTTTAAAGTAATATAATTAATAGAAATGGAAACTTAATGCAATACAATAATATAAAATTATTCACGCTATTTTACACATAAATCTTTTTATTACATAGATTAATATTTTTAAGCGTGGTTTTTAATTATTTATACTAATTGTATATATATACTAACAGTAATATTTTTTAGTTATTTTTTTCCTGCTTTTAAATAATTTTAATATAATATAATTAAAAGAACATTACTATTAGAAACGGACATTAAAATATTTGACTTATAAATATTTTAATGTATAATAAAAAGTTATTCATCTTACTTATTCATTATCAAAAATATTATTCGAATTATTTTTTTTTAAATTTTATTTGTTTAATCCTAAAATTATGCAGTATTAAAAAAAATTTTCAATAAATGTAATTTTATATTTTATGAAATATATATGAGTTATTTTCATTTTTTCATTAAAATACGCTTCGTTTTTATCGTTAAAATAATTATTATTTTTATCGATATTCTCATACTGTAAAAATGGAAAACTTTAAATATATTTACCAAAAATGCAAGTAACTTACAAAAAATTTATTTGATATATCAATTTTTATGCATTTATGAAATTTTTTTTTGTATTTAGAAAATAATTAAAGCATAAACAATTTCTAAATTTATTTCATTTATTTTATGTTATTTATTTATGTTTATTATTGACGTTATTATTTATATTATTATTTATACTGAGACACTTAATAAATACAAAAAAAATTTGAACTAAATACTAGTTATTAAACAATTGATTATCTAATATAGGATGGGAAACGAGGACAGATTTTCTTTAACGTGCGATATTACAAAAATGAAATAAATAATAAAATTGTAAACTCATGCACCTTTATAGTTCTTTTTCTTCTTACCACATCCGTATTAAAACACCTCCTCGACCAGGTAGAAAAAGTCCTTGAATTTGACAACCGCAGTCCAAGTGACATTTGAGGTTGACATCTTGAGATGCGTCGGACAGTGTCTTCGCAAAATGCCCTCTAAATCAAAATAAATAAATAAATCAGAAAAGTGCTTTCTCTAATTCCGTCGGTGATAAGCTGCTCAACTATTTATAATACGAAATCCACCTACACGATTCGGACGAAGGACCTTATTATAAAAATACTTAGCAAATAATCCACATAAATCGTATTGAATAGCAAATCGATCAGTTCCATTCGATACGATTGTTTCCCTCAGCTTTAATTCTACCCGAGTTTTCGTACGCAATAATTTTCGATTTCCTGGGAAACCCCGAAAATACCCGTAATTACTAGAGGCGCGTTATTGCTCTTGTTGCATAATCCCAACGTCGAAATAAGCCAAACAAAATTATTCAGTGATACATAAAAAAGGGTGAAATGAAACTTATTTTACATAAATTTGGAAACATTAATTTTTTTTTTTTTTTAAAGGAACCAGTTACATAAAAAATATTGTTAAAATTCGTGAGTTTATAATTTTAAAATCGTTAAAGATGACATCCTTCTTGTTGTGTTATATTTTATAAATTATAAATTCCTTGTGGATGCAAATGATTACAAACTTTTATTGTATCAATCGACACTGAGTTGCCAAGATAAGTAGTTGCCTATATCAGAATATTTTTATTTATAATTAATTTGTAATTTTATATTACACTATTATTTAAAATATATAATGTATTTATTAATTAGTTCATTAATTTTTCGAAACTTAATATAAATTATCTATCTTGATTTTTAAAGATTTTTATGTAAAATATGTAAAATATAAAAGCGTATTCGTGTATTAATTTTCATATTTTGTATTAATCCCTACTTTTTTCTAATAAATACTTGTAGTGAATATTACTATTTGATTTAAATGCAGTTTGATTTTAATTTAACTAAATCACAAAATTAATTCTATTGGATATTTTTTTGATATTGCAAAATGTCCATCAATTTTTAATAGAACAAATGGGAAGTGAATTATCAAGATTGGTACATTCGATTGTTAGCCTTTCCAAAAAGTTTACGTTGATTTTTATTGGATAAGATTGCAATTTTTCTTACTCCTTGTAGCCATATTTGTAATTTAATTATACTTGGGTTTTACTGACGTTTCATAGCGATGAAAATTTAGACGGAAGGTCGTATTATGAGTATTATTGAAAAAGGAATGTAAAAAAAAAAAAAAATTCATAAGTTTTGTTACTTAATTCATCAATAAAAAATTTATTAATGTTTTATTGAAAGTAAATAGATGTATAGAATTTTTAAATTTTCGGGAAAATGATAAAAATAATTCGACAAATATGTTGTAGTTGTTTAGTATTATTTTTGTATAATGAACAGATCACAATGTCATTTTACACAATCATCTAGTTTTTTATTAATTTACTTGGTATTCATTTTGTTAATAATTATTTAGCCTCATCTGATTTTTTCCAAAGTTAAACTATTCTATGGAATATATAAATTTAATATAATTAACTTAAAATGAATAAAATAGTAATATTATATTTATGTTTATGAAGTATGTTTAATTATTTTGAGCACTTTTTAATAATCTAAGTAAATTTCAATTTCTGGTAAATGTATAAAGAAAAATTATTCGAAAATTTATATTATGTCTAATAAGTATGAAATATTATACAAAAGAGCATGGAATAGTGAACAAGTAAACTTTATATTTTTTATATAATTTCTGATTAAATATTTTGATTATTTATAATGATTGTATATTAATATGAATGGACCAGACCTTGATAACTGAAATTATATAAAGACTCAGAATAATGTTAAAAACGAAATACTTACGGCTTATCTTTAAAATTTCACATTGGAATGAACATTATCGTATATAGGCAATAAATATTCGTATAATGGAGGAAATGATGGAATAATAGTCGAGAAAATTCATATTGGTGGGGTCTTTGTAGACGTGCTTTGACAAATAAATAAGTCGAGATGAAAAGAACGATAATGAAACGATATTTTTGAAATTAATATCCGATAATCAGAATGAAATGGGATTTCATTTACTTAGAACACTAAAACAAAAGATTATTATTATGTGCAAAGCTTAAGGTTATGAAATAGTATGTTAATCATTATTGAACAAAGGATATTGTGATTGAGGTAGAAAGAAAAATGTTATATAAGACTATTTTGAACGGAAAAACAAAATTTTTATTAGTGATTAGTACTTTCTCAATATTATAGTAAAAAACATCATGTACAATAAAAAATAAATTATTAAGTATAAAATATATATTTGATTTTATTTTACAAAATTTAAATAAATTATAAAGATGTAGTTTAAAAATACAATTTTTATTTTAAAATCTTTATCTATTCATTGTTTCTATTTTAAAGTAATTTTTATAGTCTTCAATTAAAAAAACACTTTATATAAAATTTTTATAATTACAAAAAATATTATCAATTATTTATAAATATAAAATAATTGACAGTTTTATTGTTTTATTAATAGATTATATGATTTGCATAATACTTATAGATTCAAGGATAAATTGAATGTTGTACTACCCATGTCTAATATTATTTTTAAATACAGCTAGGATGTACCAATCATCTTGCTTTTTACTACCACTATAATAAAAAATACGTTTCTCTTATATAGCTAGACATTTTTTTTTTCACTTAAAAATAAGTTCATGCAATCTGGTTTATAAAAGCGAGTTCCATATTTTACCAAAATGAATCATTTTTTAAAGAATATATACGGTTTCTCTTTCGTATGTTAATTGATATATCTTATAATAATTTTTAATTATAATTATATAAAATATTCGTCAAATTATTCTATTCGGTTTTTCGCTTTAAATTCTCTTCAATCGTACTATTAATAAAAATATTTGAAATTTAGAAGAATAGGAATAATTTATTTTTATATATTTTATTTCCTATCTCCAATTTTTAAACAGCTTTCTTTCTGTCGTAATTTTCTTTAAACTCTAATATTTTATGATTGATTTTTTAATTTTTAAAACAAAATATATTATAATGATATTGATTTATAAATTTTTAGTAACTCTTAATATATTATTTATTCTTCATTTACTATTTTTTTTTTATTTTTTGAATAAATCATATATATTTGAATTTATCATATGTACTTATGATTAAAAATAAATTGATAATTCCCTGTACAAAAATTATTTATAATTTAAGTCATAGTTGTACTCAAGTACAAGTAATGAAGTGTTATTAGAATCAGCTTAAACTAACTGTGGTACTGCATAAAGTTAAATTAATTTAGAAATAAGTGTAGGGAATTGTTGCAAACTGAAATTTTCAATTATATTAGAGCCAAACATTAACTCGAATTTACTTTACTGTAAGATAAATAATTTACAAATAACAAATGAACCAAATTATAAAAAATGTTTGATAATAGAGAATATAAAATATTAAAATAATTATAAAAAAAACAACATTATAAATCGATTAAAAAAAAATTTATTTTCTATTCACTTTCTTTTATTTTTTGTTTTTTAATAATTTTTAGTAATAATTTTTGTATAAATTTTTTTTTTTTTTAATTTTACTATAGCATAAGAACAAATACCTTTTATTCTATAAAATTTATTTTATGACTAGTGCCTCTGGCAGTACACGGAGGAATGATAAAACATTATTTAATAAAATTCTTGCCTTTTATTTATTTTAAGTTATATAAAGAAAACTTTCTTTAAAATGATTCGTGGCAGTTGATAATGACTATATACTAAAAAAATAATTAATATTTTTAATATTAACTTCATTTCTTCAATAAGAAATGATTAAAACTTTGGTAACAATGTAAAGTTCCGAAATTTAACTATTTAAAATTTTAATATATATATCAGATGTTTATGTTTCTTGTATTTATATAACAACATTAATGGAAAAATTAAAATTATTTGAAAATTGAATTTTAAAGTTGAATGAAGTTTCTTCAAAATTCTCTTATATATTTATAGATGATTTTAATGAATCTATCAATTTCAAATTAATTATGTTTAAAAATTTAAGCTAATTTTTTGTTTTTTTGTTTTTTGTTTTTTTTTTAAGATACATTATAATACTATCAATATTAGGTATTAAAATAAATATTCGTGTTAAACGTTTTTATATCAATATTGTATTAACACTTATTGAATTTTTTGTCTATTATTTAATTTTCATATTTATTTTAGTCAGTGTAATTTATATACAAACATTTATATATTTAATTTTGAATACATTAAAAAAAGAAAACTTGGTACACAAAACACAAAATCTATTGTAGTTTATATTATAATATTTGATTTTCGTACTATTTATTTTTTAATTTAAAATATTTTGATAGTATTGTTTAATTTTTAATTAAATAGTGATTATCTTGAAAAAAGATTTTAAAAAATGTCTTTAAAGTTTTACTGTCTAAAAGTGTGTATGGTATTTGAGATTGGTTAAAGATTCTATAATCTTCAAAGTGTTTAATTGTAATTTATCGTCTTATTATAGCTGAGTGCGTTACTTTAAGATACTCATATTATGGTATAATGGCTTACATAACTTAAATAACCTTTTATTTAAATAAGGCAATACTAATACTAATGATGTTATTAAACTGCACAGGGTTAACAGGATAGTTTATTATTAATATTTTTATATTTTTGCTGTAAAAATAGAAAATATTTAATAACAAATATACTTATTTAATTCATTTATAATTTTCACTGATAACTATGTTCTTGCAAGTATAATACAACTATTTCGATTTGATACATTGAGTTACGTTTTACCAATGATCTTGTCCATACTTTATACTATTTTTTATAGTACAATTATTATAGTGCAATAGTCTAATTATTTTTTGTAGTGTGTATGTATCACTAAATAGCTATTCATTATTAAAATAAATGTAGCCAATACATGAAAAGTATACAATGTAAAAATTCACTTTGGTTTAAACAATTTTTACGGAAAGAAATAATTGATTCAATTCCCTTGATCGTAACTTTGATTTATTGGTATTGTAATTTATTTACATTTAATTTATTTACATTTGATTTCAAGAGTATTGAAAGTTTTATACGGTTTTATCAAAAGCGGAATTTAATAGAAGGGATACCAGAGGTAATTTTGAAGGAAACTAGATATTGAATACATCATTCCAATGTCGAATACGTCGATAGTACTATTTTGAGAATATTTGGTTGCTTGTTTTCAGAAACATTATAAAAAAAACAAGGGTTTTTTGAAAAAAAAATGAAAAAAAAACTTTCTCTCGGAATAACAGTACATTGTAAATGCAAACTTTAAATGGTTAAATATTTTCGTTTTTCTTTTTTCTTTTTATTGTTATCATGCATTTCAGTGTAGGTTCATTGGGAGATACGTAAATGTGCATACACAATTTTCTTTGCTAGGGGAAACTCTTGGCGGGAAAATTCGCAATTTCCATGTAGCACGAGGAATAGTAGATGAGTATTTAAAGAGCGGTGAATGCCTAAGTTGTTCAAAGTTGAAACTTAACTCTATTCTGATGGAAGTTTTCGTTCTTTGCTTCCCACCAACTTGTCTCCAGTTCCCTGAGTATTTACTAATGTTGTAGTAGTAATCGAAGATCTGCACCTCTTGTGTGATTTATACACAAAAGCAAACACGTTTTTGCACGATCCTTGAATAATCTTAGTCTGAGTTATTGGATTAAAGATTTATTAAATACTGAAAGATAGAATGATTACAATATTAGACAAAAACCACCTTTTTGGGGTTTAATAGTGATAACGTGAAAGTTTAAAGTATATTAATTGTTTTAAAAATAATAATCAGATTAAAATTTTAATACATTTACTTCGGCTTAGGAATTATGCTTTATTCATACTTTTCATTGGTGAATAAAACTTTAATAACTTGTTTTCATAATTTAAATATCACTACTCAAAAGAATTCTTAAATCATTTATGATAAATGTTCTAAGATTTATTTTCACTTTTCCAACATTCATTTTATAGCTTTCAAAGGTAATATTCGTCTTAATTATAAAGTACTTAATACAAAGTTTTTAATATTAAAAGAAAACCTTTTTATAACATCTGGTTTATATCCTACTCTAAAATTATATTTGATAAAATAAAAATATTTACATATTATTCTATAATTTTCTTCTTGCTTGTCCAAATACAATACAATTGATTTTTTGTTTAAACAATGATAAACATTTCATTAATTTATGTTTATATCTTATTAAGTTTCTTAGAAACTTTTATAAATTATTTATTTTGACGTGATTTTAAATATCAATAAATTTTTAAAATGTACAAATTTATTTTATATGGCCATCTTATGTGGACATTTTCGGCCTACATGATAATTGACAAAAATCATAAATTTTTTTAAATATCAACAAAAATTTGATAATAATTTAAAAACAAAGAATATCTAGTTAGTTGATGTAAAGAAAAAATAGGATTCGAAGCACTTTTTTAATTCGCATACATACATATATAAATGTAAAACTTTTAATTAATTATTCATAAAATAAATATAATAGTAACAATGTAATGCACTGTATTAAAATTAAAGCAACTTCAAGGAGTTAAAAAAAAGTTTAATTATTTGAAAAAAATAGTTGTAGTTTATTTTAATGAGGTTGATATTACTCAAGACCGCATTTGAACGTTTGTTGAGTTCGCAAACGGTACGTTGTAGACATCTCCATCCTCTCTATATTTAGCTTAGTGCAAATGTATGTTTATACACATGCTTATAGTTCTGTATTTATGAAAAGTTTAAATAATGGGTATAAGTATTAAGGTTGTAATTACGAACTGTGGTTTACTCAAAATTCTTCACTGCTGCTTTGATTACACTACTTTTTTTTGCTTTGTCAGACTCCCTTATTTATTCTGGCATTTTCATTTTCTAAATAATTACTTTACACTATTTAATTTCATCTTTATACGTAAAATATAGCATTTTATTTAATTAACCCGGCTTTAAAGAATTCCAATATTTTCAATTAAAATATTATTTTGTATCCTTGTGAATGTTGACGTATTCAATCAAGTTTAGTATATCGTCAGCCATGTATCATCTGACAAGTATTTTATGCGATGGAATTTGTTTTGATCTATGAGAGAGAATTTACTATCTGTTGCAAAACTGAAATTTTATTCACGAAATTATAATTTAGAGAATTTGTGAATACTGGGATTTGGACGCAATTATTCTTTTCAATGTATCATCCAACTGACAATTTTAAAGCGCATTAGTACATTTGATATATTTATTTGAAATTATCGGGAAAAATTTTTCTATACTGACAAAACATCTAACAGAGATCAAAGAATCTTCTTGGAAAAAAATAATATGTCGATTTAAAGCCATTTATAAATATTATTGCCATGACTATTGAAAGTCCTCGTTCTTTGAATAATAAAAAAAGTTCAATTCATGTAGGATGAAAGTTATTTTTAATTGGTTAAGGATTATAAACAATTAAATTTTTACTTAAACCATGCAAAAATTTTTAAACTAATTGATACTTTAACAATAAAAACCTTTGAACTACTTAAATATGATTATAAACTACTCTAGGTATAATTCTAAAATACAAATAATTAGTTTTTGATGTATCTAGCACAATGGTACATGTAGTATTCATTTAGTTTAATAACTTGAGATAGATTATATAATTTGATTTATATTTCCAGTTTACATTATAATATTTAGTCACTTGCCAATTATAAAAGCTTAAACATTTGAAATATCATTAACCTATTTTGTTAAACAATATATTTTCTAAATTATTTAAAAATTTACTTTATTAAAGTTCTAAAAACACCTAAATACAATTCTAACTAACTTTCATACCAATTAAAATTTAATTGTATACTACTGCTTGAATAGCTTTATAATATCCGAACCTCAACGGGCAATAAATGTACTTATTTATTATTTTCTTCTATTTTAAAAAATTAATTTTCATAAATAAATGAAACAAGATTGTACTTCAAATAAATATAGATAAATTTCAAGAGAAATAGTTTGATATGAATACAATTTCGCCTGTAACTATTCTTTTTAAAATTTAATTATTATAATTTTTGCAAATATCCCATAAATCTTTAATCTTCTATCAAACTTGATTTGAATTAATAAATTCGCTGAAGCTTAAAGCATTTATTTTATTTATGTCACTTTTCTTGATTCGTTAAATAAATCTGATGTAATACGTCTAAGAATTTTATCTATATAAAGAACATTTTTTACTTATCTAAATTTTTTATCTTGCAAAAGTTCATATCATTTTAGTACAGTAATGTTTAGTTTTCCCTATATAAAACTGTTTTTTCAATACAGGATTATGAATAAAATTATTTATAAACAACAACAACAACAACAAAAATAAATAAAGAAATAAAAGTTTGGTTTACGTCTTTGGATTTGAAATTTTTGTTACCAAATGTTTAGATTTATTTTGTATAAATAACAAACAATTTTATATAATGAATATTATTCTGAATTACATATTATTTTGATCGAATGCAATACTCCAATTCATTAAAATAATAAAGCAGTTAAAGCTCAGAATATTTTATGTATATTATATTCAACTTCTTGATTTTTTAAAGGCAATTTTAAAATCAATACCTAAAAATTGTGCACAGAAAGAACAATTATAGATTTTTAACATATTATAAATAAAATTTTTTTAATTAATACAATTTTTTAATGTGTCAGCAGAATTAAATGTAATAAAAGATTCAAGTGATTTAATGAAAAATTTAATTTTGAATATTCACTTGAATTGATTTTATTATTCTCATATTTTATTTATCATTAAAACTAATATTAATTTAGAAAAAAATTTATAATTCATTAATAATTGATACAAAAAAATTCGAAAATAAGTATTAATAAATTATCTTTTGCTTTATTGAAAAATAATGTAGATCTCAGAATATATTAGAGTGAATGTACTTGATGGAATTTGATTACAATTGAATTATAAATATTCAAAATCGTTTAACTTGACACCTTCAATATCTCAATATAATTTTAATAGGATCCTTGGGGACGTGTGCTAAATAATAAAAATAAGAACGATTTAATGGGGAGTTTGAACTATTTCTTTTCATCAATTGATTTAATTTCGTATTGTTAATATAACTTTCAATAAATTTTTTTTTTGTGATGAATAATATTTTTAATTTAGTTTGAAATAATGTCTTTCGATATTTACTACCATTCATAGTCATGTGTACACCTAAATATTAAAAATAATTTTTACCTTCATTTCTAATAATACTTATTTTATTCGTAATTTAATATAGAATTCAAATCATTAGAGGTAGAAAGTTTTATAATTTTATTTTATTTTAAAAAAACCGATGATTTTTGGACTTATACATATGCGTTTGTATACTTTAATTGTTAATAACAATGTAGTTTATTCACAAAATTATGATTTGTTAATACTTATGTTTTTGAAAATTTAATGCTGAAATCGGTTATGTAATATGCTGTGGTATAATTGTAAAATATTTTTTACAGTATTCAAATAATCGATGATTAATGCGTATGCTTAGTAGTACATGTTTGTTAACAACAAATATGTCGAAATATTGGATTATTTTTTCATATTAATTTTTTTTATGTTTTTTATTATCTTCAATATAATTTTAAGCATATTTGTTTTATTTTTTTTAGGTTTTTAACGGTTGAAATTTTTTTCTAAACTTTAATCCCTTAATAGGGATGGTTTTTGAGGGTGAAATGGATTTTTTAAAATTTATTTAATCATTTTATCAATTTTTTTTTTTGAAAAATATTTATTTTAAAAAAACTTTAATTGTTGATGGCACTTTTAACGTTACAAACTTCAGACTTATTTCTTCAATAACTGCAATCATTTCATGCAGTACATATTGATAGATTTGGGTTGAGAATGATTTTGAAAAATGAGTTTCCTTATTTTGAAAAAATTTTCAAGTAATAATTAATATATATAATAATAAAATGATATAATGTAGTAATAATTAATAATATTAATAGTAATCAATTCTTCTCGCTACCGAATATAATAATTTAGTTCAAAAATTAATTTATTGAGGGAAAAAATTACAAATACTTTTTTGTAATTTATCATTCTTTGATTATCGAAAAAACACACTTCTCCCATAGAAATGTAAGAAATTCGAAGTTGGTTCGATTTTCAATAATAAAAGTTGATTTATGTGAGCACTTTCCTCGAGTTGCGAATAAAAATTCAAAAAAGGAGGGATCGAAAGACACCGAAGAAGAGAAATGATAGAGAAATCCTTGCGATTATTCATTTCCGGGAGGTAGGGATGAATTCACATCAGCAGCAGCATCAGCAGCACTAGTGCAAACACTCTATGCGTAATCGCGGAGGATCTGGAGCTCGTGTCCACGGAACTCCCAGGGTGACGGATGCGTGCGTGAGCTGGAATAAAGAGAGGGAGAGTCAAATAAAGAAATAGAGAGGGTGAACCGAGCCGGTCGAAGGTGGCGTCGGCGTCGCGACGCCCGCCTCGGCAATAGTCAGTCGCTAACTCAGCCTCGAACCGTCTGCCTCGTGCGAGTCGGTTGCGTGTCCTAGTAGTCGAGCGTGGCAGGACCGGGTCGTGCGGCTCGGGGACGGCGAGGAGTTCGGACGCGGATCCGCAACTGCTGGAGGAGGAGGAGGAGGAGGAGGGTGCACCCGGAGTGAGTCGTCGAGCGGGCACCTTTAGGAGGAGCCGCACTCCGCACCCTCCGGGGCAGGGAATTGCAGTCGAAAACCGAGCTCGCGGGCTTGGCCGCGCCACCTAAGCCCCAGAACGTGCACCGAAGGGGATGCAGGGAGGTCTTGCCGTTGGAGATTTCGTATCGACCCACGTGCGCGCGCGCACTTTCCTGCACCCGGCTGGATATCCGAATAATCCGAGGGATGCAGTGCGTCAGGGTGAATGCGTTTGCATGCACTAGGGGATGATAACCGGGACGGGGTTGCGAGTGCCAGCAGCTGATGCTGGCCGTTGACCTCCGCGCGGGCTAAACACGTAGGTGCGGAGGTATTTAACACACTGACCATTCGCCGAGTGTCATGATCAGAGTTTCATGCTGCAGTGGTGTTTCGTTCGTCGTCGACCGAAAGGTATGCATGGAAGAATGGAGAAAAATAGTTGGTCAACGTGAGACCTGGATCACGAGTATCCAGATTAATTGGGAACAATAGAACATTCATGAAATGTTGTTTGGATCCACGTAAAACAACGTTAATTGAGAATTGCCAGTATACGATTCAATGCCAATAATGCACGAGCCAATATTGCATTCGTTTTCATTCGTTTTCATTTCGTTTACACAGTCTAAGTAGTTGGCAATAAATAATAGAGGGAAAAATTGATCTCTTTGGTACTCGTGCAATAAATTAAAATTTAAATTGCCGTAAACTTACAAATGATATCTTATCATTTTACAGCAATAAATTTCGACTGCTGCCTTGTTTGTACAATTATTCCTATTATATCGATTGAAAAGAGATCGATCGTCAAATTAAATTCAAATTTCAATATCAGACAGGAATATTAGGGGAAGCAGAAAATTTTAGTTTACCTTCAAATACTAGAAAATTAATATTAATTTAGCAGTTCTTAAGACCTCGATGTAATGATTAAAATCAAATCTAAGAACAACGTATAATACTGCTTTAATAAACTTTAAATTATATTAAACTATTAAGCCAAATTAATGGTACCGCTTAATTCACTTCAACTTAACTAACGTAATTAATTACATTCTCTGTACTATTGCATAGTTCATCGAATCATAGAAAACCGTAGAAAATTTGTCGATAACATTTTTAACTAATTGTATAATTAAATCATTTTATAATAATTTATATAATTTCCTATAGTAAAAATAATATGTAAATACGTGTATAAAAATATATATTTATGATTATTTTTACGATTTATGGTAGATAATTTTTTACGTTTTTTTAACGATGCGATTAATTATATATACAAGAAATTTAATTAATGACATTTTATTAAATTAAAATTAAAATATATTTAAAAATTTTACGTTTATTTTCAAACATTATATGTAATTATTCATTAATTATTCGATTTCAATAATTAAATTCAGGCATAATTTTGTCAAATATAATATTTAGAGTTTATTAGTTTTATATTAATCGAAATAATGTCATTCAGTTTTATCATACAATTAATGTAAATAATTTGTTTTCTAATTTTATTTTGAATTGTTGTTTAAAAAAAACAAATTAATTTTACAATTCGTACAATATAAATATGTACTTAAAATTTGTAAATAAAATCATTTAATAAAGTTCTATATTTTAGTTTTAGCTTGTACTCATCGACACAAAATGTATTTTCATGTGTATATACATTCGAATTAGTAATATAAATATAATAGAACAAAGTAGCCTTGCCATTTTCATTATGAATCCAATATAGCATTTGTTATAAATCACTACTTGATGATCGATAGATCTAATGTACATTAAATAGCTTACTTATCATGAACTTGCTGAAAAAAAAAAATTATCAAGTATCAATTTTCATTTTTTATTTTCTTCAGCTTTTTCTCTTTCTCGAAAAAATATACTTGTATACAATAAAGTATCTTATTATGATTTATATTATTAATAATACAATATTATTGTATATTAACAATAGTATTAAAAATAATTTTTTTTAAGTTACAAAAACATGAAAGATGAGTTTAAGTCACGTGTTTTTTATCACAAACAATGTTTATAAGTACACTTGTTGTATATTTTATATATTATTCTACAATGAAAAAAATTTTATGTTATATGAATAATATAATATTATTTACATTGCATTATATAAAGAATTTTTTAATGATACTTATCAACATGTATTATCATATAAATTTCACAGAATCAATTACAAAGAAATAATTGGCTGAAATTCCATTTTCGGTGCAATATAAAAGTATCTACATAATTGCAAGAATTTAATATAAAACTTTAATATGAAACTCAATACTTTGAGAGTATGAAATAAAATTTTGAAAAATCATCCGTATTCAACTTGACATAATTGAAACTGTCAACATTCAAGTACTCTTGGAGCAAATTTATAAGCTGCAAAGAAAATATATCCGATTTCAGTTTAAATGTTATGTAAAATTTTTAATTCTCAACAAATTTTAAAAAAGAATTATCATATATATTATATTGTAATGGTATTCAATTTTTATAATTCATTTATAAATGTGCTTATACTTTTAGAAATCGAAAAGTGTATTGTCAAGCACATACAGTACTAATAATCAATCAATGATAGGTTCTGGATGTTCAATTTCATCTGAACTACCAAAACTTTTCGAGCTCCAGTTTTTTTTTTCATTTTTATCGGTCTTCTTCAATTCTGCCCTTGTAATGTTTTATCGAGTCGTTATCTTGTTGTCGAGCAGACAAGAAGACACCATCTTTGCACTAAACGATGGCACCAAGCCAACAGCCCTAAACGAAGCTCAATTCCAACTTTACTTTATCTTAGAGGGGCCAATGTGGCGACTGAGGTGAACCTTCTCACTAACATCCATAATGAGTTGCTGGGGATTTGGATTTGGATGGGGAGAACACAGTAGTTCACTCCACCAAATCCCGACCTCTCTTTTATTATAACCAATTGACTAACTACGGAGATAAAAATTTTATTCGCACATTCTTATCACCAAGGGATTTTATTTTTTTCTTAAGTAATAAATTTTGATATAAATAATTTGCTTCATAAAAGTTCATTTTTTTATTTTCAATGCTTGATTGTAATAAAATATTTCTTTTTATCAGGGTTTAATGTAACAGATCAACTTTTTTTTTTATAATGCATATAATGCATCGACTCGTAAAATATACATTTAATTTCAAAAACTATTATTATACTTTATCTGATCTTATCCATTATGTTTTTAAAAGTCTAAGTAATCAATACTGTCGAAATATACTAACATGCTTAAAATATTAAATTTTACTTTATTAATACATTTCGCAAGTTTTGTCGAAAATAAATTGTTCAATATTTATTTTCATAGTTAGAAATTGTTTAATATTTACTGTTATACTACTGTTTTGTCTAAATGAAGCTGTTTGATATTTACTGTTTCACTAATTGCTTTTCACTATAATATTTTTTAATTATATTTTTTTGGTGAAAACTTTTGTTTGTCACTTTGGTTGTTTAGATTTCGTATAATAGTATTTAGAATAATTTCAAAAAGTACATTAATTCAAGTGTGCTAATGTAAAATGTAGATAATAAAAACAATGATATTTTCGACTTCATAATTTGAATATACGGTATTCAATAAATAAATGAATAATAATAAATTAGTACACAATGCATTGATAAAACTATTTTGGCACTACTTCCTAAAGGTATACCTGTTACTGTCATTACCACATAACATGTATCTTGCATTTTATTATTCTATTCATATCATAAATTTATATGCTTACATTTCTCTATTTTTTATTAAATTTATTATTTGACTTTTGAATTGTATGAAAGAATTCGAATGATGTATTCTAATATATACTTCATTATTTTCATTCCTCTTTTACATCAAAAAATTTATATGGATATGTTGTACACAGAAAGCATTTTTAATATTATTAAAAATTCACATATCTCTATTGTCAAAAAAATAATTATTATTTTCACTATTATCAAAATTAAAATATTATGTCTTTATAAAAATATTTGTTGTAAAAATCTTCAATAATTTAGAAATTTTTGTTTAATATTCTAAAAACTGAAAATTCTTGCCTAAATTTTTTTTTATATTCTTTTATAATCTTGATATTTCATTAAAATTTTTTATTATAAATTTTTTATTCTTTACTTCATTTTTATACTCTGTTCATAAAAATAATTTTTGCTTCAGTTCTATATTCTGAAAGATAACTTATTTTTATGTTAGTTTTTTTTTAACTATTATTTTACAAATGTAACAGTTTTATTTTATATTTTAAATATAATTATAATTATCAAGAAGCTTTAATAATTTTAATTTTGATGTTCAGAATGAATAAGAGATATGAACTAATATATAAAACAATAATTTTTTTACAATAAAAGTATAAAATTTAATGCAATTAAAAAATTATTATTATACCTAAATATCTTATTTATATTACTGTAAAACGAATTTATTTGTAAAATTTATCATAAAAGTGAAATATTCAGAATAATAAACACTACTATTTTTCTTTTATTATTACTATTTCTTATCAATTTATTGCATTATTTATATTTTTATTTCACTTTTTTTTTAAAAAACTTTTTTAATAGTTGAAGAAACACTTAAACTTTGTAAGATAAAATAAGGTTCACTGTTTTTTGTGTGGAGTATAGTGGCTATAAGCCTAATTAATTTAATCACTGTTCTTCTGCGATCTTGTTTTTTTATAATCATGTAATATTTTCAGTTGCAACTCATGCATTTAATTATGTAATACTATAGCCACATCAGTAATAATAGAACTTGACCGTGAAATATATACCAAAAATAATACAGATGATATCATGAGTTGAAATCTGTAAATCGTGAAGTACCGATTTTAATATATAAATGCGTTGACTTCAATTAGCAATTAATTAAACATTGCCAAAAAATATATAAATAATTGATCGTATTATACAAGTAGTAATTTCGTTATTGTTAACATTCATTGGCAGTTAAATTAATTTCAATAATAAAATTTAATATTTTAATTTTACAAATATTATATTATTCATGATTTTTTGTTATTGTATTTATATATTTTCAACGTTTTAGCCAGTAAGATTTTTATATGAATGATTTTACCTACTTTATGAAATGCATTAAAACTTTTTTTAATAACCATTGAAATTTTGAATATTCATAGTGAAAATTATTTTTAAATAATATATTTTATCTTTTTTTTTGTTTTTAAAAATATTATATTAAATGCTTCATTATAGTTATTAAATTAGTAAGTATTTTATATTCAATTAAGCTTATTTAAATTTTTTTTCCATATAATACTTTTCACATTATTTTTACATATATTTTACTAAGTACTTATTTTTATTACTTTTATTTTTTTTGCCGTATTTAATTCTTTTAATTCTTGAATATATGTATCTTTTTCTTTCCTAAACTGGCACTTTGTATTTAAATTTTTATTCAATCCTTTCTTAAAATACTAAAGTGAATGTTAATCTATAATCAATTTTTTATTTTTAACTCCACTTTTTATCCAATTCACTATTATTTCATCATTTGCCTTCTCTTTCCATATTATGTATTAGTTTTTCTTTAAATATGTGTTAAATATCTAGAAATATTTCTTTTTCAATGATACTTTACTTTTCATTACTTTGCTTATAATCATTCCCATCTCTTTTCTTTTGTTAGTTTGCTACTATACTCAACTTTTCTTAAGGCTACTATTACATTTTTTTATATTCCGTATTTTTGAAATTCTTTGCTCGGTTTCTAATTTTTATTTTCCACTTACAGTTTTAAGCCTTTTTCATTCAACATCGAATCATTGAATATATTTTGAACAGTTTTTTTTATAATCATTTTATTTATTATTTATAGTTTTTTATTTTGTTTTTCTTTGTTTTTTATTGGAAATTTTTCTGTTTCTATAATGCAGTTATTATTTTATAATATTGTTTTTAAATTCATATCCGTAAGCGTTATTCTACCTCTTATACGTACTTCAAGATGTATGCAATTGCAATTCAACTCTGCATATTAATAATTGAATAATTTAATTAATTTTGGAAATAACGATGTGCAAGAGTAAGATATATATAAATATATAAATTGCTGTTTACCCAAAGACCGCCACGTGACCCGAGCAGCTCGACCGACCGCTCGAGCTCAATCGAGGCCCACGGTAGTAGTGCGCTCTGTCGGCGAACCACATAACTTACCACACAGCTCGATCATGCATGCGAACTTACTGAGCATGCGTTATCAAACTGAGAACGTATAAAAGGTCTGATGAAAACAATCAGAAGAACAGTCCTCAACGATAGCTCGTGGCATAGTTTCCAGCTGAATTCTGCCGATACTTTTCAGCCTCAAGACCAAACAGGTTTGCTGATAACAAGCAACTTGGACCTAAAAAAGACCTCTCGGGTTATCTATGAGCTCACTTTCTGATAGCAAGTGGCTAACGCCTCGCATGAAGCGTAGATTTGCCTAGGGCAAATAGTGCCGGATAGCTCTGCCAACCGGGCTAAGTCTGATGATTAGGTAAGGCAGATAAAGCAAACCCCTCTGCCAACACCTCCCAGCTTTCTGTTTAGGGCAACTAAGGCAAATGTTCATCGCAACGACGAGCTCTAAAGTTATAAGCGTGTATATTAAATGAACACCCTTGAACCAACACTAGTCCAGCATATTTACTCAGTAATTTGCCGCCCCTCTCGCCCAAACCAAACCCTGTATAGCGACAAGTTGTGCAACCTCGGGCTAACGTAGTTAGACATGAATTACTAGTTAACATAAAATGATTTCATGTTGCATTTCTTAAATTCTAAAGAAATACCTATGATAAGTTTATTGATGTTTTTTAAACCTAATCGTTAAATAAAATTTATACATTCTTTCAATTTATGAAACATCAATAAAATTTTATTTAATGTTAAAATTAATTGTTTTAATTTAAATTACATAATGTTTTATCGAAATACAGCTTAAATTTATATATGTATATGTATATATCTATTGAAATAATAGTCAATATTAATCAATTAATATTAATTGCTTAACATTAATTAATAATTAATATCTGTGAATAATCTTAAAATAAAAAAAATTATTAGACAAGATTTTAATTTTATTGTAAAACATCTTCATTTAATTAGAACTATAATTCAATATTACATTTAATTGAATTGAAGATTAGTTTAATTAAAGTTAATTTATTCCATTAGCATCATTTTCACAAATTAATATATTTTCTTGTTTCTTACTCAATGTAACCATTAGTTTTACTCGACGTAATGCACCTCTAAATACACGTATACAACTGGTTTTGTTCAAATTATAACTATTTTAACAAAGTTTTCCAGAGTATTCAGGTTTCTTGTAATATAGAATGTTATTTCAGAACAACAGTCTATTCGTTGCAACAAAAGAACGCACATGAATAATTTAATTATAATGGTAACATTATAGGTTTGCTTTTTGTAAAAGTTAAAAAGTTTTCACGCACTTATTAATCATAAGAAAAAATACTGAATATACAAAAAGAATTACATACAATACATAAATAGATTTACGAAAGTTTTAGATGATGTTTAAAAATTAATAAAATAAATGTAATAGGTGTAACGGATAAATGTAATTATTAAAATATATGGAATATCAAAATTAAAAAGCATTTCGGATAATCAAAAAATAGTATATTTATTGCGAAATTAATTACCTTCAAAGCATATGTACTTTTAATAAATATAATAATTTATAAGGCAATAAACATGCGTTTAATCAAATTTTAACCCGTTTCAAATTATGCAAATATACTTAAATATAATTGTTAATTTAATTCAATGTAGATAATATTAATTGTATAAATTTAATTTTTTATAGTTAATGAAATAAATTATTTATGAATAAATTTTTTTTTTAGACAATGCAAACATATTCATAGATTTTTTTATATAATAATAGTAGTTTTAAATTTTTGGATGATGATAAATATGTAATATCTGGAGTGAACATTTTACAGACTGTCCATTAAATTTAAACGCATATATTAAGGAGAGTTAATAAATTTTTTTTTAGTATCAGTGAGGTACAATGCAAAGGAAAATGTAGGTACTTATTCTTGAATAATTTGACAACGTTTCGACAAGGAAACCCTTGTCCGTATCGAGCGGATTTTTTAAAATCAATATATCAACGACTGTATTAATTTATACATGTATAATAGTAATGAAAAGTATAATTAAAAATTAAATTTATACAGGAAACGCTTATGATCTGCAAGATGTGATCGTCACAATGTCGGATTACAAAATGTAAATAACTGGCTTGTGTACGCCTATATTTGTGGTTATTCTTTGTCATAGTATTATTATACTTTTTAATCTATCTAAAATTGTACCTAATACATTTAAAAATCAAAATTGTATTTAGATTATACCTGTATTTTGACGGAAACAAAAGTTGTTTCGACAATTAATGTAAATTGTAAAAAGAAGAAATATTATTTTAGATCAGAGTATTTTATAATAACGGTGTGGTATAAGGAATAGCTGTGTTTTTTACAGTTCACAGTTTTTTAATATTTGGCAGCATCTTTTATTTAGAAAAATACAAAAAACAATATTAAAAGTAAAGAAAAAGATATGCAGTAAATTGATGCAAGTATATAAGGGGAGAATGAAGAGAAAAAGTGAATTATTTGCTGAAGAACATCATCGTGTTCTCGGTAATGTAAAAAGTGAAAAATAAAAAATGTAATAAAAAGCGCTCGAAACATTTAAAAATTCTGATGCCATGGAGAAGGTGGTTTACAAAGGATAATATCTCGATAGCGTGATTGTACCTCATAGAAGAGGTGTTTGCTTTAATACTGTGGAACGAAGGGGTCAGAGGTCGACGAACGATGTTAAGAAGCCTCTTTTATCGATGATGATTATACATTTTGGGATAAAATTACTACGTAGACTATTTCGACAACAAAAGAAAAATTGCTTACATTTCATTGATCCTCGGAGAATGGTTTTTAACCATCTATTAAGTCTCATTACAATTATGAGTGGTTCTTCTAAATTTTTCATTTTCTGTAATGAAAGGGAATTCATGTTTTTTAATATAGTAATTTTAGCTTAAATTCTAACCATCAGATATCACGTCTTTGATCATGAGCTCATTTTACATGAGCAAGATAATAATGTTGCTTAAATGATAAACATAATTTTCTATAACTTCAATATTGCATTGGAACACAAACTCAAATTGCTACGATATTAAATAATTATAATGTTAGATTTGAGAAAGAGAAAGAGAGAGCGAGAGTCGGGATTTCTTGTAAATTGATGAATGTATAGCGTTATCGCAATAATGTAAGACCTTGGAGAACGAGCGCCCGTTAAATTTTAGAATCGCGGAAGAGATATCGATGAATAGACCAAGAAATGGAGCATTTTTTAGGTCATGAAAAAACAGTTGGCCATCTATCTACCCACAAACGAAAAAAATCAGTAGACTCTTATTTTATAAAATTCTACTAAAAATATTTAAGAAATATTTAGAAAACCTGAAAATTTTAAAATTAATTAAAAATTCGTAACGTTATCATTTTTCCATATTTAGAGTTTCAGCTTTGAAAAATTTTATCTCATTGACACTATTATGTTTAGCAAAATATTATTTTTAATTTAAATATGCAAAAATTTACTAACATACTCCAACTCATTTTATTATGCAATTTTAGTTTTTTGAACTAGTTTAAAAAAAATTATTATATTACAACAAATCGTGTATCTTATATTTTGTAAAAGTTTTCGGATTATTTAAAACATGAGGATAAAGATTTTTATTTGATTACTTTCTAATTTATTTTCTGATGAATTTCTGTACTATACGCTTTGCCTGATATAACTGTCATTTTAGTTTAATTCAATATTTTTTAAATAGCATATTAAAATAACGTAAAAAAATATTTTTTAATTACGTTTGTGATGTACATTGATGGTTTTATCTGGTTTTATATATTTAAAAATTAAATTATATATAATGAAAATTAAATATAATAAAATCCTACAAATAATTAAAGACAATATGTATTATGCAAATTTTTTAAATTTCAATAATCTTTTTGATTAAAACAATAAAAATTAGATAAAAGATAATGGTTACATAATTTAAAAATTGTAAAAATAAATTATTGCAAGCAATATTCTGAATATCATTAAAACTGATTTATGTTTGATGAAATGTTATAAAACTAATATTCAATAAAAGATCATAATAAAATATTAATTACTAAATACAATTTAATAAAATTCCACAAAAGAAATATATTAAATCTTAAAATATAATTTTTAAGTGCAAATTAAAAATTTTTTATAATAAAATATAACATGGAATAGAGTTTTTAAAATTATATTCTATACTTTTCAATTTTTTATACAAATTTTTATAAATAAAATATTTCATTATATAAATTAATATTTTTCATAATAATGATAAACAGTTAAAGAAATTATACTAGTAGTTTAATATGAATATAAAACAGTAAATTAGAATTTTTGTGTAAAATTGCAATATTATGTAAAGTAGTAAAAATCATCTACGGTCAGACATAACGTTTATTACCAAACATTAGTTTAAATTTTACAAATATAAATTTTTTTAATCGCATATTATTATTAATATATATTATATATTATATATTATCTATATATATATATATATTATCTAATACATATAATTATTTATTATTATTATATACAATTAAATTTAAATTATCAAAACAAAATTATGGATCTAGTGAGGTGTCGGTTGAATAAAGCAACTTATTCTAATTTATTTTCACCCACATTCTAACAAAATATCCGTTGTTCTTGTCAAGACTATTTATTAAACATTTTATAATTGTTATATAATTGTTAAATACACATTTTATAAAGATATGAAATTATTTATTTTAAATATGATTACCTAATATTTGAGCGTAAAATGTGTGGTTATTCTAGGACGTATTGATCGTAACTTTATAATTTTAAATCTAAACAATATTTATCGTATCTTAAATTATGTGATTTGAATATGTCATGCTCTATGTTATGATGTTGCTTTTCATCATATTATTGAAGATCATACGATATTTGGTGTTTAGATTTTGCATATCCTTTTGTTGGTTAATCGTATTATTAATTTTAATATGAATTATCTCAGAAATGAACATTTTTTTATAATTACTCTCCGTATCAACAATATCAACATTACCATATTTTATACTGTGATTGCAACCATATAAGTGTGCCGTCACCATAGATGTATTATTGTTGTCTTTTTATGTTAGTTTATCCTAGTTATTAAAATACGTTTAGTTTCACCTGTGTACACCGATGAACAGTTTTTGCATTTAATTTTATACGCTACATTAGTTTTCTCCCATGTTTCGGTTCTATCTTTTCCTTCATAATAACTGCGTATAATTTATTATTTATATTGGAAATTAAATTTATACCATATTTTTTAAACTTTAGTTTGATATCATTACAATATTTTGAAAAAAATTTTTTCAGAGTATGGCAAAGATATCAAAGTATGGAATTTATTAGTATTTTTGTTATAGTTATTTTTAAATTTATGATTTTTAAAACGTTTTTTAATATTTTTTTATAAAATAATTGGGATAATCATTTCTTTTGAGAATGGATTTGACAATCTCACGATTACTTTTATGGAAACATTGATTCAATAATAAAGTGATTATATCTATTAAGTTGTAAACAATATTCCTTTTTTAATAGTCTGTGGTTGGATTTGAAATTTAATATCTTGATTGACTGTGTAGTTTTCTAATTCTAATTCTAAATGCCAAATCGTAGAAAATCTATTACTTTGAGTTTTGAAAATTGCAAGGTTAAGAAAGTTTATAGAATTATTATTTCTATTTCATGTGTAAATTGTAAACGACTATTATATTTATTAAAAGATATTCAAAATCACATCTATATGATCTGATTGATATTTACTTTAAAGTATATTTAGGCATTTAGAGTCCAAATCATCCATCATTATGTCTGCAAATCTACCGAAAATCTGCTTATAGAATTTCTTTTTAAACACAAAAGAGTTGTTATCGAAAAAAAACTTTGTAATTTTGAAAAAGTCATTAAATGGAATTTTACTAATATTGTATATACTACTTATTCTTTTATTCAACTCGAACCTCACTGGATCCGTAATTTTATTTTAATAAAAAATATGGAAAGTACTTTATAAATTTGAATTAATTTTATAAAATGATTTTTATATTATATACAATGACTAAGTAATTAAAAAGTGAATATCTATAATTTATTTATTTCTTTCACCAATAAAAATTATTTTCAATTTATAAAAAAATGAATTCTTAATAATTTAATCTTTTAGATAATTAAAGTAATAAGCATTATAACTCTCTAAAAAAAAATTTAATATTTTTTGCCTGATATGTAAATTTTTAAATTCTCAGATATCTATAAAAAATTTATTAAAGCTTTAATATGTATTTTTTAATCATAGATAAAATATAACTTAAAATAAAAAGACTTTTTTATATTAAATGAAGAAATTAATGGATAATAATTTTGAACGTTGATCATAAGTTTTAATGTTTAGATTATTATTATTTTTAAATATATAATTATGTTGAACAATATAGGAGATATAAATTTACTAAAAGAACATACAATTTAATAAAAATAATATTCATTCGTATACTTGGTTTTTCTCATATAACGATTATTTTATATAAAAATTCGTGCTTTTGTGCATATTTCTTAAATATACTCATTGAATATTTATTGAATCTTTAAACAAACAGAGTTCTATGTTACTTTAATATAAATCGTTGAGTAGTAATAAGATGCAAGCACAGATTTTTATTAATATATTATTAGTATTGATTGTAGGATAAACAGTTTTATAAACTGTGAGCCTCATTTACTTGTGGCATTATTTATGATAAATATTATCGACATTAATGTGAAAACTAACGTTCTGTTATACTTTGAAAGTTGCTTTCAAGCTGCTTTTAAGCTCGCCCCAATGTTTCTCCAACTATCTCATAAGCCGAGCTCGAGTGCAACAACCAGTTTTACACAAGTACACTAAGCAGTCCGAGGTTTACCTGGTGATACTCGGTTACCCGCACCCCCAGCGACCTCAAAATTTGATAAGTTCAAGCTCCTTGGCAACATGGCGTGACCCATCCTTGTACATTCACGGACCCTGACCGAATATTAATTCCCGGATTTATCTTGTTCTCGTGTTCAAAAGACACGGTTGAGTGCGCGGCTCGAGATTTAATCAGCATGCGTGTCGCGTTTCGGCGACGATGACAAGCGACGCCAAGCCGATAATGGTCTCCGTCACCATTCCGATGAGGAACAAGTGTCCGTTATCCTCTTTGAGCGGCCCCAAAGAGCTAGTGAACTTTGAGATAGTGTTAGTGTGTCGCGTGCACCGCTCGGAGGGTGTGACGTCCTGGTGCTCCGTATGAACGCGAGCCAGTACTCGTTAGCGGAGAGGATGGAAGGGACGACCACGAGGAGGAGGACGATGGAAGTTGAAGGTCAAGTTGAGTGGTTCCGTCACAAGTTGCCCTAGTGCTCGAGGACGAAGCTGGAGTTCCGATGATGGGATTTATTATGGGCTGCACGTGTTTCAAGGGCACCAGCCTGAATCATCTTTTTCAAGGTTCGTTCTCCCTTGGCGGATCTTTCTTTGACTATTTCGTTGTCAATCACTTTTCAAAGCTATTCTTCAGCTTTTTCTCTTCTTACTTTTCTACTGGTTTTTTTATTCGACACTCGTTTTTCTTTGCCTTCATAAACGTATACTTATAGCGCTATTTATAATACCTAATTTTTTTTATTGTTGATATGCATATCTATGAATGAACATTTATTATTTCGTTTCATAGATCACGATTAATTTTAAAAATTAATTCTTTTAACGCACGTTTAAATACCTTAGTCACTTTTAACTCGAGGGTAATCAAGTGTAAGATTTTATTGTGTTCGCATAGAATTTAAAATCGAATCGGGAATTTTATTCAATGCGATAGAATTAATCAAGTTAGTGATGAATTTCCAATCGATACACATCGCCCGCTACATATTTCGTTTTTCTTTTTTTGCCAAGAGCTATAAAATATTCATATTTATGGAAGGCTGTGATGTTTTATTAAAATATTACATTAGAGAAATTTATTCGAGCCCTAATAGAGATATTTCTAAAACTTCTCTTGGTAGTTAAACATGTAGTTTCGTTGATAAATTATGCACGCTTGCACGTTATGCATACTGTCGTAAAAATAAATAATAAAGTAGAGTATGAAGTTTAATAATAAATATTTCCCATCAAGCACTTTAAACTATTATTTACTGTATAAAAAATTTTTGTAAACCTCTTATTGAATCAATAGAGTGTATTGTAACCATGTTTACCGATATGAGCGTTATTCATCGCAACGTCACGATTTTATTCTTCCGGTCGCGGACGAGGAAGTAGATGTTTAGTGTCCGTAATGCTTACGCCGTGGCATATAAATATATACCTGCATACATATTAAAAGGTTCGTACGTTTTAGCACACTCTTAACACACTCTATTTCTCCGTAAATGCGTCACCAGAGCTTTTATTTATTTTCTCCTTTTTTTCAGCCATGATAAAACAGAATGTTTTATTACAATTCATTTCAAGTATTTTATTTATATTAAAAATCAATACCCATTATACACGTGTGACGTAAATGTTGAATGAGTAATAAAACTGTTTTGATTTGATTTTCTAGTAGACGTTATAAAAACATTATTTCCACATATCTTCATTCATTTCTGAGCGTTATTCCCGTATACATCAACATAAAAAAATTAAATATTCAATATTCTATTTTTTAATACACGTATCACATTATTATAAATAATGTATGCAATAATTAAAAATTTATGATTATATAATTTACTTTTTAAATATTAATATAAAAAAATTCCATTTTTCTCTCATTTAAATTTCAATAGGATAATTAATTATTATGTTAAATAAATCATCATTTCATTAACACAGCTTTATATAAAATATATATTTCAATCATATTTTTATAAATTACCAATTATTGAACATTGCTATTCATAGAATATACAATGATACTAATTATAAATTAATTAAAAGTTGGGAATCAAATTAAACTGCTTTTATTCAAAATCTAGTAAAAAAATATCTCTAGGCATTTTATCATCAATGCAGTACATAAATGTTTATAAAAATTATTCTTATTACAATTTAAAGTACAAAATATTTTATTTAAATCTAAATAATATTTATTTTACTAAAATATTTTCTTGAATGAAATAGAATTTTATGATTATAATCATTTTACAAATCAGCATTGTTGCTAATGATATAAATGCTATTAGTTGAAATACATCCAATAAAAGAAAGAATGAACATAATTTTTTTACTTTGATTTTCCAACTTAATAATAAATGGATATTTTCACTCGCCTGTAAATTTAAAAGCAATTGAAAAAATTAAAGATAATTATCGATAGAGTGATTTTTTTGACCGATCTATGACACAAGATTTAACATTGAATCTTTGTATTCATTTATATATACATATACATATTTCATTTAAATCATCTAAAAAAGAAATTTTATATAATTCAATAAAATAACATAAAAGCATGCACTTTAATAAATAATTTAATAAAATGAAAAAGAATTTTTTATTGGCTCATATTAACATTAACAAAAAATTTTTAAATATTTCATAAGTTTAAAAATATAGTATAATATGGTATGTAAGTATGATAGAGTATATTTGTAGGTGTGCGTAGTATATTATAAATTTAATTTTTTTATTGATATTTATATGATATGTACAGTAAAAAATTTATAAAATATATTAAGACTACTAGAATATATATATATAGATTTGTAGAATTAATTTATATTATTTTTTTATCAATTAGACACGATCAAACTATTTCGATATCAAAAATGTTAAAATTGAATTTGTTATTATTACTTTATGATCACAATTCTATAAAATCAAATTTGTTCATTATTATACATGGACTTATTGTAAACATCAGTTTTTTTCATTTTTTCAATACATTTTAAAAAAATTATGAAACAATTTCAATTTCAAATTAATCCAGGGGGTTGTTTTGTTATTAAACATTTGTATTTATTTATATATTGAACAGTATAGAATTAATATTCATATATACATATGTATTGAAATGAAATGTATATGTTTCTGAAAAATATTCCGCAAATTTAATAAAATAACTTTTTATTTTTTGAAAAAATATAAAATTTTTCACGATTCAGACAACCAATTTAAAATTGATTATTTAATGAGAATTGAAAATGAGTAAAATGTAAGTTTTATATGATAATTAGATTGCGGTTTTTTTATTATTTCTATATCTGATAGTTCATGCATTAACGAATGGGTTATTGAAAATTAATTTATTTTTTAAGCTAATTATGAATGCTAATTAAAATTTATGGTACTTGTAACTGTATGTTTCGCAGATTTCCGTGACCTTTTTATCCTTTTTATGTTCTGTGCTGTTCTTAACCATAAACCGCCGTAAATTATTTTACGTACATATTAAAATTCAAAAAACTTTCATGTTTTGCTTTTTTAAAACTTTACATTGAAAAAATGTATTATTTAATGTTAAGGTTTCAAAGTTTATTCTATTCCTAAATATTTAAAATTTTGTATTGTTTTTCCATTTATTATTTATAAATACGTGTTTAATTAAATATGAAAATTAGTGCTTATTTATTATTTTTATATTATAAAACAGATATTAGAATTTATGTTTTTATTAATAATATTTTACATCAATAATTTATAATTAAATGATAATTATTTTGTGTTCCAGGTGTGTTAAACTTTTGACTTTTCATTTATTGTGTGATCTGTGGCTACGTTATGTAAGTTTTTACAATTTAATTGTTACGCTAAAGAATATTGTATTTTCAATTATATTTAATTCAAATAATACCGTGAATTTCTATTATTAAAAATAATAATACATATTGTCATATTAATAATTATTATATAAATCATATATATGAACTATTTTTGTACATTGAATTGTATTTAGTCTTCTATTTTTAAATTATTAAAAAATTTTACAATTTCATAAATATAATTATACATATTTATAATTAAGAAGTTTCAGGATGCGTTTAAATATGTAATCAACATAAATAGTATATTACGAATAATTCGCACAGTGGTTCATCATTCATTAAAACTAAAAAAAAACGGTATTCGTAATTTTTTTTTGCGCATTATTTCATTTGTTCAAGTATATGATGTTTTTTAATGGCAATTTAAATGTTATATATTCAAATAAAAAGGTACTAAAATTTATACATAATTATTTAAATTTTCTTTAATTTTAAAAGTTATGGTAATTGTTTTAAAATTATATCAAGTATTTTTATTCTTAAAAAATTATATATTCAAGCAGTATTAAAAATATATTATATATACATGAATTTTTTTACAAAAGTATTATTATTCTTTATTCTTAAGAAAACATACTATATTTTATTATTGTGTTATTTATTTACTTATATTAATTAGTATTTCATAAATTATTCAAAGCATGTTGATTATTGTGCATTTGGCATAAATAATGCAGGATTATTGGTTTCAACAATTAATAATGATAATTAAAGACGGTATTTATAGAGTCTGAATTCCACATAAAATTTGAATTGAGTTTCATAAATAATTATATTATGTGATATATTAGTATAAACTATATTTCAATATTATGCATTTCACTTGTTATTATTCAATTGTATAAAGTTTAGAATCGTGGCGCCATCCGATGAAAAGTACGTAGCTCCTCTCGTGACGATTGATCCAATGTTTGTTCCGTGAGATGGTGCTGCTACCCTATAATTTCTTTCTGATATCACGTATCCCTTGATGATAACAGATATTGTATCTGTTATCATCGAAATCTTTATTTGCCAGAATGGAAATCTTATTATATCTTAAAAATTTATTCATTTCTACAATTTACCTTTAAGTAAATACACGTAATCTTCAAGTTGTATAGCTTTTAATTTTTAATTTTATTCTTAAAATATATAGATTTTTTCTATTTATACAGATGTAATTTTTCCACGAAATCGATTATCAAATTAATATTTTTATTTTTCATTTAATATACATCCCTTTTTCATAAAAAATATGTTATTTATTGCGTAATTGTAAAAACTGATCAGTTATTTTACTTGTAATGTACTCTTTGGTTCTCAGTCGATAAAGATGATACTTAACAGTTTTGCTTCAAGAGGGCGGGTTTACCCATTTCAATTAAAAAAAAATAAAATAATAATAATTAGACTATAGTGTCAGAGTTCATTTTATTATGTTACTAATTTAAGCCTAATATAAATAATAATATGATTTCTTAATTTTACTAATAAGGTATTAGAATATAATGAATGCATGATTATCTTATTCCACTTCCATGCTATACTATTTATTATTATTATTATTATTGTTGTTCTTGTTGTTGTTGTTGTTACTTTGATTTTCTTTTATTAAATATAAATATCAAAAAAATTATCATTTAGTATAAAGATATATAAAGGACAATTCATTTGTAATAAACATATTATTTCAAACAGGATTATAAAATGTTTTGAATACATTTTTTATAATATTCTATAAGTAATTCTTCAAATTTTAAATTAAAAAAAATTATTTAAAGTAAATTATATTGCATTGAACATAAAAAAACTAAAATCAAATAGTTAATTTAATTGATACTAGAATATTTCTAAAATTATTATACAAAAAAAAAATAGATGATCAAATAAAATAGTAATAACTTATACATTCATCAAAACGTGAATTAAACAAAAAATTTGTAAAAGTAAGTTTTAAATGTTCTATAGAGAAACATAAATAAAATTGATTGTGGCAATATATTATTCCTACATTGTGAGACTTTTCATATAATAAATAAATTTTTCGAAATGAATAAGGTCAAATTTTATTTATAGAACTAACAGAAAAAACTGTTTTAATATGCAAAAAACAGCACATTTTTTTTATTTAAATTTTATTTATATATTACAATTTTAAAACTAAGATATGTTTTATTTATTTATGATTTATTAATTGATTATGGAATCAGTTTTGGTCCATTGATTTTAGTCATTTGTCCTCTGAAATTAAATGTCAGGAATTCATGTAAATAAATTATGTATCTGTTATTGAGTTATTATTATCATTGTTTAATGAAAGTTAATTATTGTTTCATAAATTTACGGTCAACAAATACATTACATAAATTCATATTCATGGTCAAGATTTTATTGATAATAATAATTATGTATAAGAGAAACTTTGAATAATTTTGGATAAAGCTACAATTAATTAAAAATATAGTAATATCTACAATAATTTTAATACTACAAAAATTTTTTTTAACAATTATAATTATGCTTTTTGTATTTCATAATATAATGAAACAAAAAATTAGAGAATTATTATACGTATGAATAATGGATTCTATGATTTTTAGATGATAATTATTTGAAGATTATATTACAAAGGAGTTAAAAGTAGATGTATTTAACAAGAAATATATTCCAAATAAAATAAACATGAAAGTTTATATTTTATATCTTTTTAAACTTATGTAAAATTTTCATTAAATCAAATATAATTTTATTTTAACAATAATAAAAAAATTCTGATCTATTCTATATATAAGCATATAAATTATATTTTATATAGCAATAATTAATTTAATGTATGCATATAAGTTTAATTTAAAGTAGTATATACTAGTTTAAACTATTATATGTCTGTGTTTTACACTTCTATATAAAATATATTTCATTATATATAATGTTGTAATTGATTTATTTAAAAATGAGTTTTATTTGTATTACCTAAATTATAAATCATCAAATAATAATTTCATTTTTAATTTATTATTATATAAAAAGAAATGTAAAAAAAACATATTATTTTGTTACAAATTTGAATATTATTATATACAAATATATAAATATATATTTGTAATGAATTACAATTATTAATAATTGTTATTTTATAAATATGTATTTTGATTCAGTTAATTTAAATACATTAGACTTGTGTTATATAAATAATTATGAAATTTTAAAGAATTTAAATACGTATTTGAATATTTTTAGTTTAAATATTAAATTCAAAAATGATAAAAAATAATTTTTAATTATTATATAATCAATGTATAAATATATTAATGTTAAACTTAACAATGAAAAGTTAATTTAACTATGAGTTAGAACGAAATAAATAAAATTATATTTTTATAAATACATTTTTAGTTAGGAAAAATAGATTCAATATCGATTTTATTTTATTCTAAGGATTAAACTGGAGAGTATTTGAGCCAAGTAACAAATAATTATAATCATAATTAGGGTTATTGGATTTTATCTATTCGAGGACACTTTTGACGTTGAACTTAGGTCGATATTGACATGTGATAGCTCATTACTATTAGTGCAGAGCTTAATTAAAACTTGATTTTACTGATGTAGAGTACCTCAAAATTTGGTAAATGTATAACGTTAATGCTGAAGTACTATAGTTTATTTGAATACAATATAATAGGTATTGGGGAGTATATAATTCTATTTTCTTTCATGACATTTTCTATAGATAAGTTCTATTATAATCTAAACTATGAACCATATTATTTGTTTTAATTAAACAAAAACTTTTATAAATTATTTTAATGTTATACAGTTTCATATATTTGTAATTATATTTTTATTTAAATAGATGTATTACTCTTATGAAAATTAAATTATCTTGTATTTTGTTTTATTCTATAAAATTAAAAAATAATTGCAATTTCAAAAATAATGTACTTAATAACATTAATAAAAAAAGATTGTATTTAATTTGTAATAAAATAAAAGAATGAATAATTTTTATAATATCTGAAAAATATGATTACCTGTTTCAAAATTTATTGCATATGAGTAAAATATAATTATAAGCTTTTAAAAAATGAATCCGAATAAAATTTATTTTTCAATGAATTTTATATTATATTCAGTTTATTTACATAATATTAATCGATAGAGGACTATTATAATATAACAAATTATCTCCAAAAATTATTATAAATGTTGAAAATAATAAGAAATACGCACTGAAATTTTTTTTTTTAAGTACTTGTTGAATTTATTTAAATATTTTCTATCAATCATTATTGTATAATTAATATTATACATCAAAGACTAAAATGAAAAAATCTTAATAATATAGATTAATTAACCTTTATAAAGCATTACATATTAAAATAAAATTTTTTTTTATAATTTCTTTTTTACCTTCATGATAATAAAAATGAATACTGATTATTTATAAATGTTTTATTTAATTTTTGTACATTTGAAAAATATTAGAAAGCATAATTTAAAAGAATGTAACAGAATGAAGAAGAAGGAAGTCATTAAAACCATAGAGTTTATTGTTTTTACATAGAAGCTCCGATAATTTCTAACTTTAAAATATTTAAATATTTAATTATTTAAATAAGAATAAATAATAAATCTTTAGTTTAATTCATTGGAAGCATTAACTATTTAAAGCTGGTAAAGGATTAATAAAACTAAGAAAATGTAACATTCTATATATAAATTTAGATATTATAACAAGTAAAATGAATAAGCTAAAAGCTAAATACCTTCTTTTTTTCATAGAGTAAATTTTTCTGATTTAACGTGGTATTATATAAAACTTAATTAAGAATAGACGAGAAACATGTTAATATTTTTATTATTGTAAAATTTAAGTATTTAATAAAAACTTTTCATTACTTGCCGACAATAAAGAATCTTTATAAAGTATCTTATAAATAAGTTTTAATGCTAATATTATATTTTGTAATTTCTTAAGAACAAGTTGAAATTTAATCCCAATATTTTCTTAAAAATTTAAATTTTTAGAAAAACCCTAATTACATTGTTAAATAAAAGATATGAAGTTTTTAAGAGGTAATTCAAACTATAAACTTAAGCCCCTATTTAAAATCTAGTTCATTACCAGGGGTTGCGTGTAAAGAAAGTAAGAATACTGGGTTTTCTGAGGCAGAAGAACCCAATTGCGGTATATAGACAAATTAGAGATGATCCATCGAAATTTTTTCATCTGTCTTGAAAGATCCGGATTTATTTGACTTACCAAATTCTTTTTATGTGAAACCTACTAGGTTCATTTAGTAAAAGTTGTAAAATTCTATTTTATAATATTTCTTTATTTCATTATGAATTTATTATGAATTTATTTATCTTATCATATTCTTTTTATGTAAAACCTACTATGTTCATTTAGTGAAAGTTGTAAAATTCTGCTTTATAATATTTTTATATTTTATTATGCATCTTTAGTCATACACAGTGTTTTGATTATTATGAATTGTTTTGAGTTTCTTTTATTTCAATTTTATTTCAATTATGAAATAGGTAGAAAATTCCAAAAAAAAAAAAATTGTATAAAATTAATAGTAATTCAATTATGATTTAAAATTGTCAATATTAGAAATAAGCGAACAGCATTTTTTTTTAATTGAAAAAATATAATACTGCTACGATGAATTTATTGAAATTAAAATAAAATTTTATAAATTATTGAAATATTATTTATAATTTATAGTAATTAATGTTATAGTAGTTACCATATTATATTTAGGATATAAAGTAGCAGATATTCTATTCCTTTGTTTTTATTTGTTTGAAACTATTTTTTTAATAACATAGAATAAATTCAATTTACGTACTTAGTATATTAGCGAATTTTATTATTCTATTATATTCAATTTTTTTTATTCACTGATATTTGTAATAAAATATATTTTTAAAAACAGTTGTGTAATTTTTATTACTACACAAAATAAATTATAAACTAAAATCTTATTAAAAATGCAAAATATAGTAAGAGAAATTTCATGATACTCTTTATTAAATAATAACTGAGATTAATAAATTTATAGAGTTTTTTTAATGAGCATCACTAATTTAATAAATATATGATGAATTTTTTACATTGTTCTTTCTTACCGTCCTTAAATAATAATTCACTGTTCACCAAATTCTACCTGTTTTAGTACGAATTCAAACAGAATAATGAAATCATCAAATAATTAAAATTCTTAAATAGGTGTACTATTCATTGAATTTAATGAAACTTGTTAGACTCGTAATCAGCTTAGTATAAAGTACTGAATATTATTCAAGTCTTTTGTCTCTTATTGAACAGGAATTATCCGTTTATTTCAGTCTTTCGAGCACAAATAATAGTAATAATTTTTTTTTTTCAAAAAAGTTATAAGTCTCGTCATCTTTATCGATCACAATTTAAAATATTTTTGTATTTTCTATAAAATTCCTCATTACTCATTTTATAGAAGAAGTAATTTCTTTTTTAATTTAAATTTAAAATTTTCATTTTCTCTTTACAAATAAATTGATTGATAAAATGATGTAAAAATAAGCTTAAATTAAATCTATCAAATATTTGAGTACTTTCACTGACTCATTAGTAATTTTTCTGACATATCTACCTACTTCAATTTTATATTAAAAAAGTATAAAACGATATTTTATTACATTTACTGCTAGAACTAAAGAAGGGAGAGTAGAAAGCTTAAAATCGAAAAATTCTGCTTTGAACTCATGAGTTTATGACTCTTCAGTTTTGATGAGAAGAAAAAGTTATTAATATAAAATGACACTTGAACCAGAGGTTTTGAAGTCTCGCCAATTATCGGACACGCGAATTATTAGCGTATCACACCTGTAAATAACATTTATAGTAATATAAATTAAACGTTATCAAAATTTAAAACGTTACCATTTACTTAATTAGAAGATTATTCAAATAAGAATTTAAGATTTATTGAAAATGAAATTATATGATTAAAGTAATATTATATAAAATATTCCTTTCATATGGAAATGAAATTAAATGTAATTAATTAATACAAATTATATTCTTTAAGGAAGTTTATTATTATTAATTTTAGATTTTAATTACAATATAATATTTATTTATAATTTTGACTTATTTTCGAAATTAAATAATTAGAAATAAAATAAAATTTCAGGATTACAATTCTCATATTTAAGATACTTAAACAATTGTGACCTTCCGTTTAAAATAATTATTATTTAAAATAATGCTTGAAATTATTATTTTATTTATTTTATTTATATTGCGTTTATTGTAACTTTTAAAATTTCATAAATTTTGAAAATTAAAATTTTGAAACACAAGAATGTTAAGAATCTTATGCATTAACATTGTTTCATCGAAGTAAATCATTAGAAATTTCCTTTGTAGTTATTTAATTAAAATTGAATTCATCAATTATAGTATAATTTATTAAATTTCTAACTACAATTTTTATTATTTATATCAAAAATAAATCAATTAAAAACATAAAAATGAGCGATCATCAATTGTATTACAGTTTAATAATAAGAAATATACGTATTGAAAAAGTAATTTTTAATCCATATTAGTGACATTAAAAATTTAATCTTTAATTCAATCTAATTGTAGTGAATATAAAATTAATAATTAATAGCAAATGTTGAAAATACTACAATGTTTTGGTTATGGTATTACCAATAATGATTTTAATATACTGAAAGATATAAAAATTAAAACTTTAATATAATAATTTTGAGTTCTTCTTGAATTTAAAAAATGTTACTTTATTATACTTACTACTTATTTTTAAAAAATTTTTTTTTATATTTCCTCAACTATTAAATATTATTCTACTATTTAATTACGTATGATAAACAAAATTCTATTCAGCAAAATATAAATTTGCTGAACTTAATACGTATACACAAGTAAACAAAAATTTTTATTGTAGATATGTATGATAAATTTATAATTAAAATTATTATTAAAAATTTCGAAGATCTATTGATAAGACTATCAAAAAAAAAAAAAAAAATTCATTAAACAGCCATTCTGAATTTAAACTTCATTTATTTTATTGAATATTTAATATCTTTTTCCATATAATTTTTTATCTATGCATTAAAAAAAATAGGTTTTATTAAAATTTTTATTTTAATAAAAATTTAATTTAGAAAATTAAAACATAATTATTAAATATTTCTAAACATGTATTCTTAAATTTATATTTAATTACAATTTTAAAAAATTAAATATTGTAGTTACGTACATACTTTTCAGCTATAACACTAGGTTGAAATTACAAAATTCCATATTGAATTCCATTTTTTGTTTATGATTAATAGTTTTCAAAATTAATTTCTTATATGATATTTACTAATATCTGTATCGTATAAAAGAAAAATTTAAATATTTTTATATTTATCATATTTATCGCTATTTTCAATACTCTAAAAAAATATTTAATTTTTTTCAATTAAATATTTAATAAAAAGGCAATAAATAATAGTTAAAAATATTGAAAAATCAATTTTATAAGCTTCAAAGGAAGTTTTTAAAATTAGCTCTGGATATTACCTTCAAATAAATATTTAGTTTCACTGACTAAAAAGAACACATACAGTAAATACAATTTTATTCAATTGCTACTGCTACATAAAATTTTTTTCGATTATAAACATTATATAATTATGTTATCATTGAATATAATTAAAAATATTGAAGTTTAACGTGCAATAAGATGTGAGTTGCTATCCTTAATATTATTTTCATTGAATATATCGAATATATTTTCAATGCTTTATACTACATTTTAAGATAAGTGATTATTTTCAAAGAATCTATTTTCAGCCAATTATGCATAGCAATCGAAGCTTTCAAAATAAATATTTTCAATGAATATATTAAAACTTTAAAGTAAATGGACCGTAAAACGTACAAGAATGTGCTAAGGATTTTTCTTGAAATAAGACAGGTAAGTTTATGTCTGAAATTATTTGACCGTTTGCCGAAGGCTACAGAATCCGAATGAAAAATTGCAAAAGAGCTTGAATCGCGAATAGAATCGAACTTTGTCGGGTTGGGGATGGTGGCGCAACCCTTATCTTCCCTTGAAAGTGATCGCCGTCTGCGCAAACGGTGGAGAACCTCGGCGGAGGAAACGCGCACGGGTGTCCACGACCTTGTCTTCGTCCCAAGGTCACCCCGTGCGGCGAGAGGCGGCGTGGTGCACGCGCTTGACTCCACGAGATATTGTGAGAGCGCGCGCGAAGGTCGAAGCCGAGGGGTGGCGGATGCCGGCAGAGGGACTTTTTGTCGTTTGGAAGCTGCGCCGCCACGATCACGACTCGATATTCGATCGCAGGTATGACCCCCAAACGAAGTTTCAAGGGGGGGAAGCGAGGTTTCGGATTATTTGTATGTATTCGGATTAGTTGCGAGCTTTCCGGGCGACTGCTTTTGTGTCCCCGGACGACGGTGCCCGGACGGGGGTTAACACCAAAGAAGCCATCCTCTTCACTTTTCACTCCAAGATTAAAATTCAAACAGTTTTTCAAGATCCTGGGATTTAAGTGAGCTCGCGGAGCTGGAAAATTGAGATTTATAAGATTATATCAACAAATTACGTTGAATTGCTTTTCATTGCGTCGTTAAAATAAAATAAAAACGGAATTTAACAATATTTCGATGAATTTTGACCTTTCCAATTTAAATGATTATCGAGAAATTTATTTCTCTAAAATAACAACGTATTACAAATATCACATTTTTCAAAAAAAAGATACATTATAAATTTAAAATAGAGTATTACACGTGCAAGTTTTATAATACTACTTTATCTGTAATTTTTATTTCAAATAAATTACTGATATGAATACATGCGTATATGCGACGAATGCACAATTCACTAGTTAAAAGTTAGAAAATAAAATAATCGGATAATTTCGGTAAATAACTCTTCGCAACTATTTGATATTCAAGAATTTATATATCAATTTAAATATAGTTTATTAAATACAAATATGACTAAGCATTTAAATAGACTTTCAACAATTCAATTATGTATTCAGTACTTTTATAGCGAATGAAAATAAATTAAAAATATTTATTAACTTTTCAACATCACGAAAATACTACAAAGGTTTACATTAATATTCTTACAAACAAAACAAAACAAAATGTTATATTTTTTAAAAATATTTTTTTACCATTATACTGTTATGGATAAATAATTTCTTTTCATAGAATTTTCTTATTGTATATTAATTTTCTTTTTTAACATAGTATTTAAATATTTAAATTTGTTTTTATTAATTACATTCTACGTATGTAAATTTCAAGTATTATTCAGTGAAAATGATTATTAGCATATCTGTTTATCAGAATAAAAAGAATAATGTATATTCAATGGTTCGTTGCTGAGCTTACGGTCGAAAAATAATTGTTTCTTAATAATTATGTAAATTTTTAATTCACTTGAATTTTGAAATTTCCCCAATTTAAATATTTAACGTGTAAATAAATTCTGTTCTGATTAATCATATTTTTTAACTTTTCCTGATTTCTTGGTAAAATTATCCAATTAATTTTCTGCATAAAACTTTTTGTAAAAATTTCTATTACAAATTTACTTTAGACATTATGAATAATAGTTTTATATTTATTTCAACATAAATCCGTTTCAATTAAGGATAAATCTATGGGTTTGTTAAAAAAATGAAATTTTGCATATTTTGAATTCTAATACAGTGGATTATAGTTTGTTTAATATTAACTAAATATAATTAAAATTTAATTTTAAATGTAATAAAACTTAGAATAAGTTTGCAATGTACCATATCCATGTATGCTTTTAAAGTAAACTAAAAAAAAATTTCTTTCATAGCTATTCTATATTTCAGTCATAAATTAAGCAAAACATATAAAGTAATAATCTAAAAGTAATTTATGTAAAAAAGTGTTTAAATACGAAATATATTGATATTACTTGTACTGATAGTTAAAGTTTAAGATCAGTTCAATGTACTTTCCTGACATCAACATATGACATGTGCTATAATATACTGTTGAAGTAATAAATGTATATAAAAATTTCACCTTTTTTTGAAATGTTTCACTGAAAAAAATTGTAAAAAAGTCAAATAACTGGGTATGCAGAAATGAAAAGAGTATAAAAACATTGGTAGCAAATATACTGGGTCATTGCGGAAGGCAATGCGGTGGACCTGAATTCTTTTTCTTCTACTTTTTGGTGTTCAAAAATGTTTAAGTCGTATGTCTATTTCGTACATATTCAAAACCTAGATGATTAAAGGCTTTTAAAAGTGAGATTCGCTCTTTAGCTTTTGTAAAATAAAAAAGTATTTTATAATTTCAAGCGACATTTATTCAACCCAAATTACTTTCTATAAATTGTATTTTAAATGTTAATTCTGAAAGTTAATTACTATCCTATATGTATATATATAAATATTTTCTGTCCTAAGAAAACTATTAAATGGATAATCATAATCTATGTCAATCATATATTTTTTTATTTTTTATGCATGCATAAGCTTATCGGTAATAGTCTGCAAATTTAAAAAGTTAAAATTTTTATTGTTGATTGATATGTATACTAATTATATTTTAAAAAGTAATTTCTAATCTCAATATGATAAATATTATTTTGATCTTAAATTTTTTAATAAAATCAATACTGAATAGGAAATTAAAAAATATTAATGGTTAATTTATTATTCTTTCGTTAAGAATAAATTGTAAAAACACAAATTATAATCATTGTAGTTGAACCAATTTGCAGGAGGTATTTCTTTTAAAAAAATATTTTTATCATTTCAAATGACATTTTTTTTAAAAAAAATTATAAGATAAAAATGTATAAATAATTGAATGCTTTAATAAGGCATATTTTTATTGTAAAGTAAATAATTAAGATTTAAAATTGAATACTCTTATCATGTTTTTGTGTCACGGATATTGTATTTACAATTTGTTATAATATTATAAATTAATTCACAACATATAAAGTCGTTACATCTAAGTCTTGTATCACATTAATAATACTAAAACTTCGAAACCATTCAACTATATTAAATGTACTCATAAAAGTAATTTGATCAAAATTAAATTCAAAACATTAAACAAAGTAGTTTATTTCATGATGCTGTAGATATCAAATGAACATATGTATACAGTTAATTTGATTGATAATCTTTCATTGGTTAACTGATATTGTTAAGGCTTCTCTATGAATTTTTCGCCATTCTCATAATCTAAATGAATTTTCTTAATTAATTATTAATCTCTGGAATTATTGTTTACGATTTAGTTATACATATAAATAAAATAATTGGAATGAATTATTTTAAAATTGCTTTATTATTATTACTAACTTAGATAATATATGGTAACAAAATATATTTGATATTCCCTTTTTTGTTCATAATTTATTGCATATTATTATAATACTTTTTTTTTATTTAAAAACCTTTTTTAATATTTGTTTAATGTTACTTTTGCTTTATTATTTGAATCCAGTAATAATAAAATACTCAAGGTAACTAATAAAAATTTTTGATAAAAAACTATCCCTTTACATTTAATTAGTTATAATTTTATTGTATTTTTAATAAAAAAATATATTAAATAAATATTTGAAATTTATGAAATAAATTGATTGGTAAATTTGTGCTTCGATTTTGTACTTAAATTTTGATGCAGAATTTATTTCTTACATAATTTACTTTTAGCTCAATATTGTCTTAGAATGAGTATGGAGTTGACACAAGAGAGAGAGAGAGAGAGAGAGAGAGAGAGAGAGAGAGAGAGGCAAAAAGAAAGAGACAGGAAAAAGAGATGGAAATGTAAAGGTGATGAACGAAAGAAATAAAGGGATTGTTGGTGAGAGAGTGTAAACAAGAGATTTCTGGGGTAGTTGAATAACATTTTATTTCTATGCGAAGGAACATAATATATTGTGTGCTTTATTGCGTATTTTTCTAGATAAGAAATAACAAAAATACAAATAAAATCTTTTTACAAAAATACATTGTAAAAATACATCGAATATATTGTTTTTTCATTTCTATTCCATTATCAGTAATTATAATTCATATATATATATATATGAAAGTTTACTCTGTCTATAATTAATTTAGTTTTATTAAATATACTTAAAACTCAAAATTGAAAAATTAAAATTTATAATATTATTACTTATTTTTATTTTAATATTGTTAAATAGGTAACATATTAAAAAAAAAATTAAATTCATAAAATAATCATCAGTACATTAATAAATACATAACTTTAAATATACATACAATTATTCGATGACATTACAATTACGATCAGATAAAAATAAATTATACCTGAAAATAATTTAAACTAAACTGCTTTCTCTTTTATTTTATGACATCAACTTGATAATATAATTTCCTATTATAATCAAAAATTAAACTAAAGGTAATGACCTTTACAAGATATTAAAACTGCATCATCATTTATATGTAATTTAACGTTTTTATATGTATTACAGGAGTTTGCACTTCATCGACGAAAAACTCTTAAAACAAAATAAAATATAGAAATTAAAAAACAAAGATATAAAAGGAAACAATCGAAAATTGTTGTATAAATACTGATTGTATTGAAAAATATAACTTTTTCAAAAATTTCAAAATTTATTTTTTTTAATATGTAATAGTAATAGTTGCATTACGAAAGAAAATTTAGTTGGTAAAAATTTTGGTATTTACTAATAATATTTACTCAAACATTTTTTGATTTTTAAAAGTTATTCGTTAAAAAACTAATGTAAATATGATATATTGTTCTTTGAAATGATGTAAAAATTCTTTTAAAATTCAGATATGGAAAAATTAAATTCAATTTTTGAATATATAACACAAAGTTTGAAATACACATATTTTTAAATTTATGAAGGTGCAGGAACACAAATATACAATTTGTTTGTTGTGGGGAAAAAGTAACTCTACCTGAGTAAATTATTTATTCTTGTTTTGTAATTCATAATAAATGTTTTCAAATTGTTGTATACGAATTTTAATCAACTATAATATTTTATTTTAATTATGTGTGGACTAATAATTATTTTTGACAATTTTTAATTCAAGTTAATCTTGGCTTTATTCCAAAGTAATTGAATTTTTGATTATAAAAATATTTTTTAAAAAGATTTTTATTTAATATGGAAGAAGTTTTAATAGTAATTAAATTCACAAGAACTTATTACCAACGTTTGTTTATTTTAAAGTTTATGAATATAATTTCAATTTACACCTTTTGTTTGACATACTTGTCATTTATGTAGATAGTTTCTGCACAAATATTTATTTTGTTTTCAATTATCTTTTTTAAAGTAACTAAAGTTAATTCTGTAGAAAATTAATAATTCTATTTTGTATGATATAACATTCTATTCTTCAAAGATTTAATGGCTTTCATGAGAAGCCATACTTATCTAAATTAAAATTGTAAAAAGAAATTATACTGTAAAACTGAAGTACCTTGTATCTTGTTGATCAGAAAATAACAATTCTGGTTAATATAATAAAAATAAAATCATCATTATATGTAAATTAAGTTATAAATATATCTCATAAAGTATTGAAAATGTCTGTATTCAAAATAATGTTCTATTTAATCTGAACTTATGTAAATTTGTTTTGTAAATTGCACTTAAAATTTAGGAGAGTCTTTGCATAACCTAATATATTGTTTTGGTTAGTTTGTTTATCTATTGTAGTGCTGTTGAGAACCTTAAAGGTTTATACATAGAAATACGGGTAGAAATTAGAAACATTAAAATTTTTAATAAATAATATTTATTATATTTTTATTTTTTTTAATTTATTTTTTTTATTTTATAAAAAATCAAATAATTTTAATAAAACATTATGTTACTTTAGAATTTCAAATTTCAAATTTATAGAAACTTAAATTGTGAAATATAATTTTGTTTCTAATTCTTTTATCTATAAAATATTTTAAGTGTAATAATATGTTTATATAAGTTTATAGTTTATCGAGGATTTTATTATCGATATTAGCAAAAGAACAATAAAGTTTAGAAATTTCATTTGAACTTTCCTTTTTTTACATTAAACTTACCCTTGAATCTTAACTGTATGAAATAAAAAAAATTAAATTATTAATCTAAACTATCTATTTTCAAAATATTTAAGTTAGAATATTTATCTTAATTTTATTTTTATTTTTTTAGCAAATTATTGAAGTTTTTGCACGTTCTTGCATTTTTTAGACATAAAAGTTGATTTATTTCCTCTTTCAATTTTTGCAATTAATAAGATTTACAATCGTTTTACAATTAAGTGTTTTCACCACTTACAAATAGCTTGTTCATATAAAATATTTTGTTATATTCATTTTAATTAACATATTGTAGATAGATTAGAAGTAATAATGGATAATCGATTATTGAATATACTAGTTATAATGTTCATAATTCCAAATAATAGTAAGTTGAAAAATTCATTATTATATCTTTTTTGTACATACTTATACTGTATTTGAACCATCTTATTCAAATTTTTTATTTTTAATTTTTTATGTGTTATATATTTTTATTTTGTCTGATATTTAAAATTTCAAATATTTATTTTAAAAAAAATTTATTAATTTATATCTTTTATAACATTTCCCTTTTCTATTTTTATAATTAACATAAAATATATAAATTGGATAAATGCTTTTATCAGTTTTTATCCGAAAGATTAATTTAAGTATATTTGAAAAAGTAGTAAATATTATTAAAAGGATCGTGCTGTAAATCATAAAAATAAATTAATAAGATAATATTTAACTGTCTGTGAATGTGACAGGTGGGAAAATCAGAATAAAGCAAGGGTTTGAGATGCTCCGAAAGATTGATTGAAAGTAAGCCCTTTAAGGAATTGTAACTTGAAACTGACAACCTGAATAGATAGAGTTTTTATGATACTCTAGATAAAACTTCAAAAAAGTGGGTTACTATCTACATAAAAGTACAAAGTAAATTAAAATTGATATTTTACGATTTAAAATGTAAAATTATCATCTATCTACTGAATCAGTGAATACTATTGGTCTCACTTTTTCATGAACATAAGAAGTTGTTACATATCAAAGTTTCATCATATGAATAATAATAATATTATCTGGTTTATTGATAATAAATTTTTTCCAATAATAAATTCAAAATTTCTGTTTCAAGAATTTTTATGAGGATAAGTGTAAAACTAAGACCATTTACGGCATAAATGATTTCAGTGTTATTCATAGCCCCAGCGTGTTAATTATATTTTATTAGTAACTTTTTATATTAGTAACTTTTTTATTTTTATAACTTTCTTTGCATTAGTAATTTATTGTATTAATAAATCTATTGTATTAGGAACTTCAATTTTTTAATTCTAGATATATGCAACATTATAAACGAAGCTAATGCAATAGCTTATTACTGTATTTTTATGAGAATTAAAAAAAAAATTAGAATTTATGAATTATAAATATGTGTTCATATCAATTAGATAATAATTTTGATTCATATGAGTGAAAAATAGAAGTGTAAAAGCTCTTTATAGTCATAAATACATGACATTTATTATATATTTTTCAAGCTGTTTTTATCACTTTATTAAATTTACATGTTACTATATTTGATAAGTTGCAATTAATTTTATAGCACAGCATCAACCTTTACGATAAAACACATCATTACCTTCTCTGGCTATTAACTCGATCATCATTCTCTCGTATAATCATACTCACTAATTTGCTACAAAATGATGACATAGATAATACATAATAATAAATTTCCTAATACCTAAAACATACATAATTTTTTTTTTTTTAACCTAACCGAATTTATTGTATTTTTAATCAATTACCAGTAAAGTAATTAAATGTGGATATTAATGTTTAAATTAAATAAATAATGAAGTGTGAAATAATATTCTATGTAATCGAGCTACGATTAAAAACTCATAACGGTTTTTTTAACTTTTTCAATTGATGTATAGAAAATAAATGTTTTCTAATTATCAAATTTATAATATTACCTTAAATAACATTAAATATTTATGATGAATTTTATCTTAAATTTGAAATTTGAAATTTGAAATAATAATTTAAAATTTGATTCAAGTTATTAAATAATCCGATAAAAATATATAAATCACAATGCTAAATAATTAATAAATAAACTAAAATTACTACTTGGAGCATATTATTTGTCTTATAGAATATGATGTCAGTATTTTGCATTTGATCAAATTGAATATATCTCATATCACAATGCATTAAATTTCTTCCTACATTACATTGAATATATATTTATGACAAAGTATTTATGTAAAAGAATAAAGAAACATTAAACTTGACCATTAGATACCAATTGTACATTACAACATAAAATGTACATACTTTTGTGAATTTTATTGTGTGTGCTCAACTTGGTGATGAATTATAAGTTTCTAATAAATAATATAATATACTTATTGGAAAGTGCCTTTATTGTAATAAATATTATTATTCTCATTTATAATTCTCATTGATGCATATATACAGATATATAAATAATAGAGTCCCTTTTTGTGCGACGCAATATAACTTTAAACGATTTCAATAAAAATGGAATAGTTTATTTTCATAAATTTTTAGTACACTTTTATTATTTTTATTTTGAAAATTTTTTTTAGATATGATACAAACAAAAGTTATATATAAAATAAATAGAAATAATGTAATTTCATGCAGTCCAGCTTATCAAATCGATGTTTACATAATAAAAACAAGATGATAAAAGTTTAATGTGTAATTATGTACAATTTTTAAAATATAAGTTGAAAAGTATGATCTAAATCTAATATAATACAACGTTTAACTTAAATTATCAACAATAAAAATAAAACAAATAAAAGTTTCAGATTGTTTTCAGACATAAGTTTATTGCTTTACACAAAACATCTGTAAAATAATTAAATTTTTAATAGCACGTACTCAAATTTTATCAGAATATTAAATGTTAAAAAATGTTATTAAAATGTTGAAGAGAATATGAAATATGAATAAAATATGCATGATAAAATAAATTTGGATATATATATATAACAAACTATATTTGTAATAAAATGTTAAATGCTATTATCGTTTATAAATTATCTTTAATTATATTTTTATAATACGTGTTTTTTTTTATAATTTTTTTATTCTAAAATAAAATCTTAGTATGTATGAAACAATTAACAAATACAAAATTTATTGTAAAAATTTGGATTATTTAAAACAAGATTCTACGAAGCTATTTTTGTATAAATCGAATCTATTTAAAATCAATATTCTAAATACAAAAAAAGTTTCAAAAATTAAATTTTTTTTTCGCTTAGCCCCCAAACTACTTTATTCATGCAATACTTATTTTTGCATTCTATTATAACGTGTATATGTGGAATATAGAAAAGATATCTTCCCAGATATTGGGAAACAAGGTTTTCGACGAAGATAAGACTCTTTCGGGTTTAAGATCCTGAAAGTACTACATAAGCCAGGGTGTGAGAAGCTTGAACACGCGTCTTGCATTACCTATAACTACACACAAAATTTCCCTGTGATCCTTTCTCTCTCTCTCTCTCTCTCTCTCTCTCTCTCTCTCTCTTGTGGATTTTAATTTAATCTGCCTCTCAAGTGGAATATAAACTCGTAAGGTAACGCAGTTATTATAGCTTCTGTTGCGTCAACACACCAATATTTATCGACACATAAATCTCCATTCCATTTAAAGATGAAGTTCCGAGATATTGGTCCAACTGTTATACTTCACTATATTTGTAGTTTACTGCTATAAAGGGAAATAGATGTGCAGTTGAACGAGAGAGAAAAAAACAGAGATAAATGAAAAACAGGACTTTTTGATTCTGGCGTCCTTGACCCTGCAAATCTGCACGTGTATCTCTTCTCATTTAACATGATGACGTTATTCACACCCTGAAAATGTATGCGACACCTACAATTATCTATGAAAATTTTCTTTTTGTTGTTTTCTCAAATTCATTTTTTATCGTGTATCAAGCCAATTACATTCAAAATATATTTTAAAAGGTGTACTATCATTCTTTTTAAAGCATGTTGAATCTTTATTCATGATTCATTTCAGTTGATTAAATTACACATACACACGCATATTCCTTTTTTGCATATAATCACAAAAAACAATAAATTATATTGTTTTTTACAAAATATTATACATTAAATACGCTAATGACAATATTTGAAAAATATGAATGTGATTTCGTCAGCTAAGTAAATATCAGGTATGAAAATGGATGAATGAACGGTTAAACCAGGAAAGTATTTGATTATACAGAGAGATGAATGATTGAATCATTTCCTTGAGAATCGCATTATTAATATTTCTATAAAATATAATGAAGTATCTGAGAGTAACGACCGTACTTACGGTTTGGACCCTCATATCATATTTATACGAAAAAAGATGCCAAGTTAAATTGTTATTGTTTTTTTTATTTAAAGTTTTTTATAAATATAATAATTAACATCATATACTTATATCACTACCAAGAATCTAATAGTATAATGAAAATTAACAGATTTAAAAAAAAATTGTGTAAAATACTTGAGATGTATTATTTATTTCATCAAAGTAGATAATATGAATTATAAATGCAGTTTAATGGTAAAGATATTGAGAATTTGATAAATAAAATATTCTTTTCATATTCAGCTATAAAACAGACATTTTTACAAGTTTTTCCACTACTTTTATTTCCTTAACCTATAAAACTGAGTATTCTTGAGAATAAGATGAATTTAAATAAAAAGATGCATATTTATCAATCGATATTATATAATAAACATGACCGGAAAGCGAATTTTACTATTTCATAAGAAAAGTTTTTAAATTTATTTTTATAGTATTCAAATGTTATTATTCAAAAAATGTTTTTGTCATAAGATAAACTTTTATAAAATACATTTGTATATGTTTAAAACACCCAATATAGTTTAAGTATATTAACATTTATCGTTATATCAGAAATTACCAATTACAATTCGTTAATAGATAATAAAATAATTAGAATAATTCACATATTGTGATTATTCATTTGTTAATTTAATAAGAGTAATTGTTATAAATATATTTAAAATTTATAACTAATTTTAAAAGCCGTCCACATAAAACATGTAAAAGTTACAATAACATAATCATAATATTTTATGTCCTATAAATAATATTATTCTTTTATATCTACTAATAATCAGTAAATTATAAAAAAAAAACATTCTAATGAATAAGTCCTATAAGATTAAATTGTAAATAATAAATATATATTTATCAAAGGAAATATATTCACATAAATTAATTTATTATATAATTCTTAAAATATTAGAAACTGTATTTTTAGTTAAAAGAAGAAAAATAGTTTAGCGGAGATTTTTTTATCACTTAAATAAATATTAATTTTAAATTTTTAATTTAAACTGAAATAACTACACTTTTATAAAATATTTTGTTATCTATTTTTTTATTATTTATCATTTATTTTGATTTTATGTGTAAATACAAATTAAAATTTTCCATGAGCAGCTTTCTGCATTATTCCTAATATTCACTAAAAATTATATGGCACCAATGATTGTAATGTTTTATATTGTGCTTTGATTCAATAATCTGCATAAAATTTCAGTTCAAAAATTAAATTCTTATTAATCGAAGCTATCAGGCACTAGATAATAGAACAATATTTGAAAAAAACATCGAGTTATAAGTAAAAAAAAAGGACTCAAATAATAGTATAAAGTAGTAATTATAATATAAATGAAATTAAATTATGAGTATTTTTAAAAGCTTTATATGATGGAAATGAATTATAAATTGGAAATTCAAATTAAAGATATATATTTTAAAACATTCTTTTAAAATACTTCTGCTATTTAGATTTTACAATGTTCGAATTTTTTTTTGAAGACTGTGAAAGTAATAACTAGTATTTCGCATTCTTTCGACTATTAAAAATACATTAAAGTTAGAAGGTTACTGAATATTGTTATATTCCAAATTTCTTTAACTCTGCAATATTTCTACAATTTTAAAGATAATTTCTTGACTTTAATACAATAATTGAAAATCACTCATTATCAATACAAACGAGTATTTAATTTGTAGTATTTAAAATCTATGCTTTGGAAATATTTTTAAAATTTTATAAAAGTTTTTATATTGAAATTAAACTACTCCAAATTAATTATCAAAAAGAGATGGTTAATTTAATAATGCTTGTTATTATTTAATTATTATTATCATATCAGCGTCAAATACAAAAATATTAATTTATTAAAATATTAATTCAACTCAATTCTTCGCTCGATAAAATACATGATTTATCAGTGTTGAATTGATAACTACTGTCACACTTTCTCAATTAAATGAAAACATTCGTGTACGTTAATACCACTTAAGCTGTGATAACATTTGCGTATCCTAAAATAATTCCATTTATTTAAAACCAACAAATTAATAAATATTTATAATTTGAAATTTCTTTTAATAATGCTTCAATATATGGAGAGTATTTCTTTCTTTATATCATTAGTTATTTACTGAAGATGTACAAATTTGATACTTTTATTGGGTTATTTATTTGAGTTCAAATTTTAGAAAAACATAGTTCAAATTTGTATAGATCTGTAGTTATACAATTGGTTACTAGAAAATGGATAAATCAATAGACAAATTGAAATATGATATAGCCGTAAGCATTATTTCAAGAAAATTAATTGCATATGATGTAAGATATTTGAATTCATTTTATTTCAATGGAAAACAACGTTATCTAAATTAATTACAGCAAAAGAACAAATAAAACCAGATACTTAATAAAATATATTGATATACTGTCCCCGTGATCCTGTAATTTTACAAATATATATGAGAACAATTGATAAATTAAAACAAATAAAAAATTTATGAAATTATATTTTGATAATATTTACGAGATCACTTGTGACTATTATTTATAACTTATTGTAAATTACTCATATACTTTAGAAATTAATTCTACACCAGTAACACTAAACGACTAGGTATTTTTTAATTTTATATCTTTGTAATCTCCGTCGCAAATTTCTAATCTTTTTTCTTTTCAAAATGCTTGATCTCTATATTTTTTTATCAATTTTCAAAATCATATAAGATTATTTGAAACATTGCTTGTCATAATAATGTGATAATAGCGTATAAAAATATAAAGAAAAAGGAGGAATAGTATAAAAATATAGTAAAAAGTAAGATGTAAAAAAACGTGACAAGCGAATAGTCCATTCCTGAGCCGAGAAGACCGGAATTAATGTTAATCATAATAAATAATAATAATAATAATATTTAAGACACTGTTTCCTTTTTTACCTAATAATTTTTATACATTTCTATTTATTGTATAAAACTATATGAAATCTAACTAAATAATCAATAAAGTCCATAATTTTATAAAAAGATAATTCACAAAAAATAGTAAAGAAATGCTTAACGGAAGTAATATTGTTTTGTATAAATATTAATCCAAGATACATGTTTTAAATAAAGTATAGTTAGAATACAATAAATTATATTTAGAAAAAAAATGTCTTTAAAAGATACTTGGTAAAAAAATTTAAATGACAATATTATTTTAAAAATGCATGTGAATAATGTTTTCTTTGATAAAGGATGTTTTTTACATTATACTCGATATAAATTATTTTGTTATTGTAATTTAATAGATTATTTTTGAAATCATTTTTACATGAACATAGTATACATTATTTACGATGTTTTATTGATAAACTAAAAATATATAAAAAGACATTACATATATAATTGATGAAATTTTTCTTTTCTGAAATTTAAGAATAATATAATATTGAACTCAATAGCGAAATAGGTTAATTCTTATGATTATATTATTGTAGGATACATGAAAATAAATTAATAATAAATATAGTCTTTCTCACAGAATAAAAATTTGAGATTGATATAGGATTAATCCATAATTTAATATTGAAATGATTTTTTTTATATAAATATTTAAGCTAAAAGAATATATTAAATTGCAATTTTTAATAAATGAATATGTTATATCTTATAAAAGACAATATCGATATTTTAGTTTAAAAAGGTGTCAATTTAACTATTTGAATTAAGCATAATAGAAAAATTCTTGTTATTAAATTGTTTTAATATTCAAAAAGGATTTATAGTATAATATAAGAACAAACTAATAAATATTGTTCATCAATTACTAAAACTGAGTCCTTCGTTAAAATAAATGATTTGATTTAAAAAGCTTAATAAAGAAAATAAACTTACTCTTTAAATGATATTTTATTTTCAAATTTAGTTCGAAAATCAAACTTAAACTTTAATTACACTGTTTTTAAGTTCAATTTGAATTTCTATTTGTAAATGCAATTACTGAACGTTCTAATTTAAAACTTTATAAAAAATTAATTTTTAGTAAATTATTCTATCTAGTACATGTTTATTTGTTTCTAAATATCGTAAATTTATCACAAAAATCATTTAAATATTTTACTGATGATATAAAAGTTGATCTCTGCAAAAATCTACTGTAAAAAAATGCTCTAACAATGAATACAGATATAAAATTTAATCGTCTCACTCTAGATGTCTGTATTATTAAAAACAAAAAAACAAAAAAAAACAAAAAAAGTACATGGATATGAAAGCTATGTTAATCGAAAGACAAAGCATAACAGAATAGAAATGTTTTTCGATTTTATCGAGTACGGATTGCCCACCGAATTTTCTATGAATATGTCGGTGATAATTCTCGGCAACTGACATTATTCCTGCATTCCTTTCTTCTTTTGTTAATCTATTAATGTAACTTCTACTTACAAATACTTTCTTTCGAATCTTTGTATGTGTAATAATACAGATTTGCCAATACGGTAATAGAAGGTCAAGGTCTTGACTTCACTCAGATTCATTCTATGCTTCTCTACTTCTGGTAAAACTGTACATATATGTATATGTGTGTGTAGGTGTAAACGCAATTTATTCTGCTCTTTAATTAAGGGTACTTCAGTAGAGTTGTATTGTAATGTAATGTATTGTTAACTTTGTAGAATAAGATAAATTTTATTTTTTAGCTTTAAGAAATATGAACCTTTGGTTGAAATTAACAGAAAATTTATTTGAAAATTTCGCGCGGAATAAAATAATACTATATTTTAACAGATAAGCTTTATGACTATTTTATACTTACAATATTTTCATTGTGTCAAATACGAAAATAAGTATGCGTAGAATAATTAATAAATTCATCATATTTGGATTTTCTCAAATGCAACAAATCATTGTTAAAACTACATCCTTAATAAATCTTAATAAAATTTATATTTTGAGTTTATAAGAAAACATTTTTAATATTTATTAATACATTGTAAGTAAATATTATTTTTATATTGAAGAAATTCATCCTAAAATTTTATATAATCAAAACCAAAATGACTCGTTAATTAAGTCATAAGATTCGAAGAGCAATTAAATATAAACTTAGTTCAATAATGTAAATAACAATAAATTATTAAATAATATTAAATTTAATAATATTGTAAAATGTATTTTTTAATTTTCAAACTAGATCATATGAAGAAAGAATAAGAATAATAGCTACCAATTTATTGAAAAGAAATGCATTCATTTAATTAGTTGTGAATTTTTATGGATTGTCATTTAAAAATACTTCAAAATAAATTAATTGCCTTTAACTGTTAGTTTCAAATATTCCAATATATTTTGTGTTATAATATAGATTGCGTTACCATTTCGTAAGGGAATAATATAGAGCTTATATATATGTTTCACAAGAAATTATGTATAAAATAATGTTTTATTTTTTATTTTATTGTATTATAATTTTATTTGTGAAATTTACTAATAAACTACTTATCCTTGGTGGATAATAATTTTACGGATACGTGGCGTGTAATTTAAAGTGAGATTAGAAGTACCAGTTTCTGATTAATGGTTCCTCATTTTTTGTCCTGTACATGCTTGTAAAAATGAAAATAAGAGGAAGAGTGAAAATAAATTTGAAAATAAGGATAACAGCAGACACGGCGCAATACCTCAAAGCGTCCATCCTTTCTGAATGAGAAAGGATGGACGCCAGAGGGAAGAGACCTTGATCGATCGAGGAGATAAGTTCCGGGTTTTGCTTCGGGCTTCGAGTAAAAGGAGACCTTGAAAAAAGTCGTTATCGTAACATATATATCACCTTTAACTTTCTTCACTCTCCCTTTTTGTTTTTGTATAGATCCAAAACTATGGAAACTCGAATTCTCTGTAAATAGGCATTTTTTATTTCTCTCTCGGGAAATATATGAATGTGTTTGTATTATTGTATTTTCTATTTTCAATATGGATAGCAATTATTTGAGTCAGTGTGAAACCATATTTTTTATACAAGGTTTCTTGTTTCAATTTTTTTTGTCTTTTTTTAGATGCCTTAATTATATTGTATATTTTCTTTGTCGCGATGAGTTCGTTGATTTTAAATTTATCTTCAATATTTAGATTATACATCAAAATCTTTAAAATAATGTTTCGATTTAATAATTTAAATAACGTATAGATTTGTAATGTTTATTTCAATCTAGATACAAAATAAGAGATTTCAAAATTTCTTATTATGAACTAAATTTAACAATTTTGTTAAATTTTATCAAATAAAATATTGAATAATTTAAATTACATACAAATTATTTTTCAAAATATTTAATTTTAGCTTATTCACATAAATTAAAAAAAACAATATAATTATAATATGTAAAAAAACTAAATGAATATAATTAATATAGTCATTCAAACGAACTAGTTATTGTATGAAACAATTCTATAAAATAGTTAATTAACAACTATTTCTATAGAAAAATATAAACATACAATCTTCATGAATATTATTTATAAAATAGAGTTCAATAAAGAAAAGTAAAAAATATGTTTAATAATTTATACTATTATATGAGTAATAATTTTTTGAAGCATTTATGTCAATAAGATACTTGATATTTATAAATTAATGGTTTATAGTTTTTATGGTTAAATAAGAAATAAATGATATAAATTCAAGAACTGTAAGTTAAGATAAATATAGAATAAGATAAATTCATATTTTATTATGAGACTATTGTACTTGCATTATAATTATTTTACAGTGCATTAATGTATTTAAAAACAATTTATTCACAAAAATTTTACTATGATAGCTCACGAAACATTAAAATTTTACTTTCGTACATCCAATTGTTTTGATTTTTAAGAACAAAAGAAACATTTTCATTCAAAATAATTCATATCAAATACATTTTAATTAAATTAATATTATAATTAGTTTTTAATTTTATTTTTTCAAATTGTTTCACAAATTTGATATATTATTTTTTTATTAAGGCATCCAATAATAATTTTAAACACTATCTCATTATTCTTGAAATCCATTTTTGAAATGAAATGACAAAATTTTGTATTAGAAACAAATAGTCATTATACTTATTTTATATTTAATACGTGAAACGTTGCTTACAAATACAATTAAAATTATGTATTATAGGCAATTAATCATATGCAATATAATTATGTAAATGAAAGTAATATTTTCTTTATTTTATCACACTTTTGAATTCATAATATAAAATATTTGAATCATATTTATAAATAAATTTTAGTGTATATAAATGTTTAAATAATTTTCAAACTTCCATTTAATTGATTAAGCTATTGAAATTAAAGATAAAAAGATAAGTTTCTAAGAATTACAATAAATCGCTTTAAAAATGATAATGGACACAAGAATTTAAAAGTAAGGTTGTATAAAGAAATTCATCTGATTGGTAAGATTGTACGTTATATTTAATTAATTCAATTCTTGATTAATCTTATAAATATGATAGAAATATAAATTTTATTTTTCTCTCATGTTTGTTACTTATAAAATGTTTAAAAAAAAATATTTTTATTTACGTTTTTTTTTAATTAATTTTTTTAATATTCTTATAATTGATAAAAGAATAGATTCTAAAAAATGTATGAATGAAATAATACAAGCAAAGAAGAAGCAGTAAAACAAAAACAACAAGAAAGATAGACAAATAAGAAAAACATAAATAAACATAATTATAATAAATATGGCTTTGCAAAATATATCTACTATTAATCATAAACACTTTTGCTATCACATTATACATTAATGGATTCTTAATTTATAACAATTTAAATAATACTTTTTTATATATTCAAATATTACTTACTTTTATTGACGTTATTGTATTTTATAATAAAAATTAATTTATATAATTGGACTTAAAATAATAATTTTTTTTAAAAATATTTATCGTATATTTATAAATTTTTCATTTTACTATATAAATTATGCAGGATAATAAAAGTAAATGAATATAATTAATATGGCCCTTCAGAATGAATACTTATGAAAAGAATATGATTTAAAAAATTGTCTAAAATTATCATGATGTCGATAATTTTTTAGTAAAAAAAGATTATATTTACATATAATATTCAGAAAAATTGAAAGTTAAGATGTTACATGTATTTATTGTCTCTGGATAAATGTATGGATTTAAATATTTAATGTTTTAATAGTATAATATAATTACATATATTATTTAATTATCGTATAAATATATTATTCAAAAGATATTTTATATAATTTTATTAACAATTTTTTTTTATATTTTTTAGGTAAAAAGCATTGAGATTGAGTTATATATTGAGTAGCATTACATTAAGTAAGTAGAAAAATAATTTATTTATAAATATGTACACTATTACATAAATATTAATATTATTATATTAATATTGTATACATAAATTATTACTATATATATACAGTTTGAATCTTATTTTTTATTTTTATTTATAATATAATATAACTATATAACTATACGTTTAATAGCTTAAATATTAGAACGTCAGTTTGTGTTAAAAATAGTGTAATCAAATATAAATGGTGCCCCTGTAATATCAGAAAGTATCTTTTTCAATCATAAATGTAAAGTTCACTGACTTTAAAGTTATTTCTGTGACTCATATTTTGTAGTAGTGGCGTCTTTTTTCCTAAAATAATTTTCTAATTATTATATTTTCAAATAAATTAAAAAATTGTTTTTTAATAATATAGATTTTTTTATATATAAAACATTTCTGCTAATGTAAATATCAAGATATTAGAAGAGTAATTCTGCTTACGTTTAGTTATAAAGTATTGCGATTAATTTAGTTTATTTATAGATTCAAGTGAAATGTATTAAAAGTATTTGATTAACTGAAAAGAGTGTTTGTATTGCAGAAAATGAAATATGGATGCCAATAGAGTTAGTAAAACTCTATTGTTTTTTGACGAGGTGCTGTATGTGTTTGTGTTTTCTATATTACTAAGAAAAGAATTAGGGATTGAAAGACAGAGAAAGATGGCATTTTATTTGTATGCAGAGTATTCTGTAAAAAATTAACTATAAAACTGCGATGTAATATTATATAAAAATAATGTACATAAACTTACACATATTAAAAAAATATAATTTAATGAAATTTATAAAATAAAATCATACTTGCTAGAGACAAAGAGAGAGAGAGAGAAAGAGAGAGAGAAGAGGAAATTACAACTATAAAAATACCTGTAATAAATTGGAATAAAACTTTTCCTTTTTCAAAGATTTAGTGAGACTATCTTTGTCTTTTTTACATGATTCCGGAATACGTGTTATAAGAAGAAATCTTTTGACATTAACACCAAAAAAATACTGTATATACACCAGCCAAGTGTAAAATACATGTACATTAAAGTTTGATATGTTCGTAAAATGTCAATTTTTTTTTCAAAACAATGAAATACAGTATTTTTATTTATTTGATGAACGATGAACATAGAAAACGAACTTTTTAATATTTGTTATTCTACAGAAAAAAACCAACATTTTTTAAGAAAAAAAAAATATATTTAATATTGTATTTGTGAATTCATTATTAATAAAGGTGAGAAAAATACGTATTTTGCTAAATAAAATCCAATAAAAGATTATATAAAGTTTATTAAAAAGTGTATATCTATCATTACAAAAAAAAATTCACAGAAAACAAATATTTATTTTTATTCGCATTCTACACTTTGTTAAAAAACTTAAGATTCAAAACACAATTGTGAAGTTTTATCATATTATCATTTGTATCTTTTTTTCTTTTGTAGTTTGTTTACTTAAACGATGCTAATTTTTAAACTGTCGTAAGTACTTGCGTTTACGTAAGTATCATACATCTATCATACATTTTGAAGTGTCTTTATGAAAGAATGATGATGATACTTCTAACGATTTCTTAAATTAGTTTAAACGTTATATTTTTCTCAATTTTAACAATAAAATTATAAAAATATTATATATTATTGGGCAATTTTTTTTTAAGAAAATCAAACATAAATTCTGTTAATTATTAAATTCAAAACAATTTATTTAAACGTTAATAATACAGAAATTGTTATAAATATGAAATTTATAAAAAGGATTTGTAGCTGATTTTATAATCTTACTCTTTTTATACTTAACTTGTAAAATCTTTTATACTTACAACCGTCAGTTTTCGACATTCTCCACAAGAAAAGTTTGAACGAGGCTATAACTATAGATCCTTTGCATTATGTCTTTATGCATAATATTTATGTATACACCAGAGTTTCCGTTATATTTTTGTGTTTCTCAATTTTGATCAAAGCAGTTTTTGCGTAATTCACGAGTTGAGCTACAAAGTTGAGGTATTAATATGGCAGCTATAGGTTATATATCTTTAAGTAGGAAGAAAATCCTGTATTAAGCTACAAAGCAATTTGTCCTATCACAAGTCACATTTTTTTTTTTAGTATATTCTCATACGGAGATGCATACTCCTAAAGCGAAATTTTTTAATTATATTTAATATTATTGAGATTAATAATTTTTTTTCATTATATTATTATAAACTTGTATTAAATAATCTTCAGTGAAGTCTAAAATATTTAACTTGTGGAAGTTTTGATTTAGTTGTAGTATGGTGTAACTTAGATGTAATTTTCTTTTTGAGAATCAACGAAAGAGCATATAATGTGACCTCGTATTGGATGATGTGCTATTCATTTTTTATATTTCAACCTCTAACAACAGCTTTAATTTTAAATAATTCTTGTACTAATACCGTTTAATCTTTCTTCTTAGTAGACTAATTAAACACTTCTTGCAGTTGCTGTTTTTTATGTTTTAAAGTATAGCAAGAATTCTTGTACTGTATCTTTAATTAAAGCCCATGAAAATCTTGGGTGTTATATGTTTTGAGAGGTAGGCTTTAGAATTAACTGCAATGTAGCATCAAGACCATCGTTGTCACGAAGAAACGTTACGATCCCTGTTAACAGATCTTTATATTCCTTGTAATTATTTTAATTATAAGATCAGACACTGAGACTCATTTAATGAGTCCTAGTGAGCTACGTATAGAAGGGTATTGATTGTAAAAATGAAAACAAAATCGAAGAACAAATAGCTCAAGATAACTAATTAATGTTTACCTTCAAGTAAGTGGTGGGTGGATCAAGAAGGTGTAAAAGATTTCCAATAAAGAGAACCTCAATCCTGGTATTGGTTCGTTTCAATGATCGGTAAGTCCCATTCCACCATTAATTGCTCTAGTAAATAGAAAATTGATTACAACCAAGAAAAGTTCTGGTGCTCAATTTGATGCCCTCAAAATAATACTTGGATACTCAAACTTTAATATGCTATGTGCATCCCTATTTCTATAAAAGTAAATAGTATATTGTTCTTAACAGTCATTACCATCTAAAATATTCTTTCATCGATAAGCTTAGCGACTTAAGAAGACTGATCAAAGCGATGGTTTGCTTCGAAAACAATTTTTTTTTCACTCAAAATCATTGATCTTATGGCATACTCTTATGGATCCAGGGTCCTTTCTGGGAAATTATTTGTCAAAGAAGTCATGTAGTCTATCTTAAATTAGTTTTTTTCTTTGGATTTTATTCTTATAAAAATACATTATATAAAACTTTTGAAATTTGCCTCTATCTTATTTAAGGCCTGGTTTGATGTTTGGTTCAGCCCCGTTCCATAATTCATCTTCTTTTGCCCATACTCGATTGAAGTTACTGGATAAAAGCTTTTCCTGTCCGAACAACTCAATTAAAGGATGGATACCTTTTTTTCTTATTCTTGCAAATAAATAAAGTCGATTTTCCACAATTCTATCATGTACGAGTATCTGTAAGGTTTATTCATCCTGATATTTTCTAATACTATTGGATCGAATTTTTGATCATGAATCTTTGAATTTAGACATTGTAAAGGAAAATAATAAACTTACTATAATAAGCTAAAATAACTTAACTACCTGACTCGCCTATTGCCCAGAGGCTCATAAGTTGTGTCTAACAGTTCTATGAATTTGGTCAAATAGTTCTACCATGTTTACATCTGTTGTAAAGGAGACCATAAAGGTGAAATTACAATAAAATATTTAAGCCGTCGTTGTTTTCAACCCACGTAAATAGTTTATAAACATTTGATAACTGACAATTGAATCTCTTAGGGAACCTCTTTAAAAACTATAATTTCTGCAGAACAGTACAACAGGTAAGCAGAGTAATACAATCGTTTTTTTCCTGTCTCAGTAGCTTCTAACTTATGTTTGGTGTTAATTCAATATTGATAGCCCCAATGATATTTTTCGTATTTAAACTTGTTAAATTTAAAAGAAATAAATCAATTTAAATTGATAACAGTTACATATTTACTATTAATAATAAATAAAATTATATAATATACAGTTACGAAAGGTAAATAGTTGATGCTTTATAAATTAATATAAATGATGTAGTAATTTTTATAATTTACAATGATTATTTTTTTCAAGGAAGATGACGAGGTCTGTGCTTGAAAAAATAACGTTACTCAATCCAGATTATTCCTTGAATTTTGACGATGAAAACGAATTTAATAAAATTCAATTTCACTCTTTATTTTTATTTTATTTTTTTTTATTTTTCGTTGATATTATAGTGGAAACATCAATCAATCCAAATGAATTAAATGTTCATTTGATGTTCTAATACTTTTATTGCAACATTTTGTTATCAAAAAAATTATATAATTTATTTTATATTTTTTTATTTTGTACTCAACAAAAATAATAGGCGATAAATTTATATTATGATAGTTCAAAATTTAATTATTTGTGACCACGCTGTATATAAAATTATTAAAAAAAAAAAAAAAAATTATTTTCAAATAAATATGATTCAAATAAATAATTATATTAGTAAATATTTCCGTTTTGTCCATATCATTATTTTTTATTCTATATATTATGTTATTAATTTTTGGTCAGTTTTTTTTAAAAATATATTTTAATATTGGATTTTAATACTTTAGTTGTCGATTGATTTTAATCATTTTTATTTTATAACGTAAAGTCTTGTGTTACATATTAAATAAATTATTCCTTTATTCGTATATTTTCTCAACAATTACAAATTGAAATAATTGTATTATTATAAATTATCTTAATTAATAATCTAGTATTTAAAAATACTAGATAAAAAACTAATGTTTAATGTAATGAATGTAATGGTATTTAAAATTATGCAATATAAGTAGACAACAAGTAAAAGTGATGAAGTATTATACTACAAAATGTATACAGAAATTATTGTGATTAAAAAAATTTAATATTATGTACGAATTCCAATTCTGTTGTCAAATTGTAGTATTCCAATGTATTTTATATTAAAAAGTTAAAATAAATCAAGTAATTTAAAAAGTCTAATTAAGAAATATTTATATAAACATTTATAAATTGATTAATTCATAATAAATGAATTATTTAATAAATTTAATTGGATATTTTAAATTTATGAAATTAAAATACAATGGTTGAAAACGTTTAAATAAGCCATTTGAATAAGAGAGTTGGACAAAAAAATCATAGATAAAAGAAGTGTGAGTACATGAAATGAAAATTGTTAAATGATATATAAAGAAAAGAAGGCAACGTGAAAAATTGACACAAAGAGTACTCCCACGCTCGTTTCCTGTAATTATATTTCAACAAATTGTCAAATGAATGCTGCCCCTCATTCCTTAACCATGATAGGGTGAACAAAATACAGGCGTAGAGATAGAGCATGCGCACTCGAAATTGTTCTGTAAGTTCTCCTTCGCAGCAGCACCGGTGAAACCCGTAATTTCCCTTTGAAAAAAAACTTAGATTGAAACGGATGTAAAAAGTAAAGGGAAAAAAAAAGAATCGACAAAGAGAAAGAGGAGGGATATCTTGGTTCCTGTGAATTCGATTGCTAAAAAGAGAGAAAGAGGGAGATGAAGGAACTTGGTAAATTTTCTTGTGAGAGAATGAAAGCGCATCAATCTCTCTCTCTCTCTCTCTCTCAATATTCGACGTCGGCGCGTGGCAGCGAGACGCTGAATCGTGCTTTCCCAAGAATAGTACGAGAGATGTTCTCAAACCGAGTGGACTCATTGTGATTCCGCTCCTCTTGTTACCCTCCCTCTCTCTCTCTCACACACACATTTCCTCATATTCCTCTTGAAGATCTCGACTCGAAAACTTTCCCGGCTGCACCACCATTTGCTTACACCACGAGTGCGGAGTTTCACCCTACACATAGAGCGTTTGGCATGATCGTCGCGCAAGATACGTACCTTGACTCGTGGTCCGACAAGTAGTACATCCGGTGTTTGACCATAATCGGATTTCTCTACTGCACTGGCGGCCGCATGTCCTGTCGATACGCACTGATATCTCACGCTCGGTTCGTACAAAGAAGGAAGGTTAACTGACGAGGAAAGAAAGTCGATAATGTCGAGATAATCTTATTATGTTCTGCAACTCCTGTATTACACTCCCTTCAACACCCGTGCTCTAAGCGTCAAACACCAGGTCATTCCCATTCCCCTAGAAATCCCCGCCCGGGTGCTTGATCTCTGGAACCATGAGTGGCGTCGGCTATTTAGCGACCACAAAAGCATACCGGCCGTGTCATCATCGCCGCCGGCGGTACGAGAAACAACAGGCGGTGTCTGAGCTACCCACCCCCACATGTCACCACTCGAGCGTTGTGCCCAACTGGGATGCTGTGGTCCCAATAACACCCCCCGCAGCCTTCCTGTCGGCCGAATATAAGAAGGACCGCGGCATATTCGCCTCAGGTTAGAGAGTCAAAGACAAGAATATTTTAGCAACTCTATCCAAAAATAAGGCATCTTCAGGCTCATTTTGTGCCTCGTGCCGGATTCATGAGGAACCTCTCCTTCTCAATTACCACAATTCTTTTCAGACTCTCCTTTTAAAATAAAATTTCTTCTGTGGTATTCAATCTCTTTCACATTACATATCGTCTTTCTTAATCAAAATCTGCGCGTATAACACGAAATATGTCACTGTACAAACAAAAGACGATATGTACAGATATTTCTAATTTTATCCTTTAGAATTTTTCGCATACTATTAAATAACCACAATATCTTAATAATCATTCTTTAATCGTTATTAATATTATATTATTTACGGTACATTATACTTATAGATATCAAGATTTGTGCTATAATTTATACTTTCTATTATTTTAAATATATCGTTTTATATTCTTAATGCATTTCTTACGATATAGATACAAGAATTATGGTACTTGATCAATTATTTAAACACTGATTGTAATATAGCACTCATTTTAATATTAATATAATGAACTTTATCACAATTGGAGAAAATTTAAAAAGTCATTAAAAAATGAATTGTTACTTCTTAAAATTATATTTGCAAAACCAAATTTTATTTATTTTCAAAGCGCATACGAATAATTATAATATTTTATAAATTACAGAGTGATTTTTTATGTTATAAGATTTTAAATCGTATTATATAATTGTTAATATGCAAATTAAACATACCCCTACATGTATTACAAAATAATAGTATTACAGAATCAATACAATGTTTGCAGTAGTTACACATGATGACTGGAAGTATTAACTTGTTAAATTTACATTTAAAATTTACAAAATTATATTAAATTTATTCATAAATACTTAAATGTCAAATAGAATACGAATAAATAAATAATAAATCATTAATAAAGCAAAATTAAATCCTTTTTTACATAATAAACGATTTATAACATACTTAACTTTTTATATGTAATCAAAGTTGATTTCTTTTAAGATAAAGAAAACCTTATTTAAATTTTAAATAAAATTGTAAGTTTTTAAGTAAATATTATAGTCTATTTGATAAAAATCTTTTAATTAAAAACTGTTGTGATAGATTTAAAAAAGAAATTTCTTTTAGATACTATCAACATAATTTTTATAACTTTTAATAAAAGTTTTTCTATATATTTTTTATTTATATTAATTTATAATTAGAAAATTATATTTAAATTATAATTATTTAAACATTTCTAGGGAATTAGTCTGCTTAATTTTTAATAAAAATTTTTAAAATACTTCAAACTAGCACCAACATCATTCAGATTAAAACGAGATCAAAATTTTTTAATTAATTACAACCAGTAAATGTATTTTTTAACTAAAAAAACATAAATTATATAAAAAATAGCCACATATTGTAAAAGTATTATTAAAAATATTTATACAATTTTACCTTTTTAGATTTGACTTTTATTTATATTTATAAATAAGCTTGATTTATTACATGTACAATGCATTTTTAAGAAAATAATTGTTTTTTAATTATTAACATAAAAGTTCATATTCTTTTTATCATTGTTTTATTTTCCTATACTATTGTTTAAAAAAAAAAATTTATTTAACAATAATATTTAATATTAAGTAGAAACATATTAAGTATAAACACAAAATAAATATTTGTTGACCTCTAACTAGTAATAAATAGGCAAAATGACGCGCGATTTAGTAGAAACAAAGTTCAAGTTCATTTTCGTCCAGTCAATAGAATTATTATTACTTAATATGTAATTGTGTAATTCAGTCCAAATCTTAGAAACTACTAAATTATTTTGATGCAAATTTGTTTGTGCCAATTGATTTTAAATGTGATTGGATGTGCATTTTTGTCAATAAAGATAATAATAATAAGTCAAGTTAGTGTTGTTATATAAATATATTTTTTGTAATACTATTTTGTATTGTATAAATAATTATCAGAAAACTTTGTGGCTTAACAAAAAAGAATTAAAAAAATGATATTCCTCCAAAACACCAACCAATCATTTTATTATTAAATGTAAAAATAAATCTTTGTGAGATTTAGTTGAATAAATAATATTTTCTATTTCATAGACAAAAAATATAAACTTTTATAATTTTGATAATTTTAGCAATTAAATTTGTACATATTTGGACTTTATTATATTAAAATATTATTAATATTTTTTATGAGAAAATTAAACTGAAACTTTTTTTTAGTAAAAAAATTGTAAATATCATCTAATTAGTTATTCATTTATTATTTTATTAATTCAATAATAACAAATTTAAGCAAATGTATACAAAAATTTTTTACTTTAAAAATTTATTTCCTTTTCATTTTAAAGCTTTCTAGATATTCTATAATACTGAAAGAATGATTTGTGTAGAATAAAATGTTGATTTTTGAAAAACAAATAGTTTCTGCCATAATACCTTGTTTAATTTAAAACTTATCGTCATTTTTACTTCTTACAAAAATATTCGATGCTCCTAAACTATAGGTAAACAATAAATACTATATAATTCATTGAGATTATTAAAAAAACCTAAACTTTACAATGTAATATAACTAAATGTAATTTAATAATTAAAGTTTAATTTTTTTTTCAACCAATGTAACGTAATTTTAATTAAATATTTTATAAAGAATAATTTATAAATATTCTTAGTTACAATTTTTATTGTTTAGCATTATTATTGTTGAAGAAATTTCAATATTTATATTTAAAAATTATAATTGAAATATAATACGTGTAACGATTAATGCAAACGAAAGTCATGAAAATGTATTATTTTAATTTTAAATTTCGAAGTAAATACATCTGCAATTCTCAAACTGGTGCAATCATATGTGACTCTGAGGATTATAAATATGAAATTGCCATTGAATATTAGCAAGCACATAAGTCTGTCACGTACTATGCATAATCAATGAACTCACACTGCGAATACTAACAACGCAAAATATGCGCAATATTTCGAACAATAAGGGAAAGTTACATAAATAGTCGGTATTATGGTTATAAAGCCACTCGAGTATTTGTAGAATCTTCCGTAAATTCTCTTTTAGTTTGTTTGATCATGGCAAACTATTAAATGTATATTATTTGAAAACTTATCCACATAAACTTTTTGTACTTGCAAAGTTCATCATTTGACGGGTTCGACGAGTGATGTAAATATTTTAACAGTTTTAAATGATTTATGCTCGTTTAATTATTAATATGAATTTATAATTCACTGCATTTATGTTAAATAAAAAGTTTGTACACAAATTATGTATTAGGTTATTCTATTTTTGAGCAAAATTATTTTTTTTCGTTTTATAAAAAATGAGAATAATAAGAATAATAATTTTATCTTATATATTTAAATATGCAATATATAAGTTATAAATAGGAATACTAGTATTAAAAAAAATTAATGTGTACCTTTTTACGAAAAAAAATAATTTAGCAAGTTTTAATAGCATTTTCTTACAGAAACCTTCATTGAAATCATCGATATCGTCTATTGGATAAGTATTTATATAATTTTCTATATTTTTTTTCTATATACTGAATAAATTCTATAAATTACTATTAAAAAGAGAGTTGCGTATGTTACAATTTTAAAGAAAATAATATGTATTGCATAATAATAATAATTTATTAATATATAGTAAATATTTTTTAAAAAAACCTTTCTGTTAAGTTTACATAACTCGTATCTTCGTATCTATATAAAAAAATTTATACAAGGTGTGATAAATGTAAGTAATGTATAATATTAAAGTGGAATAACTATTGTAAATAACATCAAAATGCAAATTTTATGGTATCTTTGCATTTGTTTTTATTTATTTCGTCATTGTGTAAATATGAGGATTTATTTAAAAAACGTGAGTTTTATATTAAAGATAGTTTTAATTTTTTTTAAATAAATACAATTCAATATATTTGATAAGTATCTATGCATAATTAGTAATTTTCGTAGATGAATATTGTATGTTTTTTAAAATTAAATTAACTATATTGTTTTTAATTGCAATAAAAATATCAGCATGTAATATAAAATAAATAGCATTATTTAAAAATATAAAAAGCAAAATTAATTAATGATAAAAAACTGATTCATTAAAAAAAATACACTGTCAATCGTAGTAATATTGAATAACCTTGAGGATAAAATATACAGTGTGACTTCTCTATTAACTTTGGAAATTGTGCAATTCTCACGTATAGCCATAGAGTAGGGAATAGTGCGCATAGCACTGATATAAAATAAGAGACAAATCGAATTTTCTGGAAAATAAGAGGGAGACGCCATTTAGTTTCGCTTACTTGCAAAAAACGGTGGAAAAATGGTCGTAATCTCACCCGAGAATACTATTCTCATCCATGGATAGGTCGCGAGAACATATCCATCGCATAAATTTCGAACCCTGAGAGAGGAAAGTAACATTGGAAGAGGAGTAACAAAGTCGAGTCAATACAATGGTAGAGGCAGTCTTTGTGGTATGAAAAGAGAAAAATCGAAAGCAGAAGTAAGTGGGCAGCAAGACTGAAAAGTTACGAGGGTACGTGAAATAGGTGGACAGAAAGGATGTGGCTAGAAAACAAAAACTACTTTAAAAACATTGTAATAAATTTAAAAGAACAAAAAAAAAAATTTCATTATTTATATCTATTATCGAAATGTTTTCTTTTTGATTATGATTTAATGTTTGAATAATACTTGCTCATTTTATGTAAGATACATTCAAATATTATGGATTTGAAAAAATGTAATTTATTTTCACAAACCGTTAAAAGAGATTTAATACGTTTTATATCAAATTTAAATATATTTAAAAAGCGATTTATAATTCATACTAATTGAAGTATGAAATATAGTTTGAAAATATAAATTTTATAAATTTCGAATGTTTAAAACATAATTATTAATATAACAATTTTATAATTAAAATTATATCATTACAATTATATATTTTATAAATAAGTATGCATATAAATGTTGCAATCGTCATATTAATTTCAAAAATTACTTAAATAATATTAAATAATCATTCTAATATTATAAAAAGTACGTGCAAATAATAAAAGTACTGTCATCCGGAAATTGTAAAAAGTTGCGAACGATAAAAAAGCTACCTAATAAAAATATTTTATCTCGAATTTTTTCCAACTTCGCTAATTTTCAAATAATGACTACACCTATTTGCATTTGTGATTTTCATATCGACTAATATTATTATATTATATCTTTATCTGTATAAAAATACTAATACTACAAATTATAGGCCAAAATAGTTTAAAATCATTACATGTCTCAATACTACTTAGAATATATTTTTATATGTAAATATAATTGAAAATAAAAACGAATGATAATTTTTTATAGTAAATTATCTTACATTTATTTACAGATAAATTTTTATACAAATATATAATATAAAATATATATAGATAAAATTAAATAGTATGATTTTATTTATTAATTTAAAAATTAGTGTTTATAATCAAAATAATAGCTTCTTCAATAATGATATCATGTGTTTAAATAAATAAAATTGAAAATATTTTTATAAAATACATAAAAAATATACAAAAAAATTATTACTGATCGATATTGTTAAAAATTTGAGGTTCTAGATTTAATATTCAAAATATTCAATCACTACAAGTTAAAAATTTGTATTGGAATATAGTAACATCCAATAATGATTAACAATAAAGCAATATATATTTACTATCTCATTTCTTTCTCATCAATTTTGTAAACGTTTATTTTAGATTTTTTATTATTATGATATGAATTTAAAAAATTTGTTTAATTATGCATTTTTATTAATTATAATTATAATATATATACTATATAACGCATTTATTAATCAAATGATTTAAATCCATTATTAGCTTTCAATAATAATAATTGAAATTTTTAATTTGACATTAAAATCGCTATTAATTATAATTATATAATTTTAAAGTATTTATTTTAATAATTTATAAAATAATGCATCGAAAATTATAATAATTATAATTAGTGTATTATCTTTGTAATATCTTTTATATTTTATTTTTATATTTAATATTTTATAAAATTCAATATTATAAACTTTTATTAATATGATTTTACTAACGTATATTTGTTGCGAATAAACTAAAATAAAAAACAAAATTTTTATAATAAAATATTGCAAAACACAGCTTAATAAACATGTTATAAAATATAAGTGCAGCATATCACAGATTATAGTAACCTGCGGAATATTTAAATAATTAAATCTCGAATAATTTTAGTTTCTAATGCCTTAATTATAAAATTGTAAGTAAAATATATATTATTTTGTAATTTGATAAGAGAAATATTAAAATTTATATGAAAGAAAATTATTAAATTATTAACTATTACAATATTTGTGAAATTATATTACTTTTGTATTATTTAAAATCAATAGATATTATAATAGATATTACATACACCATTCAATTTTTTTTAATTTTGAAAATAATATTAATAAAATAATATTTTAGTTCATATAATCGAAACTTTTTATTTTCTTATGCATTAAATAAAAACAGATCTGTAGTTTTCCTTATTTTAATCTTGACTTCATCTTAAGTTTTTTATACCATTAATAGAGAATTATCTGATGGAATTTATTTTAAAAACTCTAATTGTGTGTTATATTTTAAGATTTTTAATTGGTGTACAATTTTTAAATCTTGAGATATTAATATAAATAATAGAAGAGATATGTTGCATAAAGTGATTAAATGCAATAAATTATTTTATGGACAAAATTGTATTTTAAACTAGTCTTTCTTTATTATTTGTTTTTCAAGATGATTTTACATGATATAAAATTAAGATTACACTTTGGTTTCCTTCAAATAAACTAACGTAATTTATTTCGCATTTCTACTTTTTATTGATAAACAATAATGTTAATTATTATACCTTTCTTTTAAATTAATATTTCTAATTTTCGTAATTTTAATAGAGTATATTTTGAAATCATCACAATAAATTTAATAAATATAAGAATAGGTAACAAGCATTTTATTTAAAAGATTATCGGTTTTTTGTAATTATATATATTTATGTATATATTAATATAATTAATAAATCTATCGATAAAAATCTTTTAATATAAATGTTTTTATCATATTTTTTAACTATTATTTTATTTATGACATGACATATAATTAAACTTACATTGATTATGTCTTTCGTATTTCATTATGCATTTATTTATATTTAATCTCATAGAAAAATAAGAATCTAACATTAATAAAACATTGTACTGCGAAATACATTTTGAGTTATTTTTTTCTTTTAACAATATTTCATATTTATTTAAATTGATAATACTACTTTTAATTTACAAATGTATTATGATTATAATTATTTTCCATTTATTGAATTGAAAAAAAAGCTGTTTACATAATAACGTGGAACAATAACAGACATATTTTGAATATTATATACTTTGTATATTGAAAATAATGTATATTTTCTTTATAGGTACCGTAATAGCTAATGTAAATATTATTCTAAACTTTACCATATGCAACTAATATTTATATAATCTCAATAATATTGTAAAATGCAATATATAAATTATATGTTATCGTTTTACAAAGAAAAATTATAATTAATTCCTATTTTTAAAAATATTTTTAAAAAAATAATATTTTCTTGGTTCCTTTGACTTTTATTATCACATAATTTTTTATTTTTGAACTTTTTGAACTTATGTCATTTTTTAGAAATATGTAAATAGACATCTCTGTTTTATGTATAAGTTATGATGTATTTCTACATAAAACTGAAAAATAATTAAATATATTGGTTTTTTATTTGAATTTTTTTTCTGCTATGCGAATGATATTGTCTTTTTATAGAATGGAAAAACTACAATGACTTATATTTTTCAAACTGTTTTTTATTTCCTTATTAGTAAGTAATATAGCTTATATTCTGTATCTTTCAAATATATATTATTTTAATATAAAAATAAAAGCTTAGTTACTTATACAATAGTCTTTGAAAATTTTAATAAATTTAAGTTCAAGAAAAATTCTACAATAAGATATTTTTATCGTAATTAATAAAATGTAAATATATGATATAATAATTTCATACATTAATTACAATTTTGACTATTGATTGATATTTGATCAATTTGACTTAGATTACATATACAATAATATAAATGATAACAACGAATATTCTAATACTGTTTGTAATTATCATAATAGTATAATATAAGATTAATTTAAATTAAAATTATATATTTATAAAATATTTTAAGCTTTAATTTCTACAATTCTGTTATGAAAGCAGTTACTTATATACGTACATGTATATAAATACAATAAAATCTATACATAAAATACTTTTGTTGATTGAATAAATAAAGTTATAAGCCTATACTATGAATAATTTTTTCATTTGTTAAATTGCGCGTATTTATAGTAAACATTAACGTTTTTTTTTCATTACTTAACGTAATAATAGGAGCTTTTGATTAAATATGTGGTCAATGAATTCAAATCTAAAATAAAGTATAAAATTAATAAAAAATGTAATAAAAAATTTAAAAACTAATCGATAACAATAATATATGGAAAATTTATTTAATTTATATATTTAAACCCAGTAGAAAATTTAAATTGCACATCTTTTTGATTAAAAAATATCGACTGTCAATATATAGGTTATTTCTACTATTTTTATATTAACTGTTACATATATATTAATATATATATATATATATATGTTATATATATATAAAATTGTTAATAAATTTCATAGTAAATATTTAGCATTAATAAATGGTACTGATTTTATATATATTTTTTTCATGCTTGAGATTATACAATTTCTATTTTATGTAATTCAATTAATGGCATAGTAATTCAGGTAATTTTAATATGTTAATATTTTAAAAGTAATATTTAGCGATCATATTAATTAATTATAATAGATAAAAAATATGTTCCTATGTAATCATAAATACCTCGCAATATTTTAAATTTAAATTCTGATTTTTAATTTTAGTTTTACTTTTAATTGTAATACCAATTAATTTATGTTTGAAATTTGAAAATTATATTATGCATAAATTTCTGTATTAAATATCTAGTTTTTTCTAATATTTATAAAAATATATTATTAATGAACTAATGATTAAGAATTAATAGATGAAAGGTATTCTATTTCGATTTAAATTAAAGATCTTTTATCATTTTTTATTAATAAATCAATTAATAAGTGTTCATTCTTTTTGAAAATAATATTTTACAAATATGATGAACCAGAGTTAAAGTAGCGCCGCATTGCGCATTTAATCCGTTTCGACATAAAATACAGAGCCAAAAAAAAAAAACTAACAGTACATACACAATATTTCTCGAGCTCGAAGTATGATTGATCGAAGTTTTCAATATTTTTTATCTATTGCATGAAAAGCCACTTTAGTTTTATATCAAAAAAGTCTTCTCTTTTACTTACAATCACTTTGATATAGAATCTAAAGCCTCTTTTTGAAATATTTTACATATATTAGTGCGATTTTATCCATTTATATTAATTAATTATTTTAAATACATTTTTATAAGTAGTTTATTTACAGTATACTTAAATGTGAGGATTAATGATAGTGAAATTCTTTTGTATAAATATTACGTTATGTTGTTATATAAATTTTATGCACATATACTTTGGTGTAAAGTCATTTTTAGACTGTCTAAATGACAAATAATTTTACTTTAAATCACAGAACTAATGATTCATTATTAGATACGAGGAAAAATTCTTTAGTATTAGAATAGTTTTCTTTAAAAATTAGGTCAAGCAATTTATAGTAATGTTTGATGTAAGTATCGAATGAAAAAGGTATCGAATTAATAAAATCGACAAGATAATTGGAATATTTGTAGTTTACAAGAATTAATTTTTATGATAAATACATATATATAACTCAGCTAAGTCAGATATATCCTTAAAATCAATGATATTATTCATCGAACTTTATTTCATCTTTTTCTCGATGATGTACTTATTATTTGAATTTATGTTTTTTAATCAGAATTCAAATTACACAAGTCGCTATGACATAAGATTCGTTGTATTTATATCTACTGATGAGGTAGTGCTAAGCTATTTCTTGAAAACAAAGGTTTCGAAATATAAATAAAAAAAATATAAAACAACATACTTTATGTGTGACTTATAATAAAAATTATCATTATTTTTTATTAGTTTTAGAACAATTTAACTTTGAAATAAATGTCAATATTTAATCCCCTAAATTGCTATAAATAAACAATAAATCAATATTTAAATATTCATTTTATATACTGCCATAAAATACAATATACATGAACTTCTATTACACTAAGTTAAAAATAAAATTCATGCGTGTAAAAGTACTTTATAATCAAAGTATTTCAATATTATACATGTTCAAATGTAAAAATTTCAGTTAGTTTATTTGTAATAATATAACACAGAAATATATTTTCTACGGAATTTTTTATTTAATTTCCCCCATACATTAACATAAATTTATATTAAATGTAAACTTGTTAATATAAACATAATTGTAGCATACGTTTAAAAACTAAAAATAAGCGTAATCAAAGGATTTAATTCTTCTTTAATACCTTAATTACATTGATATTATAAAGTTTTATAAAAATGAAGTGCAATTTCATTCTTATATTGGAATTTATTTGACAAGATTTTTCAAATATTTTTCTCGACTACTACGAGAGCCATAAAACAATATTTTCTACTTTGCATTTAGTCTCACACGTCGCGAACTATTTTCATCAAAGCATCGAACATTTTCGAATCAGTCGGGTTTAAACTCCATGAGAAAACGGAGCTCTACCTATTAAAATAAAAACGTGCACGTCAAATCGTGAGTGAATTACGATGGGTCTCATCATCTGGGTTAATTGGGAAGGCAAGTTAAAATTCTACATTCATTGGCGGATTTTGATCGGATTTACAGTAAATGAATTATTTTTGTAAATTGTTGCGGCCTTTTTAAAGGAATTACATGGTTGGCTAAGATTGAAGTGTAAATTAAGTTACAAAACCATTTGCGAGAAGCAAGTACTTTTTTTAAAAAAAAATAATGCATTTAGTGTTAAAATTTTATTTTTGTTCGCGTTTTCGTCTTCACATTTATCGAGAAAAATATGTTTTGCTTTATTCTAGGAAAATTTGAATAACTGTTGCCTTGGTAAGTTATTGATTATTGCAGTATTTAATTTTAATAACTCAAAAAATAAATGACTACAAAGTAGAATTCGCTTTAAAGAAAATATAATTTCGAAAAGAATTAAAATATATGTCAAGAGTGTACCAGTACGATAAATTTCTTTTTTAAAAGTGCGATTTAAATGTTGTGCTTATTGTTCCATTTATAGAGTACTTTATGATTCTTTTTTTGGTCAACGAAAATGACTGTTAATTTAGAGGTAATTTTATAAAAATTTATAAAAAATCTTATTGCTTTTATAAATTTACAAAAAGTATTAATGATAATTATTAAAATTTTCTATCCAGCGTCACCGTTCAAAAAGTATAAAAGTAAATCATTGTTATCTTTACGGATTTACAATAAATACTTAGATTGTTTAAATCATAATAGAAATAGATTAAATGGTATTCAAATTGATGTAAATATCAATGCAGTTAATTACATTTTGTAATTTCGAACAGTAAACCCGCAACTGTACTGGCGGTATAATTCAAGGAAAGTTTTGCCTTGATGTTCTAAATTAACCTCCGTATTCAGGTTTAATGATACTCATTAACATTTTTTTTTTCGGGTTTTATAGCTAATCCGTGTATATTTTTAATTCATTGACGTATTAGATACAACAGCAATTTAGATCTCGGAGGGCTACGAATTCTGGTAATCCCGGAATTCTATATTTATGCATAACAAAAAAAGAAAAATAAAAACAAAATGGAAATTAATAAAAGAATCATAAGTGAATTTGTTTTTTTAATGATTTGTGTCCTCTTTCTGTGGTAATCGAGTGATTCCCTGGCGTATATTTGCTCTCAACGCGCGCCGGTTGACTCTAACTTCTCGGCTCCTCTTGGCTCTCGGCCAAATCTTTGCCTACTACGTTCTCTGCCTTATAGAATGCAAAAAATGCGCATTTTACATGAATTTCGTGGGTATGTTGATGATATGAGACAACTTGGAAGCTTTACTCGCTTGTCATTCAATGAGCAGATTTTCCTCTGCGACTCAGTTTAGCATTTGAGTTCACTCTTGTATCAAGTGAATAAACTGATGGATAATAATTTGATGTGGATTACAAAGTACGCGAATAATTAATTTAAATGCATGAACTATCAGAACTAAATGCAAACTTCATATTCCCCACAAATGTGTTTTATTAGGAGAAAAGTGATTCTACAGTCCATTATGGCTTTATCAAATATATGTATGTCGGAATTCGTAAACATTAGTGGTTATCAATCAGTTGCACCTTGAACAATATTTGGCACTAAGTCCAAGCCTGTACAATGTTTTTTATAATTATTGAGAAAATGAAAAAAAAGTGTGGCCAGTGACCAGAAATTATTTTTTTTCTTTTTTTTTTCATATGAAAGTATCAAATTCTTGCTACAATCAAATTAAATTATTTTTGTTAGTTTTACTTTATTTTCTATTTTTAAATTACTAACTACTTGCTTTTCTTTGTACAAGCTCTAAAAATATCAACACGTATAAATCAGAATTTAAATGAGGTAAAATATTTACTTATTGCTCGTTTTAAAACTTCGATACACAAGCAGCAACAGAATTTATTTTGCAGTAAACTCTTATCTCTAAATAATGAAAAAAATACTATATATTTTAGTTTGAAAAATGTATAAAACTTCAAAAATATATCTAAAAATTATAATTGTAAAACATTTATTAAGCTTTGTAATATTTATTTGATAATCATTTCAAAGATAAGTTTAAATAATTGTTAGAATTTTAGATAATATTTTAATTGAATATTACTAAAAAATTTATTTCGTGTACATAATTTGTGTCATAAAAATGATAAAAATAATGATACACAAGCATATATACATTTATATGTTGATATTAACACACTTAATTTTTTCAAAGTATCAATAATAATTAAAATTGAATTATTATATCATGTTTTGTTAATGTTCTAGCTGTAATTACATTATAAAATTGAATATATATATATACATATATTTATATATATATTCATTTTCTTTAAAACTAATTTTTGTAAATGTAATTGAAGATTTTTTCCAAAAACAATTACAGTATCTTTAAATAATTAACTTAAAATTTGCCGAAATTGAAGTTAAAATAAATGTGTAAAAAGGGAAAGTATAAAATTTTAAGGTTCAATTTTGATACATCAAAAATAAAAATTTCTAATATCTTGTCAAAATATTAATTGAAATACACACGAAATTAGGGAAATAAACGTTTTATAATATCCTCGATCTAATAATCTACACTGCATAGTATTGTTAACATTCATAGTTTCTGGTGATTTTGTAATTATTACCAGTTTATGAAATAAAATAACATTTAATATTTAATAATTTCGTGATTTTTTAAATGTAGATTTAAAATTACAACGTATTTTTTTATTTTCTTTTTCTTTGACATAATTAATGTTATGTACTTAAATATAAATTTCCTTGAATATTAAAATATTATACTCTATGTATTAGAGTATATTTAGTGAATTTATTCTTTAGCTTAATACATATTTAAAATAATAATTTTTATTGATAATAATTTGAGTATAATTTATATATAAAGACGGCCGTAGCGGAAATACCTATTTTCTCTACACTAGTAGTAATTATTTAAGCAGACTTGTTCACAGTGTACTATACATTTAAAAAAGTCAAAATAAAAAGAAAAAAAAATGATAAAAAGAATATTGCGTGTCACAGTTTATTCTCTGACACTAGAAATGCCGTCGAAAAACCAAGAAAGTCTCGCTACAGGTAAACACGAAAAATTAAATATATTCAATTTTGAAAGTCACGATAATCCAGTGACACGAAAGAGTAAAAAAATAAAAAAATAAAAAAAGAATACTAATAAAAAAAAAGGTAAAATAGAGATGGGACTTTGAAGGAACTCGTGGCTTTCCTCATTTCAGAGCAAAAAAAGGATAAGACCGATCGAAGCACTGGTAATGTGAACGGGAGCCATGGGTTGTCGGACCAAACCGGTCAACAGGGTAGCCACCCCCAACCCCAGAAAGCTACGAGACCCAACACCCTCGACACAATGACAAGAGTTGGTAATCGTCGGTTCAACGCCACAAACTCCTCGCCTCGCGTCCTCTTTAACGATCGCAAACCTTGCGTTTATTTCGACGAGGAATACATGTCAGGTTAGGGGGATTACATAAAAAAAAGTCCAAGTGTTTGTTCTGCTACATCCCTCGACAAGTATATCCCTCTGCAAAAGCTGGTGGAAGATAAATTAATAAATTTGATTTACGCTTTAACTTGCATCTTTTCATCGAAGACTGTTTAAGATAAATTGTATTTTATATAGGAAATTTAAATTTTATCCTTGGTTTATGCGTGCTCATTTCCAATACGCAATTTATTATTTTTAAATAAAAGCTTGTGGCATTAATCACGACTATCAATACTGGAACAAATGCTTCAATTTTTCTTCTAGTAAAATCTAAAAGGTAAATTAAATCTTATATTTTAGTTTTCGTGTGCTTATTTCTGAGGAAAACATACTATTTTTTTGTGCAGCGGAAAGCCAAGAGTATGTAAAGTATTTTTAAATTAATTTTCTAAATAATTTACAAAAAAAAAAAATTTTAAATTAGCAGTACACCATTTACGTGTACTTATAAATATTAATTCAAATAAGTTTATTTTCCTATAGCATAGTTGAATTTATCATAAATAGTTTTTCGTTTCTTTCATATTAATAAATTAACGAATCTACCAATAGCATTGCACAATAGCTATATTAATTTTTTAATACTAACTTAATAATTAATGATGTTGCGATTTCTGTAAAAAGTAAATCCTGACGTTTCAGCATCGAACATAAAATAAAATAATTTTTCCAAAGCTCATTAATAAGTTGATATTGACTGACGTGTTTTTATAACATAGAAACAAATTTTTCGTTAATACATTTTTATAAATACTAACTGTATAAATTTATCAATTGAAGATACTTGATGCAAATAAAATGTTAATATTAATCAAAATAAATCAGTAGCAATATTTACTAATATTGTAATTTTATAAATTATTTTATATATATGTAAACTACCAATGAATAATATTGTCGTGATTTTATCGATAGTCTGCAAATGTTGCTTTGAATTTTTATGACTTATAAAAACTAATATTCCTAAAGTGTATTTTCCATTATTAACCTACCAAAATATTTAGAATTTGTGTTGCTTTTGAAAATACAAAAGAATTCCAAAATTTAATAAAATTTATATTTATAAATTAGAATGGATTTATTTATATTTTTATTAAATTCATATTCCTCGCAAAATATAGATGTGCAATTGAATGTACTTATTTTATACTATGACGCTTTCATGAAATACAAACTTATTTTAACTATTTTTGGTATATCCCTGAATTTTTACTTCTTTTTACTTTTAATCAAAATTGATGTAACATTTAAGAGTAATATACATGGTGTGTCTAGAGAGTATCGAGTTTTCTTTTCTTTTTTTTAAACAACTTTTCGTTGTAGCCATTTCAAAGAGGTCGGAAATGTGCCTTGGAATTTTTTTTCTATCTTTTTCAGTTTTTTTTTCTTTTGAGATTAATAGGAGAGGCAGGATTTGTCTTCACGTGAAGTGTGTTTTTTAGTTTTGAAACACGGCAGGATGGAGCGCCTCGTGTAATAGCACTATGTGATAAAATTTTATTTATGACTGGATAAAAACATTGTAGAGATTTTTAAATGTTGAAAAAGGTTTTTAAGAGTACCTGTATGCAGGTGTTGATAAATTCAGGTTATCGTCGATTATCCTGACACTTAAACGACGGTTTGAACTCAAAATTTTGTGCACACTTTGGGCATTAAAATTGATTCGGGTTGTTTTAGGGCGTTTAGAATAGATCCCGTCGGTGATCTTATCCCAGTTTTTTCTCAAAATCCTTGTACTATTTTTTTATTGTGATTTATACATACACTTATCCTTAAAGACTTTTTTAACATTTAAAAGTCTCTACAATGTTTTTACCGAGTCGTAAACAAAATTTTACTGTGTAAAGTTATTCCAACAGTCATACCATAGCGTCGTGTTACAAAATTTTAAAACACGTTTTGTGAAAAGAAAAATTCTATCGTTTCTAACAATCGAAAAAAAAGGAAGAAATAGGAAAAACTCAACCACAGATTTTCCGACCTCAAGCTTCAAAAAAAAAAAAAAAAAAAAAAAAATCCCGAAACTTTTCAGACACACCATTTATCTTTATCAAATTTTATGTTTGTGAGATAATATTTTGTGATAAATCACATAAATATTTAATATTCCACAATATCTGTATAAATTTGAATTGAGGATAAAACTAATATTTTCAATAATACGGTGATTCACGTAAGTATCTATGGAAAACTGTTACCTTTTATTATTATATTATGTTACATGGAATTCTAGTTTAACGAAGAGTGCACAGTTTTGAGAGAATAATTAATGACGTAGACTTCTGGAACCGCTTAAATTTATATTTTTGGCTGAAACATAAAGGCTTTACATATTGCACCCCAGAATAATCATTTCCTTTAATAATAACAAAAAACCAATACTATGTTACAGCTGAGAAGAGGATATTAAATTCGGGGACAGAGGAACAACAGGCCATGGGAAGATGTTACCCGGAGAATCTGATGCTCTCGGAGTTGCCGGAGCCACCGATTCCATTAAGCGAAATTGGTCCTATACCGCCCCCGCCGATGTTCAGTTCCCCCAGCCCTACTTTAATGACGAGGCAGAAGCAGCAGCAGATGCCGCTTCTTGACTGCAAGGATGACGATAATTACTGTATGCACTTCAAATATAATTCCAACATTAATTTATTCAGTACAGGCGCTTTAGTCACTTGCTACGCTTTCCCTAATGAAGGACAATTTTATTGAATCTGCATGAATAATAATTTGAGAAATGTCTTTGGGGTGTTCAGCGTTTTAAAATACGTGCCTTGATTTAATTCCTACCCAAACTGTTATTTTCGCGAAATTACTTCCAGTAAACATGTTTTTCTCAAATAATAAATTTAAAAGTCCATTCGCGTGCAAGCTAGATACCTACTATGCAATAACATTTTTAATCCGTTTTTCCAAATTTTCATTATTTTGCCTTTTTTATGGTAAATTTAATCAATAATTTCTTAGATATTTCAAAAAAATAACGATAACACTCTTGTACTTTACTATTTTTTATTATTGTACTCATAAAGTCAACATTTTAAATATTATTTTTACAAAGTAATTCTGTATTGTTTAATTTTCTCATTTGATCTCATATATCAAATTTCCTTTTTTAAATTTAATGCTCCAATTAAATGTGAATCTCGTGTGCAATAATATTTTATTTAATATTTACATACTATTGTTATATAATATATTTTTATAAATACATTGATGTAAATGAAATTGAGAGATTGTTTTTTATATAAAATGTAAACATTTGTTTTAATTTACTTTATAAAAACATCATGTAAATATGTTTTTTATTGTTTAACTAATATTATACATTAAATTTTAGTGGTTTATCAATACACATGATGCTAAAATATACATTCTTATGATTCATTATTTTTTTGTTGGAATAAGTATTTTTTTTCATGAAAATTTAAAGGAAAAATTTATGTAATTATACAGTAATGTAGATACATAAAATTTTCATACAAATGAATCAGTGACGATTTTTTTTTCATTCAGACTTTATAGAATAACAATAATTTTTGTACATTTACGTATTTTACTACGTTGTATTAACTAATAAATATTCATCAAACTCAAAAGAAAATGTTGAGATATTCTGTAATTTGTCAGGCTATATATATTACCGGACCATTCACACAGAAAATTTAATTTATTCTTTTTATTCGTATTCTAACTATTACGAATGTTGTACATGAAATTGCAAAAAGCTTAAAAAACTTTTTAGAATTTTAATATTTGATAAATAACTCTTTTGAGTCTCATTTAGAATAGTAAATGAAATTTATTATTAATAGTGTTACTTTATTAACGTACATAGCTTTATAAGCAATCGCCCATTAATCTCTCGATTCATGATCGAATAAAAGACAAGCAAGTATTTTCATCAAAGTACAAATGATTAAAATCATAAATTTATCCAATTAACGTTAAAACAAAAGAATAATTATTGGTGAGTACAATTTATATTTTGTTAATTGATTGAATTCACAAATTTAGATGATGAGGACATCGATATCGATGATGAGGACATACGCGACACGAGTCGGATAGAAGAGATTCCAGCGAAAGAGCCCAAATTCCATGCAATGCCTCTGAAAAGTGCTTTGAAGAAGAAAACCGGGGGAAGTGGTCCCGGAACACCCCAGAGTACACCGACCCAGGAGATCAGGCCCTTAACTCTTCGTCAAGACTTCCACGCCTCCTTCAAGTAAATCACTCTATTCTCTATTTAACTACTCCATTATCGTACTAAAAACTAATCTGAATATTTAATTTAATTTTACGCAAAGATGTGGCTTTGAGAAAATAAGATTTAAATTCATTACAAACAATAGAAGACAATTGTAGTTGAGATTTTCTAAAGACTATTTCGCTTTCTTTTAATTATCTTGGTATAGAAGAACTCAATTTATAAGTTGTTGCATAAGTAGCTGTTGAAATAGTAATGATATATTTATCTTAATTAATTGGAATGAAGTAGTTTTAATAAAATCTGAGCTTTGTTATTATATGAAAAATTATTATTGAATCAATTGATTAAAATATTTTTTTTAATTTAATTGAATATGTTCGAAACAGATGTAGGTTTTAAATGAATATTCTAAAAAATAAAAATTTTATTTACAATGTAATCAAACTTTTTTTGTAATTTTGTAATACTTTTTGTTTAATAGTTTTCTGTTTAATATGAAATATATTACTGCTAATAATTTAATAATTTAACTTAATCACTTGTTTATTCAATTATTACTTATTCATCTGAGATATCGAAACATTGATAATCTAAGATATTTTGTACGAATAGATTGACAGATAAATATTATATTAAATTTTTTTCCAGAAAAAATAATGAATTTATCTGAAATACAATTAAAACCTCTTATCATTCTTATATTAATAAATAAATTAATAATCATGTAATCTTATATATAATCAGATAAATTTAAAATCAAAAATATATTGATTTTAATTGGAACATTATTTTTGGATTTAAAATTTAGTAATAATAAGTTTGAATCAAAATTATATAAAAATATTGTTCCAGTAATAAATAAAAGTATAAATTAAAAAATACAGCGAACCACAATTTTTATGTATTCGTTTGAATAATATATAAAATATATATATACAATAATATATAATATATATAGAACAATCATTAGTAAAAGAAAAAAATGTTTCTTATGCTTAACCAGACGAACTCCTTTGAAGTCTAGGATAACAATATGGTAATTTTAATGGCAATCCATTAAAATTAATGTTTCCATTCTTTTGTTTTAATTTTTTTTTTTTTAGCATGTGCGGCACCGTAATATTTTGAATTGTTGTATCGTCTATATTTAATTAGTTTTTCCCAATGTATATTAAGAATATATTTATTAAGCATGAGAAAGTGGAAAAGAATCCATCTAATATTTTTCTTCCCACCTATTTATGTATTTTTATATTATAATAAATAGTTATAATTGATCCTTATTTTTAGGTTATTTTGATTAGCTAGAATAATAATAATAATTACAATAAATTTTACTCCAATCAGATTTATGCTGTTAAAATAGACGATATAAGAAATCGGGTTTCATAAAAATTAATACTGTATAATAGCTAAAAGTAAAACTGAAAATAAGTATTAATTATATTTCGCTTTATCTTTATCAAATTATATGATATACTATAATTTAAAAGAATATGCTGCAACGTTTTGAAGTCCTGCTTTTAAATTAAAAATTCACAAAAATATCTGTTATTATTTATACACTAATTGTATCATAAATTTTACTGTATTAATGCACAACTTTATGTTATTCTACACTTACAATTTTTTATTGATGTACCTTTAAACCTTAATGTATTTTAGCTGATAAGCGAATACGAAAAATGTTAATTTTAAATTGATTTTAATATAAAATCTAAAATTAAATTTTTTGTTATACTTAATTTTTATAAAAAGTATTTTCAAACAATTATTTGAAGTATTGAGCTTTTAAAATCACAGTAAATTTATATTTAAAAAAACTAGTTCACTATATAAAAACGATAATTGGTTTGCTTTGCATACACGAGAATATAATAATATAATAATGCATGTTATTAATACATTTTCATTGAATTTTCAGTAATCGTCCAATGTGGTTTGGTTTATTATTACACAATACTGTTGATAATAAAGAAAATGCAAGGCCATATGTTATCCGAGAAGATTCTGATACTGATACAGGAGATGCACCATCCCCTTATTCAGAAAATTACGACGATGAGAAAAGTAAGTACTTTGAATCTAATTATATCAATGGTATTTTAAGCATATGTTTGATGTAATGCATCATTATTATATTACGTTCATGTAATATCCATGAAGCATAAATATATGAAAATATATATTATTGTAAATATGTGTATATAAGAAAATATAGTATTAAATTATTAATTAATACACTAGTTAAATATGAACTGACAGCACAATTCAAAAACAAAAGAATTTTTTAATGCTATATTTTCGTATTTTCTTCATTTATTGAAATAATAATAATATCTAAGTTTTTGATTGGATAGTCAAATATTATCTAATTAATAATGTTTTTTGTTGTTGTATAATAAATAATCATCGTAAGATATACTCGATAACCAGTGAGTACACAATTACACGGGTAAATGATTCTATTCAAGATAATGTTCGTAATGCTGTGTTGAATTACATAAGTATTCGATTAAAAATCTTTGAGGGTCCCTAATCTTGAAAACAAATGCGGCAGTGCTCTTAAATGTGCATCTGGCTGTTGAGTTCGACAATTCAAACGCGTTTTCTCATATTCTCTTCAATCACCTTACCTCGTTCCTCTACACCGGTTCTATTGCTAAACGAGCACCAATTCAGCCTTCGCGTACTAATTATATCCTGATAGTTTTCTCAGTTGCACCATTATGAATGGCTTCTCAGGCAATGCGATTTCCGATCTCGAAGTTACGCGCCGATTGGCTCGCGCACCTTGAAGTTTATATTAAACCGTAGTTATGACTGGCAAACTTTTCAGTATCTTCCTGACCGTGTTAATTGACACACCTTTACTTTTTCACTCGCCCACGCGTTGCCAAGATTGTACGGATTATATCAAAGTCGACTCCGACAATTGTTGATAATCGCGCGATTGATTTATCTTGTGCTTCATTTTCGCTTTCACCTGATTCTCTTCCTTGTTTTTTCAAGCAACATGATCGCAGTGCATTTTTATTTTTTTTTAATCAGAGATTATATATCGATTCGAGAACAATTTTTTAATGGATATTCGTTCAATGCAGTAATGAATGCCGATGTAATAAGTGTTATTAAACGAACTTAATGATGTCATTTAGTCGTAAAACATCGAATGTTTATAATAATATTATTGATGCGCATGTTTGAAAACAATTAACTCAGCATCATATCTATTGATAAGTAAAATTATTTAATGTTACTCTACATAAGGTGTATATAAAAATTTTAATTTCATGTGAATGTGATTCCAAAGAGTTCTAGTTTTAGTATCCATTAAACAATGATTTGTTTGTATTACATACGGATTAACTTTTGTCTTCTAAATTCCTAGATATTTAATGAAAGTCTTTTAAATTTTTACTAATTTAAAAGATTATCGCTGTGAACATATAGATAATATCTTAAAAACAAAATTATTACTTATTAATTTGCATTAAACCCTAATGAGCCTGTTATTGTTCTATGCAATCATTTGACAATAACATCGAAAAACAAGTCAATCGCATTATGTAGAATTTTTCACGGATGTGCCTCCCAAATTTAAATTGTACAATTTTGAATAATAACAGCGAAAAAATCCATGTTCAGAGGTGAATGCTGGACGTATATTTTTTATAAAGAATAAAAAGGAAAAAAGAATTTTCTTTGTGATACTTAATGAATGTTAATCCATGCATTTTTTGTAAAATAAATAGATCTATATTGCTTTTTACTATTTTTGTAAAATAAAAAATAATCACAGAGCGATGATCGGTATTTTTATTTAGAGTAAATTGAACTTAAAAATGATAATACTTTCAATTGCAATGATCACTGTCGCTTTTTTATTGACAAGTATATAATACTTATAAAGTAGCATATTATGCTGTGCAAATATTTTGTTATATGATATTTAATTTTTGGTAATTAACAATTATTTCTTTAATTCATTTTCCGCTAATAATATCATATCTTCTTGGAGTTGAACATGATTAATAATATTTATATATAATTATGAAAACTTTTATAACATATAATATATAATTAAAGACCATTTAAACTGAAAACTAAATGGTTATATAAGACAGAATGTTTTTATTGAAATAATATCTATTATTTCACAGATAGACTCGTTTAACAGTATTATTTAAGTCTATAGAATGAAACTTATTACTAATGAATCATAAGGAAATAATGCGTGTCGTTCATTTTACAAGCAAAATATGGTCCCGGAGTCATTGATTTATGATCATGTGCGTACGTAATCTCATAAAAAGAGCGAGAACTTTTATTCTTTATTTATAAATAAAAAAGACAGAAACAATAATCGCCAATAAAAACAGTTTTTCTGTGCACTGAATAATTGCGTTTGTGTGGTATTTATTGGGGTAGTAAAGTGCAGATTCGTAATGTATGTTATTTTTGGACATATAAAAGTGCTAGTATGTTTTAAATTAATAAAAATCGTCATACACATTTACCATTTTCCGGGTATTTCCGATAGATTAAGCGTTGGTTATTTTGGGCAACGAAAAAGGTAAGGAAAAGTAAGTTGGTGATTGCGTCGGGATGAAATAGAGTTCGAAAATCAGAGAATTGTCAAGTTGGCGAGGAGTGCTTTAGGAATTCGGTAGCTGACGAAAAGTCAGTCGCCCGGGCGCTCGATGAAAAGTAGCGGGAGGAAAATGCCAGGAGTGACTCGTGCGTCGTCGGTTTCCTCGATACCGACATGCGAACACCCGGGAGGGACGCCCGACAAGTTGCGCCGGAGCCATAGCTACTCCAAATTCGACGGTAAATGCTCGAGTGCTCTTTGCCTCCTTTATTTTATTTATTTTTCGCAATTTGTAATTTGGCACGAAAATTACTTTGTGATCAACTAGATTGAGTTCCTTGATTGGGCAACTAAAGGTAAAATTTCATTCGCGTTAAAGGTGCAACAACTTCCATTGTTACGTGCCTCGTTTGCTCAATCATTAAAATATCTACACTTTTATTTATATTTTCAGTTTTGCATATTAATGTCACATCGATAAAATATCCCTACCAAATATATATGCATTTATCTAACTGTTTCTTCATTTGAAGATTCTTTATTTCATATTTTTTCATACGCTATTTTCGGATTTCATTCATTTTTTAGTAACATTGATTTTGATTAATTTTATTTTTCATTTCATCGAAAATTATACAAATTTAGAAAAACATTTTTTTTTAAGATATCATTGTCCAAGAATATAATTCGTGAAGTAGGGCTTGAAAAAATGCTATTAATATTTTATAAAAATGGGTGGATTTAATAATAATTTAAGAATTACAAGTTATAAAATATTTTTCAACACAATTTAATGAATCTAACATTGAATACTCTAATTTTTCAGTTAATAAATATTTTTAATATTATGATATTTATTTTATAAAGCATGCATTTATTTAAAGGTCTTTTTTTAAAAAGGATATTTAAAAAATATTCTTTTACTCCCGATAGCAGAATGAAAAATATTATTAATAATAAAAAATTACATATCGAAATATATTTTTTCTATTGATTTTTTTGAACTTATGACGTATTATCCATTATACAATACTAAAGATAGATTTTAATTATTTTGATCTATAAAAAAATTTATAAAATATAAAAATTTCATTTCATTGTTTCTATTTTAATAACAATTTTATAGTGTATTGAATATCAATATCAATTTATAAAATACAAAGAGTATATTATATTAGTACTATTTGATTTACTTTATAACTATTATTTGATATTAATATATCTATTTAGAAAATTTAGAAAAAAATTTATTTTGATATTAATATTACACCATTGGGAGACAAGTTTGGATGAAAAATTAGCTTCTGTTTAATACAATTAAAGTTAATGTATTTATATTTAAGAAACATTGAAAATTAAAAATTAAGTATTAGAAATTTCATAATGGTTTAAATTGCAATTTAAAAATATTAAAATGATAAATGATATAGGTTTAATATAGACGATTTATTTAAGATTATTTAAGATTTATTTAACATTAAAATTGCATTGAGTCGATTTTATTTTAAACAGCATATATCATTTATTGAACGAAAGATAAATTATTTAATATCCCATTTTCTAATGAGCATTCACTAAAAATGGAATCAATTTAAATAATTAATATTTGTAATTCTAAATTTAATCATTTTTTGTTGTCAAGTGGAAGAATAATAATACCGATCAAAGGTAATTTTAGATCTGTTATTTAATTATTTTTAATGAAGAAGAACAGAAGCTGCTTTAATGATGTTGGTTTTAAATAATTATTGTTAATTTGATTGTAGGTCGCTTGGCAGCTAAAATAGCACGGAGGGAATCACTATCTCTGAAACTTGCACAGCGTCCTGACCGACAGGAACTCATCAATCGAAATATCCTTCAGGTGCAATCCGACAATGAGAGGCAGGAAACGAAAGAAGCAATTGGTGCAAGGCTTATCAGGTTATTTAATAACTCCTTATTTTTCTTTCTTTCTTCAGTATGTCTAGTCTTTAATAAAAAAAAGTAGAACCCGCAGAGCTCTAATTATCAAAAACACTGATGAGCTTATCGATATTCACACAATTAATATTAACTTGGAATTTCTGTTTAATTTCATGTTCATTCGAGGTTCATTATTGTATGCAATTTTTTCTGCTACTTTCTACCGAATGAAAATAATACGTAAATTTAATTTAAGCAGAAATAAAGATTAAAGATACTAATTTATTTTCATAATCTTATGATTATACGAATGCATAAGATATTCGAAATAACAAAAATAATATCGGATATCGCTAAATTAATTAAAGCACGAATAAAAAAAGTTTATTTCATTATATAAGTAGTAATGAATAATTTGTGTAGATGGCCGTATAAGGCCTCAATTGCATTTCAAATTAAAGTTTTAGTAAATTATAAATAAGTATTCGTATTATTAAATAAAAAGTACTTGAACTATATATATTTTATAATTATTTAAATATAATTTATTTTTATTATTTGATTATCCTGAAATGTATTTAAAATTAATATTAATAAGCTTAAATAAGTTTGAAATAATAACATTTTACAAATTAATTTATACATTCTAATTTATGTTTATTTATTCACTTTTTTAACTTCAATACTTGAAATAGCCAATTTAAAACAAAGTATATAAATATATAGTTTTTAATTGATTATTCATACGTATAATTCATGTACGTATATGTGTATATAAAAGAAAAAATAAAGCTAAAAAGACTATGTTTTTAATAGAAATTTATTTAAACTTTTTTGATTTTGTTTTCTTTTAATTAAATGTACTTTATTAATATAAAGTTCTAACTAATTTTATGTTTTTATAGGCGGCTAAGTATGCGTCCCACTCAGGAAGAATTGGAAGAACGAAACATCCTGAAAAGTAAGTTCGTTATAATAACTTATAAAGCTTTTATTCGATAATATAATATGCTTTTTAATAATTTTAACAGAACAAAGTCCGGCTGAAGAAAAGATGCAAAAAGAGGAAAAGAAACGCTATCTTTTGCGAAAACTTAGTTTCCGACCGACGGTCGATGAGCTCAAGGAGAAAAAGGTAGGAATACACGATTATAATTATTTGGTTATTTTTATTTTACAAAAAATTATCCTTCAACAAGATTGTTTTTGTACTTATTCATAAATAATATAATAAGTATTTATAATGAGTTTAAATTCGATAAAAATCTAACAAAAAATTATGCATTAGCATTTCTAAATAGACGAACAAAATTAATCAAAGCCCACAATGATATTTCTATGCATAAAAATATAATGAAAACATTTTCCAGTAAACATTTAAAATATTAAATAGAGTTGAACTCTCTCAATTGAAAATAAATTATAAAAAAAGCTCGCCCACGCCCAAATCTTTTGATGAAACATGAAAAATCATTAAATTCACTACTTTGACGTAAATACTAATTCTATATTTTTTTTTTTTTTTTAATTCTACAGATAATTAGATTCAACGAATACATAGAGGTGACTTTAGCGCGGGACTACGACAGAAGAGCAGATAAACCATGGACGCGGCTAACCCCGAGGGACAAGGCTGCAATTAGGAAGGAACTTAACGAATTTAAAAGCATAGAAATGGCAGTTCATAAAGATAGTCGGCATCTAACTAGGTACTTTAATCCACAATAATCTCCAATTATCTTATTTTTTCATGTCATTCCTTCTTTTTCTTTAAACTGTACATAGAGAGTGCAAGGATTACTGCGGTTGATCATTTATTAAATATAATTAAATATAAATCTTTAAGGTGTGCTGGAGCAATAAAAATGACAGCTGTGGTTTTTCTAATTTTAAACAAATGTATGCACTCTTTAACAAAAGCACAAAAAAAAAAAAACTTGAATTTTGAATACTTAATAAATTGATACAATTTAATTTTTCAACTAATCCAAGTGATTGGTGTTTGTCTATTTATTCCGTGCTTTTGGGAGGTTTTTAAATATTCTTTAAAAATCAAATCAAATTTAAACGAGTTTGAGTTTAATGCCTTAAATGGAGATCTAATAATGCGCCGAATTTCTGTTGTAACACTTGACTTTTGTCTTTTACAGGTTCCATAAACCATGACAATTGAAATGTGTAGAGGTATTACACAATGATGGTGCACTTGAAAGAAAAAGTGAGCCTTGTGAATTTTTAAATAGATTTTAAGTTGGTGGCAAATGGCCAACTGCACCCGCACCACGCGGGTATTTTTTTTCAACGATAGCACACTCCCCATCTTTTTCATTTGAAGAGCATCTGAAGAACGAAGCAGAAGCGGTGCAGTGATAATCCAAGTTGTTAACACTAACTTGCATTAAAAATTTAAAAAAACACATCATCAGCCGCTTATCAAGTGCGGCAGCTCGATTGTGATAGAGTGGATTGGCGTGTCCTCGATGGAATCCGGTAGTTTTGCGCCTCCACTCAACCAGTTTTTTTATCAATTATTCTCCTTAGTTTATTTTCACTTTTCCATCGTTCGTATGCTCAATTATTTTTTCTTTTTATACGTTCAAGAGAATGTTCGGAAATTTATGCGTGGAGAGTTTCGGAAATAGAAATCTATCAAACTCGTAGACTCTTTGCGGTTAGTTATCTCGGGCACTTTATCACGTATTGCCATACGTGAGTTTACTATTATTCCGATATTGTATCCGATAATCAAGAGCGAATTATTTTTTACGAATTATCGTAAACTCTGTGCATGCGGTATACAATTTTTTTACTGTTTGTAGAATAGCTTTTTACGTAATTGTTGAGTTTAATGAAAAGTGGTGAGGTTTTTAAAATGGAATTACTAGTCGTTTGGTAATAATCTTTCAAATGAAAAATCATGATCCATTGATAATCGAAGAGAGGAGAATAACTAGAATGAGCAAAGATTTCAACTTTGTTGCATTGCATTACGTATCGAAGAAAAAGTGATATTGTTCGATAAAAATAGCTGCTGTATCAAAATTATTTAAAGTATCTTTACTGAAATGTTCTGAACAATAAAATGATTGATTAATTCGGAAAAGTAAGCGTTTTCCGTTACAATTTCTGCAAATAAAAATATTAATAAAATAAAAAGACAAAAATTAAAGTTGGCTGCTTCTTGGGCCACATTCCTGCTTATATTTAATAAAAATTTAGAATTTTTAAAGTAAACGTAAAGATACAGTCGTATTTGTGCTTCGGCTAAGTCTGTTTCGTATGAAAAAGTCTTAAAATATTCATGCGTCAAAAAATACCATGTTGTATTCCTACGCAACTTACTGGCATTACCTGGCAATGTATTTACAACAAAATTTTCAATAAAATTTTGCATGTTATATATCACATTATCATGGTAATTAATGTGTTGTTTTCTTTGTGTTAACTTTCCATGTTTAAAATGTTAAAGTTTAATTTATTATACCAAACTTTATATACGTGAACGTATTTTATTATTTAATATACGACTCATTTTTATTTAATTGTTGTCTTCAATATTTCTATTTATTTGTCCTTTTTGTACTTATTTATATAGCTTTGGTAAGCCGGTAAGGAATGCATTGACTTCTCATTATAATAATTAGTAAGTGTATCATAACAAGCATAAAAAGTGTTGTATCGTACAATTGAACTTGTACAGAATCTATAATACGTAGGACTATGAAAAATTTTGCAATGATTGTGTCGTTGTTATCGCTATTATCAATGGCACAATTAGTAGCAATTGAATACAATCGATTTATCGATCATGTAATAAAAAGTAATAGTATCTTCCATTTTAGAAGATTACAGTAGTTTAATAAAAAAAATAAGTGATCAAAATTCTTAATTTTTTTTATTTTTTTATATTTTAAATAAAAATTTATTCCTAATCAATTTATTTGTCACGTTGGATCAAAATTTATTTAAGACATACGTTGATTCAACTATTTTTCATACTAAAAATAGTGCGTATAAGAATTAAATTTTTTATCTAAAAATCATTTTTGTATTTATTTTAAGAAATAATCATTTTAAAGAGAATTTAAGACAATTTTTTTCCAGTTATTAATTAACAAATAGTTACTATAATAAACTTGAGCGATGACCGAATTTACGCATAATTAGTGAAACATATTTGAAGCTTCTTCAAAATGTCGAGCTTCATTTTTGTGTACAAATATATACAAGATATGTGAAAAAAGAGAAAGTGAGAGCGAGAGAAGAGAGAGAGAGAGAGAGAGAGAGAGAGAGAGAGAGAGTAACGATACTCTGTTATAGAAAAAGCAACTACGCGTTATACTACGATATTATTATGCATGAACAATTACGAAAAAAGGTAAATAAAATAAAAACTACTTATACATATTAATTTTTAAGTATGTCAACCCAACGTGAACAATACACCGTATAAATATTATATATAGGAATAGGTATATATATATATGTATATGTACATATACATGTATATAGTATACCAACACAGAAAGTTCGGTATTTTGTGTACAAAGGAGTAAGCGAAAGAAGATTGCGAATTTAATTATAATAGATCGTGCTTATATATATATATATATATATAAACATATATATATGTATATCTTCGGCTTATAAAATACTCCATGAATAGCATACATAAATAAATGAAAAATTAGAAACTGAAACAAAATATAGTCTCTTGTACAAATACAGGGATGGAGTATTCATTTTAATATTCATCTAATATCTATTATCTAAAACAAGATTCTTTCATTCAAAATCTACAAAGGTGCCATCATCCTTAAGGAAAAATTTAATATATTCAGAAAAAATTTCTAAAAACTATTAATATAAAGGATTAAAAATAAAAATAAAACGTAAAAAAATAATTATAACTAAAATTTCATGTACCTTTTAAAATCCATTTTTAGTTTTCACAATACATTAACATCTTTTACTATTGATTCTAAATATATATAAATTAATGTTTCATTTATAATTTTTTATCAACACTTTAAGTAATAAAAATTTATTGTTTTTTAAACAATGCAAATTTAACTTAAATTTTTCCTTAAGGTTTTCGATTAGACAAACGAAAAGTAAAATAAGAAATTTTTTCTGCGGCTCGAAGCAATTTTTGTAAAGCTTCAATTGTTATTTGAACGTTATACTTAAGACTGAATGTATCTGCTATATCTCGATATATATGTGCAAACATATAAATTAAATATATGTACTATTTGATATAAATGAAGATTATTTTCTGAAATATTTTTGCACGAGCCGCAGAACGTAAATGCAAACTTAGTAGATGCGATTACACAAAGAATTGTCGTTTCTTCAATATTGCAAATTGTAAAATAATAATTGTAAGAAAAATAAACTGAAATTTATTTGTATCGTTACCTGGACGGACGATCATTTTAATTGTAACATAAGTAGTTGTAGCGATAGTAGTTTTATCGGTAAATTTAACGACAACAATAATAGTAAGTTAAGAAAATACAGAGGGCTTATTTTGAACTTATTTCATGCGATATAATACTTAATACAGTTTAAAAATTTTAAAGAAAAATTTGTTCTGATTTGCAATTTACAATATAGTTGGCAGATTTTTTTTATACCTGTATACGTGTTTTTGCATGTGGCTTAAAACACAACAATAATAAACAATCACTTACAGGCTGTTATTATAATCAAACCAATGTTTTCTGATCTTTATGAAGTAAAAAAAAAAAAAAAATAAGAAATTGAATTGACTAGAATAAAATCTAAACATTCACGAATGATATTTATTCGTGAATTAAGAAAAGAATAAAAGGTACTAGTATGTCAAATAAAAGATGATTATCAACTTTCTTGATACAAAAAAAAATTAAATAGAAAATACAATTTGTTCGATATGAATGAAGTTATGTGTCAATTTTCAAAATAAATCATTGGTGATTTTTACGAAGTCGTGAATTATAAAACTGCATGTTTACCTATGATTATAAAATTAAAAATATACGGCCGTACATTAAAATTGTTGGAAATTATATCTGTTTTTGTCAAATAACTTTTCTAAATATATAGTCTTGCAAAATCATTTAAATGTATTTAATGTAAACTTCGTGAATTGTTTGTTAATATATTTATTGAACACATAAAATAAGTAAACGAATAAAAGACATGTTCATAATTGTTTAAAATTTTTTTTGTTAAGTTAATTTTATTATAAAGTGATGTTTTTTGCCAGGTGTGATGAATTATGAATTTGGGTTTAAGAAAAGTCGTATATATATATGTGTGTGTGTGTATATATACTATATGTTCATGTATATTTTTTTTTACAAAATGCGTGCTTTTTTGAAAGATAGAAAAAATTGTACTTTCGCCAAAAGTGAAAAAATGAATATGGTACTGTATTATATCGAGAAAAAATAAAAGGCCCATTAAGTATAAGAACATTGTATATAATTATTATAATGCAAACCTTCATGAAATCGCTGCTCTGCAATAAGAGGAAAAATAATTATCAAAAATATTTGGTCAAGAATGGAAAAAATGGTGGAAAGTATAAGAAATTAAAGATTGAAAATCAATGTTTCTTAAAAATTGCACACCATCCTTCTCAAGCGATCTTCAAAAGAAAACTGCGTTTTTTTTATTCGGAATCATTCTATTTTTTGTTATTAGTTTATATGCACCATAATTATTGCAATGTATTGTATTAATAATGAAATATTGTAACAAACAAAAATACTGTTAATTATTCTTAAAAAAATTAAAACTTTTGTAAACTGATTTGAATATTACATGATTCATATTTCCATCCTTTAATTTCTTACTATATTTATAACTTTTGTTTATATAACAAAAATTTGAAATGTTAATTTTATTTAATTATAATTAGAATTAATAAAATTTATAAAATGTATAGTAATTATGGTAGCTCATAATTTTAAGTTTATTAATATATGCAAGAATAATTAGAAACAAGGATTCATATTTATGTTTATAATTACTTTCCATGTATTTCCGATTATCTTATTTATTTATTTAACACATCTGTTAATAAAAAAATGCATAATTTTATATAAAATAAATATTTTATTCATATGAAATCAATTTCATCTATTGTATTAAAAAAAATTTTTTATAATTTTTTTAATGATACATAAAAGCATATTTTATAATTATAAAATTGCATATATTTATATAATAAATATTAGTATAAATTAAAAAAAAAAAAATTTTTTTTTATACAGTACATATTTTTATATAGAATATTTTTTAGATATTCTGTTACCATACTAAAAAATAATAATTTCCACTTTATTAAATTATTGAAAAAATCATTATGATTTATAAATTAATTTCAAATGATTTATTTTAAATATATTTTTTAATAAAAAATGTATTAAAACTATAAACATATGTATATATATATATATATATATATATAACCTAACAAAAATAGCTTTTAATAATTTTAATTTCTATTACTGAAACATATTATTAATTATCACAACTTAATTATACGTATTCTTATGTACTCAGTATACAATGTAATATTAAGATTTTTTTCTTAATAGAATATAATTAAACATATAAATAAACATCTCTAAATTGTATATAATATAAATTGATATATTTTTTTTAACAAAATTGTACTATCAATAATACTTTCTCTAAATTATTTATATTGAAAAATAATATTTTCTAAAAAAAGTTTAAATTATTTGATAATATCACAAAAGCAAAAAAGCAATTTAAGTAAAAACAGGCATGCCCATTGACAATATGGTCAGCGCGTTTATCTAGTGCTCATTGAACGTGCCCAGGTACGGTTTGTGCTATCCACTCCAATAATGGAATCGAAATCATAAAGATTGTTCTCAGTTGGATCGATTTCAGGTACTTCAATCGTCTTCCCTAGTAGTTTAAATGGTGATATCTGAAATAATTAGAAATCATAAATTATTATACTTCAACATTAATGGCATAAATATTATTAGTTTATAATGTTTTTTTTTTTTTTTTTATTTCTAATTGAAAACGTTAAAGTACAAAAATTATTACAGTTTTGTGAAATAAAACTTGTAGGTGGCGACTTTTATCAAATAGTGTATTATTGTTTATAAATTTTTCTCTCAGTTATTATTCTAAGATAATCGAAAAATTTTAATATTATTTTAGTTATTCATGAATATAAATAAAAATTAATTAAATCAAATAATCTAGAATACTTAAATATTTATTCAAAATATCAAATTCATACTGATATAATGAAATGGTTAAATTTCCATTCAAAATACTCAAGCACGTTAAGTTTAAAATATAAATTTAACCTTTTTGGAAATATAACTTTGAATGTCGTGGCCCATATAAAAAGCAATTCTCTGAAGTGCTAAAACTGATTTAATTCGTAATTTCGCTTCCGGCTGTAATAGTCTTTTCATCAGATCGATCACAGCTGGAGACAGTATTTTCGCCTTTTCTGGTAAAGTGCCAAAAGTAACGTTATTGCAATCAGTTTTTTCTACAAGGTCAAACCTTCCATTTTGACATGGATACTGAAAAAAAATTAAATCACCTTTTAATACGACATGGTAATTGGATGAATAAATAAATCGTAAAAGTATATAATATAAATGTGAAATTACAATTCCATATTCTTATTTTATTACAATATATATTGCAAATATGTGTGTTGATTCACCAATTTTGTGTTTGTATTATTAATATTTAGAAGGTATATTAATTATCACGTCACTATGTCAAAGAATATACTGTGTAATAAATCTTAACTCTTTTTATAATATTTTTGGAAATATTAAATCATAATCATTCATTTTTGTAAAAATTAAATTTTTTATCTAATTATTATATAATTATTTTTAGTTGAAACATTTAGAATTTTTTATTTATTATTATTCATAATTAATTTGTTATAATTATATGCAAAAACGAATTATAATAATAAGCTAAAAAAAATGTTGAAAATACATCATTGAATTTAAGATTTAAACAAGTAAATAAATATATAAATATTAATAGATTTTATTAATTAGAAAAAAAGTATATTTTATTCCAAGTAATTTAAAATTTATACAAATTTATTAGGTTACAAATGTTGGTTAAATAATAACAATTGACGATTCGCAATAACTCAAGCATGTAATAAATTTAAAAATTAATGAAATAATAATGAAAATATTCAAATAAGTCAGAAACTGAAGTACAATCGGTGTAAAATATGCTTAATCATATTATTTAAAATATTTGAAAAGGTGTGCGAACATCCTTTGTCTAAGATTAAATAATAAATTACATGGTAAATTATTTAAAAATTGTTTGATAAATAGAGAAGTAAAAGGCTAATATTTTCAAAAAGCCTAAGACAATTGAGGGAGTACAGGTATATAGATTTAAATTGTCGGGAGACCGATGAGCCTAAAAATAAGTTGAAGAATACGAGAGAAGCGCCAAAATATAAATTTTGTCTCGTAAGGTGAATAAATCTTGGTTTTGGTTTGGCGTTAAAAACGGGATTAGCGTAGGATTCGCTGGAGCGCGAAAAAGATGAATCTGCCAGAAGAGCGAGTCGGCCGAGGGAGGGGAGGGAGGGAGGGAAGATGCGAGTGTACACATACATTTGTGGGGGGTCAACGTCCACACACGACCCTCAACCTATCCTCGCCTCTGTCGATCCATCCACCGGCGCTGCGCGTGACCACGTGATCATCTCCGCTACTTTGAATTCACTCGTTCCCCAGATGAGTTTTGCATCTGGCGCAGCTTCCTTATCGGCTCCTGTGCATTGGCGCATACCTCCACACCTTCGCCGCTCAGGAGCGAGCAAAACTTCCCGTATTTTCGCAACCAAGGGGTTTCGTCAATCGCTACTACTGGGATTGAGCGAGACGTCGCCTACGTCCACGTCCTCATCCGCGATCTTCATCTCCTCCTCGTCTATGTCTCTGGTGCCGACCTGCGGGTCTGTCTGTCTGTCTGTCTTTGCGAAGGAAGTGGGCGCGAGGGCTCGCCGGGAAATCGCGATGCGTGCCGCCACCTGATGGGCGTTTCTGCTTTTCGCGGAAAGTCTTCGGAAAGAGCCGAACCCCTCGATTTTCATTCCGACAGTCCGAGTGCGTAGGCGCTCCGATTGATTCCGAGCCGACCTTGGCAAGAGGTGTTGAACAAATTTTCACGAAAACACACGCCAGTCGATCGGTAATTTAATTAATTGGATTGTTACGCATTCTCAAAGTCTGGACTTTAGTTTTATTTAAAAGTTCAATTGAAAAGCAAACTGGCCTACAGGACAGAAACAACAATTCTGAACTCATTTACTTATTCCATTGCTTAATACTTTAATAACTTACTAATCGTTTCATAATTTCTGTTTTTTTATTCGTTCTTACGAAGGTAATTCATTTGGCAAATCATTTTTTATAAATTATAAATTAATTATAAATAAATAAATGATAAAAATTTATAAAACTTATTTTCTTATTTTGGATGTTCAAAATTAAATAATTTCAAATTCATTGCCTTTATTTTGATGTGCATAATTTTACTCTTTTAGTCTTCTTCTAATTTTTTTAATAAAAATTAGTTTTTAATAATTGAGATATAATTGATAACAATGTTTAATCATCAATTATAAAAAAATTCCCAGTCAACATTATAAATTATAATTATATTCTCTTTATTTTTAAATTTTGCCCTTAATTTATTTTTATTTTAAAATCGTCCTGTTGGAATAATTTTAAATAAATTTATATTCCAATAATTTCTAATTAAATAACACAAATTTTTTTTTTTTTTTTTTATAAATATTCATCATTTCCTCATAAATCTCGCATCAAAGCTGCATTACTTAATCTTAAATATTTTATATCTACTTATTAAAATTTGTAATTAAAAAGAAAGTTATAATGTTATATTGAAATTTTAAATTAATTTTAATTTATAAATAATTGTAAAACAATACTTCAAATACATTGTATTATCGTTAATTACCCTTATCAGTTATATATTAAAGTAAATTATACGATATTTTTGATTTTTCAAAAATAAACTTAAACATTATCAAATATATTCAGGCATTTTAAACATTAATACAAATATAGTTAATAATTTTTTTTGATATTTTTATTTTTATCTATTTTTTTATCAACTTTTTTAATTTATTTTTTTTTCTATTGTCACAAATAATTAGAAGTTTAAGCCAATTAACTTTTCGTTTACCTTGTGTATTTAAAAGTATTAGGATTAAACTATCTACTACAAATTATTTACAATACCTATATTGAATGGATCATTATTGATCTAATTCAATTAACTTTTTATAATAGTTTAAATTTAAATCTAAAAATAAATATGAATTTTTTTGAAACGATTCGAGTCGAATAAATAGAAAATCTAATAAATTGAAAATTTTAGAATTTAAAATATAAATATCAAGTAAATTTTATATCTGAAACATCGTTATCTGCAGATTAAAAAAAAAACAAATTGAAAAGAATCCAATAAAGTTTTTTTTACGAATATTTACGAAAATATCTTCCTTAAATTTTAATAATATAAATACTATTTATTTTGCAGATTTATTTTCAAAAAATAATCCATAGGAGGTAGAAAATAAAATTTAACAACTGCAATGACAGTATGAAATAGTTATGTTGCATTGTACATTCATAAATCTTGTATTTATGATTTGTAAAAATTAATAACACTAATTATTGTTTGTACTTTCATTATTAAATTTATTACTATAAAGCATATTGAAATATTTAACTTAATTTAAATATGATTTCAAAAATATGCAATTCATATCTATTTGTTCAAAATATATCCATTTCAGTTACAAAACGCGAATATTCATGTGAAAATATTTACATAATAAAAATATTAATAAATACCATGATATTGAATTTTCAAAATTTGCCATTATTTTGGTAAAATTCGTTATCATTAATTTTACTATGCTTTTGTTAAAATGGTATTTTAATGTTGTACACAACAACTTTTTTATTTGCCATCCGAGCAAGTATACTCAAGCTTTTTATTGTCCACATCCAAATATTTAAAATTAATGTTTATCATATTATTATAATTTTTCTTCTAAAGTAAATGAATAGTTTATTAGCAGTCATTTTATAAAATAAATATTTGCGAATGTAGCTAAATGATTTTGTGTGATTATTGGCCAGAGTTATTGTGATTACTTTAAAATAAATATTTGAAGAAAATACTCGCGAACATAAAAGGAAAATATGAAATACATAACATGTGCATAGTATTTAATTCAGTGAAGCTTTATATTAAGTTTTACTCTCGAGGTGCGGTTCATGATTTATTGAAGCGACTCAAACGTTGTCACATACAGCTTTCTTTAACGTAACTACATCCAGATTACTCCCTATCCCAGAACTCATCCCCTACAACCAATCGTTTACCTTTCAGGTGCACTAGAGCGTATGGGTGGAAAAGCCAATGTATATTGATCGATGACTAAAATCTCAGGATCGATATTCTTAGCCGTACCTTCTCTCCACCACTTTATCCTATGTATATTCAACAGCTTTTTCATCAAAGCTCTGGGTAATCTATAAATTAGTATTGTTGATTTGTTAATTTCTATTTTTTAGATTTTGAAAGTACGTCTTCAAAGTGCTTTTTAATTCATTCGTAGTTTATTTCAAGATTTAATTGAATACATACTATTATTCTTACTTTGCTCAACTAAAACATCATATTTTATTGTTTGTTTTATCTAAATTAATTATCAATGTTTCACTATTTTTCAATTGTGAACATCTCTCGTTGTTATTCAGATATATATATCTGAACAACATCATGGTTTATATATTCTTTAAGGATTTAACACTATATATATATACATATATCTGAACAACATCATGGTTCATATATTCCTTAAGAATTTAATGCTATTTGACTGATTTTATTGAAAATTTCATATTCATCTTATTACTTCTAGGAGGGTTTAGACAGTGGTTGCAAGCAAATCAAATACATTGCTATGCAGTTTATTTGATTGATGATATATTTTATAAGGGTGTGGTCAGATAAGATTAATGCTCAAAATGCCAACATTAAGAGATAAAAGTTTAATATTTATGCTTATTCAATTGCATTTAATACTACGTTTTTCTATTTTTAAAAATTTTATTAAAACATCAATTCTATTATTGCATGTTAAATTATTAAATTTGTTATGCCAATTTGAATAAAATAATACTTAAATTTAATTTGATATTTTCATCAATATGTTTAAAAATTAATGATTATTTTTCAATTATACATTCATATTATCTTAATATATATTTATCGACTTTTCTATTATCATAAATGAGATTTTCCTAATTTATTTAAAGATAAAATATAAGATATGATATTTATAAATGTTATTATTAAGATTAAATTTAATACAGCAATACATAATATTGAATATTCAGTATTTTTAATTATGTGAATTATTTCATACAATCTACCATTAAAATTATTAGAATGATTCATACAAATTATTTCGATAATAAATAATACTTGTATTAATTTGTTTAAAAGATAAAATTATTTGCTAAATTTAAAATGAATTAATAATCAATAGATAAAATAGGTTAAAATCGATTTCATTAAAATAGTTATAACTATTAATATCATATTTATTTAAAAGTAAGAGATTGGTAATTCGTATTATCAATGGTAATTATATTGTTTACCACAAATAAAAAAATGCTCATGATAAACTAAAATAAATAGATTTATAATTCATGATTTATAATTGAAACAATTAATTATTTTTAAAAATAAAAATAAAAAATATAATTAATATAATTATCGTATTGTAATTGTATAGAATAAATAAATTGTATTGAATTCTATTTAAAACTTATATATAATGTATAAAAATGCTAAAGAAATAAAATTGTCGGTTTACCAATAAAAAAAGTAAAAATAAATTCTCAAAAAAAACAAATGAAGAAATATATCAGCAAGAAAAAAAATCATAAAAATCAGACAGAACAATTAATTATATGAAAACAAGAAGTAACAAGAAATATTAAAACATAATACTCATATCAATAATTAATTAATGAATGGAACAATGAATAAAAATAAAATTTCAAGTTTAAAATAAATAAAAACGAGTAAAAAAAAATAATAAACAGGTATGAAGTGGAAAATATTTAAAAAATTAACGCTATAAACATGTTAGTTAAAACAAGTGAACTTATAAACTTATATAATTAAATTAATTAATTAAAAATTTTAGGAAAAAAAATACAAAATGTGTAATTTCATAAATCTTATATAAATATTTTATATAGTTATTTTAAATTAAGTGTATCTATGTAAATATGAAATTATGTTAATTCTGCTGATTTTTAGTAAATATTTTTCAACACAAACACTACGAATATTGTATTTATGTTAATTTTTCTTAAAGATCTTTTTTATAAGAAAAATTCATATTAGTTATAATTTTTTAAACATAATATATCATAAAATTTTATCAAAGATTCAAAATATTTAAAATAATTTTTAAAAAATTATATTAATTTTTAAAGCCTTTTTTAAACCGATAAATATTTTTAATTATATTACTGATGAATTTTTAGCATCTTGAGAAGCTAAATAGTTCACTTAATTATTCTATAAATTTATTTAGCTGTCCTGCAAAATGTAGAGTTAATGTAAAGAATTTATAAAAAAAAATGTTTATGATTTTTTGTACGTTTTCTGTATAAGAAAATGTAACGCTTTAAAATAGAATTAATAAATTTTAATTCTTTTACTTGTTTCTATTATTATTTTACAGACATCTTAAAATATTATTTTTTTTATATTAAATTTTTAAATATACCTTTCTTCAAAAGTAATATGTTTTAATGTTCAGTTGTTTCCTTTAATTGACTACTCTCTTTATGTTCAATAAAAAATTATTTTAGGTCAATGTGTATAACTTTAAAAGAGTAATTTTATGTATTTTTTTACAAAAATAAAATATTTTAAAATTTATGTACATTAAAAAAATTATATTATTTAAATCTTTTTAGAAAAAATGAAAATATATTTCCTCTTTGTAACTAAAAAATAATATAAAAAAGAACTTTTGCAGTTTAAAAGATATTCCAAATGGCAACAAAAATTGATTTACATAAAACATTTACTTAACCAGAATTTATAGAAACAAATTTCTATTTTTTAACATGAAAGTAATTTCTAAAAAATGAAACTCATGTGTGTAAAAATTCGATAAATTTAATTAATTAATAAATATGAAATTATAATAAACCAAAAAATTGTATATGGTTTTTGATTGATTAACAAAGTCTTTTGCAAATTTATTGCATACATAAGTATTTAAAATTTAATAATTAATATGAAATTGAATTTGGCAATTAATAAAATCTGGTTATGCTTTCATTAATAAAAAATATAAATAAAATATATAAAATTATATTTTTCGATAAAGTATTATAACATACTTTTATCAATCGTTAGTAAATTAAAATGCTTCATTTATATAATGTAAAATATTGATTTTTTGTTTTATTAAAGGTTTATTTATAATATTTAATACAAAGAAAATAAATTCTAAATTATTTTCAATGAAATAGTTACTACTTCGAAACAAAGGATAGCTATTTGTATAAATAAAAATCTGACAGTGAATTTAAATTTAGAAGTTTGACCCTGAACTTCTTTGGTAAATATCAAAAAGATAAAATATTTTCCCTATTGAATCTTTAATAAAAGTCTCCATAGAATGAATTATGGATAAGTAGAATAAAAATTTCAAAGTAGGGATAAAAAATGTCTTCTTAATAGAAAGCAAGTAAATATTGAAGAATTTTCAACTAAAATTCTAGTTTCTAATTCTATTCAATTATATTTTTGAATTTGGAATTTTCTAAAATGAGAAAAACTTTTGACTAACTATATGTTCTTTAATATTTTTATATTATTGTATAAGCTACTATTTATAAAAAAATTTTTGATATCAAAATTATTAGCATTATGAGTGATGAAGAATAGTTGTTATTTTATAGACCAACAACTAGTGCTAAACATTTTTAATTTTTAATTTATACATAATTTATACATATAATGATAAATACTTGTAATAAAAATTACGGTAAAAATCTAATGATTACAAGATATTAAAATTACATCAAAAATATATGTCTCAAAGAATAAAAATATAAATACAAATAAAAATTATATTTAATCAAATATAATAAAAGGCAATAATAATAAGAAAAATACGTTCAACTATGTGAATTGAATAAAATAAATAAATTATTAAAATTATTAAATCGTATTAATAAATATATAATTTTATATATTTTATAAATTTAGATTGAAATTAAAAAATTTATTTGCAATTCATGCAATATTGAAACTGTATTTTACATTCTTCATAGAGGGTTTAATTAAAGAAATACATCAACTAATTTATAACGAAAGAAATAGAATAATAAAAAAAATGCATAAATCTTAATATATAAAATATTATTAATAAATAATTGGTATCGGGCAAAAGCAAAATTTTTATTCAGAGCGAATGAATATCTTAAAATTTACATTAATTATTTAAAAAACCAACAAAATTCAAACATCGAAACAATACCCAGTATAGGATAACTAATCTAAAAAATTTCCGATTGAGATTATCTTTATTGGTACAAAAACATAAAATAAAATATCCAAAACACCTTAGTTTTATCTTTTTTTTTCATTTATTATCAAAAGAAACATATAATTAATTTCAAAAACATATAGAAAATGATGAAAGTATAATTAAGTAATGTAATTAGTTAGTATCTAATACGTAATTTAATTTTTCATATTATATGTACTTAGTAATAATTTACTCGTAATATCTGCCTGATATTATATGAATTAATATATTATAAATTTTGTATATTTTTGAATTTTATTATATGAATAATTACATTTTTTATAAATCTATATCAAAATAAAAATAGTAAATTATAATCTAATTAGTATGATAAATTACATTTTAAAAAGAATTGTTATATATTTTACTAAAATATTTAATGTAAGCGTATATTAAAAACGTCTAATCCTAATTTAAATAATTGTGTATGAAAAATTGTTAAATTCTAACAAATATATGTAAATAAGAATTGTCCGAAAATTATTCAGATAAATAATAGATTGAAAGAAATCAATATGCCCTATAACTTTTTTTATTCAATTCGGTTTGAAATATATTATGGAATCTATTTGGGAGAAAGGAATTTATTTAAATGATAAAACTGAAGTGTTAGCATATGCAGATGATCTAGGTTTAGTGGCAACAGTGAAAAGACCATGATTGAAAATTTCTAAATTTTATTCAGAAAAGAAAAATTTATTTTATTTGAAAAGTAGTAAATTTTAAAGTAAGTGAAAAGATATTAGAAATACTATAAATAAAAATATATAAGTAATATAGTTGTATTTCAATTGTAAAATTAATTATTTTTCATTTTATAAAAAATTTTTAATGAATACGTCAATTAATAGTTTTATAACAATACGAAATTGAAGTTAAAATTAAATAAGAAGTAATAAACAAGGTAGCTTTGCATAATATATACATTTAGTTTGACAATAGCTGTTGAAATAATTTGTACAGGGTCATTAAAATAAATTATTAAAAAATAAATTCAAACTATTTTCATTAAAATTAATTTTCAAAACATTTTTAATGCGATCCTTTATTTAAGTTTAAATGATTTTTTTAAACCTTTCATATAGTGAAAACATAAAATTTGAGTCAATTTTATTAAATGAAACTGGACGAAAGTAAAATAAATTACTGTGATCAGCAACGAAACAAATACTAAATATTCATTAATAAATATTCTGCATCATATTTCTTATTTGAAAAGATGAATTTTGATATATTTTGTTTGTATCTTCATTTTGACAAGAAACAAAATAAAATATTAAACTATTTTCCATTGATTTAAACTTAATTTTATTATAAAATTTTGATTTTGAATTAAAATAAATAGGTTTTTTGCTATTGAATTTAATTTGTACTAGATTAATATCAATATATTTATTGCCCATTAATATTTAGAATTAATCATTAATATTCTTAATTAATGCTATTGATCATGAAAGATCAATTAAAAATTCATAATAAGACACACCATAAATATATTTTATATGATTTTATCTATTTGATATTTTGGGATTTGTATTTATTTATATTTAAGCGTGTACATGATGTATTGTTTTTTAATAATATAGTTTTATTAAATTTGAATAAGCGTAATTATTAATAAAATAAGCTCACTTATTTAATTAAAAATATTATAATGTAATAGAAAAAGGGTGAACTGAAAGATTTAAATTACTAATTTAGTTTCTAAACATTAAATGAATATTTAAGAATCATAGAAATATTATTTTCTGATATAAATTTTACGACTTATCTAGAACTCTATTTATTTTCAATAAATTGACTATTAATAGAATTAATAGAATCTTTAAGTGTTTTCATTTAATTTTCATGTTAATTTTTTATTTAAAAACTATATAAATTTGTAGTGATACATAAATTCTAAAATATTTTCTATAAATTCATATTTGTATTTTACTATAATGTACATTTTTACTTTCGACATTGAATAAATACGCATGAAAAATTTTGTCTAGTAAAATTATTTTTTTAAAATATTATATTTAAAAGTTATAATAGATAATATTTTTTGTTCAAATTTAAAAAAATTTTATAATAAACAATAGTATAAATGTGTTGTTCAGTAATCAATAAAATAATAATAAAATAAATATGACTATTCAATCTGAGAATTTTCTATTTTCTATTTTTTTATTTCATATATTGTTAAATTTACTATAAATTATTAAAAGAATTAATCATCTTTTTTAGAAACATAATTTTGAAATGAAATCTCATAGATTCTAATCGAGTGACGCAATAATAATAATAATAATAATGATTCAATTTTTTTTTTTCAACTGCACTAAATCACTAAATATTGAGGCTAAAACCTGAATATAAGATTTTATTATTAAACTAACATTTGAATTAAACTTAGATTAAAATTATTTTGTTATTTAACAGAATTTTCAATTATGTAACAGTATAAAACTGTTGAGAAAATTAAATAAAAATGAAAACAGAGGATACTCGCTCACATCTTTTATTCTCTTTTGGGAGAGGAGATATTCCGCGATAAGAAGTGCCAATCAGTCACGTTTATTAAATTTACCAACAAAGGAAAAAAAATTAGTGGCCATACATGCGGTAACATATTGATGTTTTAGCCAGAGTTAGATGATAAGGAAAGATTCATCGGTTGTTTGCACGCTCACTAGGGGGACGAGGACCTTGACCGAGGATAACGGTAAAGATCATTTCTCACACATGTATGCACACGCACACCCGTGCAAAAAGTCTCTCGGACCTCATTGCAAGATTACCGACGGAGAGAAGTCAATGTATCCGAACGCGGCCTTTCCGAAGAAAATGTCATCGCTTTTGAGAAACGATGGTCACGATCTGATTAATCTTCTTCATTTGTGTCTTCGAAGTTGTTAACAGAATTACTGGTGGGCGCTCAAAATATTCTGACCAGTGCTTCGTGTTCGCACAGTTAACTTTATTGTTTATCTGTTAAATTGGACACGTACATTTGTTGTGCAATGTTAATTGTTGTGACAATCCTATGAAATTAATGTCCAAGAACATATTTACAGGATTTATAGTCCATTATTTTTTAGTTTTATCTTCTTTCCAAGTTAAAAAGTAATGAGTTTTACAAATCACTGGAAATATATAGGCATAGACACATATGTGAGCATATTGGAAAATTTTAATTGAATTCAAAATTCATTCATATGAATACATAAAGGCATGCATGCGTTCAATATTATCGATTTCCTGCAATCATCAGAGCAATTAGGATTGGTAAATTTTTCAAATTTGATGTTTCTCATTAAATTGATTGTAACATTACCAATAAACTCTCAAAAGATAAGATTAAGAAAGAAACACTTAAAGTTTGAGATTATTATAAAATACAAAAAAAAAAAATCTTAAGGAACAGCTAAATTATAAATAATTGAATTGGATGTGATCTTAATGAAATTTAATGTCGTAAATGTTTAAAGTTGAATTTGAACTTACTTGAAATCCTCTGTTAATTATAAAAAAATGAGTAATAAATCTATATAAAAAATAATTAATTGTAGTGATAAACCGCAATTTCAACTGTTATCAGTAGCACAAGAAAAGCTCATATGAGCTTATCTTTCGAATACAAAGAAACATTTCCACACTCGCAACAGCAACGCCTTCTTTTGTTAGAAAAGACATTTTATCTACCCTCGCATCCAAGTTTCCTACAAGAAGAAAGTACATCGAATTCCCTAGTCCAACTCAATTTTCTGTTCCCAGAGTTTTCGACCGACTCTTGTTGACATCAATCGATTTATAGTAACTATCGCAACTAGAATCGAATGTACCAATAACTCATTTGACCTCATTCGAAAAAACCGCAAGGAATCTCAGCGCTTCCCGATCTCAAATCAATTGTGCAAGTGTTGGTGCACTCGTCACTTTATTCTGATTCGAGGAAAAATTATTGCCGAAATAAAATATGCCCGGATGCCTCAACATTTACCACCGTTAAATCCTTTCGTGCCCCAGTTCCTCGTTCGTTGGATTTTCGTCGAGGAGAAGCGAATTTCCAGGAGGACAGTAAGCGGGAATATAAATAAATTCTCTCCGGTCGGTCATTTCCCGTGGATGCGTCGTCGTCGTGGCGACGACTTCCAGAAAGTCCTAGGAAAAATGCAAGTGTGCGGATGCGTAGGGGCCCCAAGTAATTTCAGGTGCACCGGATGAAGTTTATTGCGAGGGACCTTCCTTTTCTGTTGGAGGGAAAGGCGCGGCTGAGAGGCGCCGAACCTCTTTAAAAAGGCATGAACGCAAATTAACTCACCCTAACGTGTCTCGATGCTTTATAACACCTGCTCATAAATATAAGACCACAAACACGTTGAAAAATTACTAATAAATGCTCGCCGTTAACGAGGGAGTTAAATTTAAACCCGATCCTCCGTCGCCTTTTCTAAATATAGATTTAGGAATTCACTTCGCGTATCATAATGAATCGCTCGACAAATTAATTAATCTAATTTAAAAATAACCTACTTTATTCGCTAAAAAGTTTTTGCTTTACTCCAAGTACTTTTTAATGGGTTGCGTTTCCTTGTTCAAATGGATACTTAACTTTTTAAGTGGCTCGATTAAATGAGCCTTACAACATTAAACATCTATAGCTAATCTTCGTATAGATGACAAATTATGTACACAAACTTGAGGAATTTTTATTTATTTTACAACTTGAGATTGCATTTTCAATTATTCATCATAATATCTACAGTTAATGTATTTTATAATCACAATTTTTTCTTTTTCTTTTTGGCTGAATAAAACACTACCGATTATTTCTTCAGAATCTGAATTTTTAAAATCTTCAAATTTGGATAAAAATAGTTTTGCTTAGTAAATTTTTCGAGAAGCAAAAACAAATTCCAATAGCCCCGTTATTTCTTTAATGTTATACATTTTTAATAAAATCTGAATATTATCATTAATAACAGTTATTGGTTAGAGATTAATTATTTGAGCTAAATAATCTTTAACAGATAGATTTAATTACAAGTAAGATGTGATAATGCATAAATATATATATATATATAAATATATGATAAAAATAAGCTTAAGATAAAATAAGATAAAAAAAAATCTCATAAATCAAACGTAAATGTTTCATGCAGTAAAGTTGATAAAGAATATAAATTAATTGTGAATGCCTATAACACAATTTATTAAACATTCTTTTACTTAAATTTAATTTATAATGTATCTAATAACAAATCGAATACTCGTCACAGACCAACAAAAACAATTCTTGTACTTGGCAATTCAATGAAATTAAAATAAATAAACATTTGAACAATTCAACTAGATTCAATCATTTTCATAACGGTTATTCATTTAAAGAAGCATTACAGTACCGTTGTTATAAGATTGAATCTTGGTTTACTCCTTAATAAATAAGCGTATGCAGAGTGTTATAGGTGCTACCAGAGAAAAGCAGTTACTGAAAGTTGAAGACTCCCAAGAAGAATTACAGTATTACAGTAGTACCATGTAAGTAGAAATAGGAAGCTTTCGGAATTATAAAAACAACAATATGCAACTAGTTAATTAAAACTTTCAAAAATCGAAGTTTATGATATTTTGGATCGTTTTCCTTGGAAGACGAGTACAACGACTTCACGTATGAAACAACAAGTTATGCAATTTATTCAGTTCATCGAGCGTTAAACACAAACTAATAATCCAAGATTTTTTTCAATTATTATTTTATAATTTATAAAATTTTATAAAATTTATAAGCTTTATTATCTACTTACTCTCGATATTTGATAAAACTCACTCATACTAATTTTTTCAGTTGAATTAAATTATTAGATTCGTTAGACTTCCCATTTATTTGAAGATGAAATTCAATTGAGTTAATATTAAATAATAACTTTTTAATCATTTTTATGGAAGATTTTTATATAGTTTATTTTTTTCACTCATTTTTAAATCTATATTATTTTACATTAATGTAGAGTTATTTTATAAAATTTAAATCAAATTAGAGAATAGATACGTTTTTACAATATATCGTTAAAAATATGTTTTATCCTTCAAAAATCAAACTTTTAAATCGAAACTGTACATAAAAATACCTTCTAAATTGAATTAAAATTAAAATTAAAATTAGATGAAATTTTTTTAAAAAACATAAGTAAAATAGAAAATACAACATATATAAATTGAAAGTGAAACTGAAATACATCATAATTTTTTTGGTATTAACATTTGTGCTCAAATTAACATTCATGTAATATTTCAAATTAAAAAAAAATATATTACAACCAAAAAAATATCCTTTAAATAAAAGTTAATAATTGATTTTGTGAATAATTAGTATTTTAAAAAATCTATAGCTTAAAAAAAATTTATTAAAAAAATATTTCCAATATTTTAAATGACTTGCAATCTACATAAATAAATAAATTTTGTTGCTAGATTATAATTTGATTTTTAAAATAAATGTATTTCCTTAGATAAAATAAACTTTATTCATATAAATTAAAAACTAATATAATTATTACGAGATAAAAATTATGTGTATTTTAAAAATTTTGAAAAATGTTAATTTAAAAATATTTTAACTTTTTTAATTACTTTTAATTCAATATAAACTTTTATAAAATTTACTTTTTTTAATATGCTTTACTTTTTAAAACATTTTTTACGGAAAATTTGAGATCACAATCTGATTTAAAAAAATTCTGCATACTTTTTTCTGGTATTAGAATATAAATCAAAAAATTATAAAATAAAATACATAAATCAATATTCTTATGTTCATATAAATATATTTGAAATTAAAAAATCTTAAACTTAAATTATTTATACAATTAAATAAATTTTAATATTTCCTCTGGTTTCCATTATGCTGATACATTAAATATAATATTATTTAATATAAACTCTATTAAAATATTTATATGTATAATGTAATGTATTTTTTTTTATATTTTAAGTAATAAATTTAATAAAAATATTATACTTAATTAATAACGAAAAAAAATTTTCAATTTAGTAATTAGATATTATTAATTATTAAGATAATTCAATATTTCAATTAAATTTACTTTTATTTTAATAAATTCTTAAATTACTATATGATATAAATATTATGAAAAAATATCCATAAATTGCCAATGGTAATTTTATTATAATTAATTCATAACATCAACTTATAAAATTCAACTAATTATCATAACATTTGCAAATCAATATTTATATCACTCAAAATATTATGGAAAATTATAATACAAAATTTTGAACGATTCAAAATTAATATGCATGAAATTATAGATACCATAATATATTTAAATTTCATTTGTAAAAGTGATAAAGCATATGAATATTTTAAGTGTTTCGTAAAATAAATTCATTCATTTGTATTTTATCTTTTCTTTTTTTTATACATAACTCAATAGCTATAATTAATTGTTAATGGTAATAATTATTAGAAATTATTTATCACCAAATTTATTTGAATAAAAATTTTTAACTAATATAATGCAGAGGATTACTGTTGCGATTGATAAGAAATATATCCACAGTTGTATAAATTTTTACATTTTGACCAATAATAATAATAAATTTTATTGAATTATATTAAACATAATTAAATTATTTACTATAATAATCATAGAGTTATTAATTTGTTATTTAAAACAACAGTATGCATTTTATTATAGAGTGAATAGAATAATTTTATTTTAAATTATATTTTAAAATTTTAATTAAAAATTAAAATTAAATTTGTTTTGAGTAAAAAATTCGAAAAAAATTTCAAATAAAAAATTTTGTAAAGATAAATATAAAATTTTATTAAAATTCTGAACAAATTCATAAAATTCATAAAAAGAAATAGTTTTTAACTTATTATAAAAAGATTCTAAAAAATTATATTAAATATTTTTGATCTGTTGTACAAATTTTTTAATATTAAAGCTCATATTTGTTAAGCCACATTGACTTTTACTATATCCATCCATCTATAGAGCATTTTGTAATTTAAATAAACTATCAAGCATTGTATTTCTTCAAAAATTAAAAATGAGGGAGTCGGCGATTTGTACAGTCGAAGTAAAATAAAGTTTTCTACAGTATGCAGAATTTTTTTAATATGAATTTTTTCTGTGCCTTTGTTTAATAATTATAACTGAAAATTTTAGAAATAAATATAATCCATTGGTGGCAAGTTGAAAAAATAAATAGAAATTCCATCGTAACTACATTGGAAAGAAAAGTCCTTGCAAGGAATTCCGTGGCGCCGTCGACCGATAATCATCTTCTCTTCTCTCCGGATACCGATAACGTTTTGTGCTCGCGCAATAAGAAACCAGTCTATGGTCAAGAGATAAAGAAAATAGTTGAGAGCCTGATGGGGAAAAAATAAAATAGAGCTGAAAATACGCGGGGAAGAGGCGAATAGGAAAGTAAGTGATAAACAGAGAGAGAGGGAGAGAGAGAGAGACAGAGGAGATGAGGGCTAGCCGTATTTAGCATCGCCCACATTAAATTCCCATTAACCGAGTCCAATCGTTGCAAGAGCAAGAGGGGCTACGGGTTTGGGACCGCCGCGGTGGCTGGACGGGCGGGGGGGGGAGGGGTGGGAAGGGGGAGAGGATATACCGGGGCGCCAAGAGCAGTAATCGGGGCCTTATTTTCTATTTATAAACCAGCAGGACTACTCGTTGTCGTACTCTTGCTGCTGCAGACGTTCCTCCGCTGCTGTTATAAAAGCTCCTCAAGGTATTTCTCTCCTCCTTCCCCTGTTTGCAAAGGGATCAACCACCGGTTATTCCCAACGACAGGACGAATAAATACAGGCACATTTTACGGAATCAATGCCCCCTTCCTCCCGTTCCGTCAACTTCCAATACCGTCTCATCTCCGTTACCACACTCTTTTTCTCCTATTCTATTGATCTAGTTCTTTACCCCGGATAAATCTACTTTATAACCTTCAATTTAGATAATTTCAATAATTTAGTTTCATCGCACGCCACAACATTTTTGTATTTCTAGAGCCAATTAATTGAATAATACATTTGATTAGTATTAATTGTGTGCCACTGATTATATCAACGTATGTACCGACTAAATAAACAACAACCTATTCTATTATTCTTATTGTCTAAAACTCGATAATAAAATTATGTGCATTGGCTTTGATTGAAAGCAAACAGATACAGAACGTATTAAATATGCAAATATTTTCTTTGGTAAATCAGATGGAACTTTTTATTTTCTACAGAAATAACGAGACAAATTTTTCTTTTTTATGATTTTATTTACTTATTTAATGAATGCATTAAATTTAATTTAATAATAAAAACAATAATTTACATATCAATCTGCTTATTAATAGTGGGTGTCTCGGGTAAAAGAATTTTTATTTTTAACAATAATTTTAATTCGCCAATAAAAAATAAATGTCAATTACCTTTTTATTGGTAGACATATAAACAAGAAAAGACAGGAAAAAAGAAAGAAAAGGATTGTCGAATCATAATAGTTAAAGTTAATGAATAATTGATAATATTAATATAAATACAAACTTTAAACAAAGTAATATAATATAATTACTAAAAATTATATGGATTTAAGTAATGGAATTAGCGTATACCTATAGAACCCTCAAAGTCCTTTCAATTCTAAACGTTATTATCATTGATATTACAATGTGAATTAATGAATTAAATGCATTTTCTCGGAAAAATGAGTAATGCAACTGTTTAAATCACAGATGGAACCTTCAAGACAACCTTTGCATACCTTTAATTATGAATATTTAAAATAATAGTTTTACCATAGTTATACAATTACTGATGATAATTTGCTTATTACTCTTTGACTAATAATCTAGTATCGTATGCTCTCTAAGCAAATTTCTGTTATGAATCGATTTTTGTATCGATGTATTTACAAGACGAATCTCAGCCTCTCTTACAATCTGACAAACTTTGAACAATTCGACATAAAGGCTATTAGCGTGCAGGAGTTACCTTATTTTTTTTCAAGATGAAATCTCTTTTTTGCACTAATCGGAAACGTTTCGTCCATTTTTCGTGGACCTGATAATGGTTAAGATTACAAGAGACCACCTCGTCCAAATTTATTAAAGTCGATATGAGCTGAACTTCCGCTTTTTAATGGAAAAATTCTACTCCTGAGAAGTATCTTTTCTGTTAGTAAAAATGATAGTCTTTGAATAATGAAGTGAGTTGGGGTAAGTAAAATCATCATTAAAGATGTTGACGGACTGCAATACAGGTAAGCTCCTACTTTATATAATTGTGTTGAATATTCAATATATTTTAACGACTGTTCTCGTATGATGTGATATTTAGGGCTCTTGATCATCTCTTCCAAGAGTTCGACAAAACGAGGAGCTAGAAAAGGATTTAAATGAAAATTTGTTTCCATCTCACGTGATTTACTGTAGAAAGAGTGCGAGCGCATTAGGATATTAATGAATTTACCTTGTTCTCATGCGGTGCTAATGAAATTTTTACCTTTGTGGTTACAACACAAATCAGTGCATCATTTATTTCTTCAACTGAAACAATGGATAGTTGCGATGAAAGCTTAGCATGTATTATCTTCGGATATTTTAAGATAAACCGACGAGTACTCACGCAAATGAAAATGACCAAGTAATCCTTATGGTTGATCGAACTTGTAGATTTGTACAAATGCATAGAAATGGAACCTACATAATCAATTCTTGTGTGTGGGAAGAAAAGATTTGGAATAGAAATACAAGTGATGAGGTCACTTAATTGCTGAGTAAGAGCTTTTCTACCATTAAAAAGATAAGTGATATATCCACTGATCTCGTTTTTCAAAATCTGTTTACCACTCAGAAACCAAAATTTCTCACGAAGATTAATTAAAGTCAGTTGAAATCCACCAGTGTTTAATAATTAAGTTTGTTTAATAATTAAACGAATAAAATAGTCTGAATGTCACAAACTCAAGGGGTGCTTTATATCATGTCCATCAATGATCAATTTAATCGACCACCAACTTGAATCAATAAATTCTTTAAAAATGTTAAATTAAAAGTCGAAGAAGAGCAAATAAATAAAATAATAAAATAATAAAGTAAATAAAATAAATAAATATAAAGCTTACTGCTCACGAGAAATTATTTTCATTCAGCATTTTCATTTGTTTCAAAAAACAGGTTTTTTGGTGGTCATAAACCCAATAGACTTTTGCATTTTTAAGCTCACAACTATGCACAATTAGACTTTCAAAAGGTATAAAAAAGATGAGGTTCAACACTAAATTAGACTTATAATCGACAAAATTTACTCGATTCTTTAAGACACTATGACTTGAATTTCTGATCAAACATTTAAAGGGAATCTCAACGAAGTTACTTTAATAAGTCGATTAACGTCAGAGAAATCTTCGACGGATGTCTACCTGTCTTCTCGTCATCTTAACAACGTCTCATGAGACGAAATTGTATTGAAATCAGGAGTCACAAAAAGGGAGGTTGAGATGAACTCCGTCTGCTCGAGTTCATGAAGCAATAACTGTCCAATAAACCAAGAATTTTATTTTAAAATTTGACTTGTGAGAAGTCCGTCTGAGACAATATCAATAGAGTTCAAATGGGTCGACGTATTATTACTACTGCGATGTTGGCACCAACCATTGAATTTTAGCACTTTTATTTCCTACAAAAACTAGTCATTTCAATGTAATACGTCCTTCAAATCACACCAAAAGTGTATGGAAATATTCTCATAATCAGTGAATTTGAGAAAATAATCAATTAGTTTAGCAAGTACGTGTGCAGTCCAAAGTTCCGGTCGAGAGATGCAAATTAATTTATGTAAGTTCTCTTCATTTTGCTATTTTGCAATGAAATATAGACTTCGAGGTGAGGTGTACTTATTAAAAGTTCTAAGTTAATTATTCTAATAGTAATCAATCTTTTTTCCAGCTTATTCAAGGTCGGTTGAACACTCAATATCCTGATAATTATAAATACAATCAATGTATTGTGCTCGATAATAATTTAAAAAAATAAATGTTAAATTGCATCTTTTTCATTTTTAAAGAATAGTATCATGATAAATTTTTCATACAATTAATCTGTGACAATAAAAAATGCTATAACATCATATTTTTATGTAAAAACTAATATAATGTTGTCTCACAACAGAAATTTTGATGAGTAAATTTTGATAATTTGAAAAATTGTATATTTTCTTAAAAGGCAAAAAATTTTCTCTTAATATTTTTGAAGATTTTTTATTTTAAATTGCGCAAGTATAATTTCCATGTCAAGTCTGTTACAAATAAGCTGTTTAAATATACAGAATAATAATTGTATTAACACAGTGCTAATATTACCGTGTTTCTTCTCCAGATATTATTTATTTTTTAAATGAACAAAAAAATTTTAATATTATAATATAAAATGTAGTAATCAATATTAAATAATATCACAATTTCGTTATTTTTTAATATAATTAATATTTTACATAAATAAAAATTTTTATTTACTAAATAAATTTCAAGTAACATTCATTTTTTCAATACAAATACAAGTTCTTTTTACTTTTGAGATTAGTAATCTGATCAAAATACAATTTTCATAAAAAGCATTTGAATATTTTATATTTTAAAATTAAAAAATTTTTTAAGAAATGAATCTTTTATGCAAAAAAAACTTTGTAAAAATTTTAGAATAAATTAAATTTCCTACTTCATCTAATTTAGCTTTTACTAAACTTTCAAAATTTCAATTTAAAAAAACTCTAAAGTTTATTTTACAGATGTTAAATTGATAATGAGATCAAATTCTTTTGGTTAAAATAATCATTTTTAAAAATATTACTTGTATGATATTATTATTTACAGGTGGTCATTTATTTCGTGCTTTTTTTAAAAATTTACCTTACATTATGATTAAATCTTTATGTAAATATTTTTCATGAAAAATAAATTTTTTAATATTTGCATCGTCGTTTTAACAAATTGAAAAAAATCTAATAAAGATAATAAAACTGTAAAAGATGGTGTACTATAAAACAGGTCTTGACATGATTTTATCGTGTACTTTATATAAGACTACCTCAATCTTGTAATTATTAAATTAAAAAAAAAAGAAAAGTGCATTTAAAATATAAGTCAATGGAGGTAAATAAAGTGACGAGCGACCGGAAGAGTGAATTAGCGGAACAATTTATTCCAAACAGTAAGAGAAGAAAAAATAGAAGAGTGGCAGAAGAAGTTTAGTATAAATATTGATGGATGTTGAATAGACTCGTCCGTTACCAAGTATTAAAAAATAAACAAAAGACGCTAGACTCGGGAATTTGTAGAGGATAGTGGTCGTCCTTATATTCTCTTCATCATGAGTTAAGACTGTTTCTACGGTAGGATCTACCTTCGACGCCACTCACGCATCCGTAGATAATAGCCCGTGGATCTATAAATAGAATATCGCGGACCGTAAAGGAGAGAGAGAGAGAGGGAGAGGGAGAACAAGAAGTAGCGATACCTGGTGCACGCAAAGTATATATCCTTTTTGAAGAGGAAACATCATGCCGTGGAAAAAGAAAAACGAGATAGCCCTCGTTACTACTTTTTCTTTCAAGAACTTCTTCTTTGTATCTTGAGATTGCTGTGAATGTGTGATGGCATCCGAGTGATTTTTAATGCCCTGAGAGAAAAACGAAGGAAGGAGTTAACGTAACGATGAGGCAGCAACGACCACGACCACAACGCCGACGACAAAGACACGAGACCTAGGACATTCTATTTCCCCGTATATAGCCAAGGAGACCATTGGATTTCAATTGAGATTCTCCTCTTCCTCCGTCGTCTGGATGCTGTCCAAGTACATCGTCTCTTCTTCCTTCCAGCTAACGTTCCTGTAGCCGCATGAATTCACCATTTTTATATTAAACTTCAAGGTAAAGATAAGGGGGGATAGGGCTATTTCTGGATCTTGCGGAGAGCTCGTACTCACAAAGGATCAAAGGGAGGTAGAGAGAGAGAGAGAGAGAGAGATGGAAAAAGGGAACTTACACACTTGCACTTTCGAGCTAAGCGATTGCTAAGAAAGCAAAGGAACCCAAGATATCGTGGAAAGAAGAATTAAATAAGGAGGCTGGTTTTATCAAGATGCGCAAGATCCCCTGAGAACCCCAGACCTGGGGTTTACTTAATTTTCTTGCATTGACCCGACAAATTTTATATCCCAAATAATTTAGAGCCTCATTTTCACCCATTTGGTTTATATTTAGACCTAGTGCATTTTTTAATAGTGAGCATTTAATCGAAAGGATGATGAACCCGTGAGATAACCGGTTTTAAACAGAAATTATGAATTTCAGAAATAAATAATTTGCTCGCTGAAGAATAAATCAAGAGTTGCTTCGAGTTTAAAATTACAAGATTAATGCAATTTTTTAACTTACACGTGCTATTCGATTTCAATTTCTTAAATATGATCTTAAAGTTAAAGAAAATTAATTATAACTGTTACGATTTATAATCCATAATATGGTAAATAATTTTGTAATCTTCGCAATAGAAACGTACGAGTATTAATTATTATTACACTAGTTATTAAATATTCAAACATTTAGTAATGTATTTTATATTTATTATAATTCAACAAATTAATCATTTATAAAATATTGTAGTCAATACTCTTAATATCAAGTTTTTTTTCTCTAAATCTTAAAAATCAGGAAAAGTGACTATTTTTATAGAAATAATTATTATATTTATTTTTTAAATTTTTAATTTAAAAATAATTTTAATCAAATTAGAAAACTATTATAATAATAAATTATAGATTTGGTCATTAGATTCCTAAACAGCAATAATATCTAAAAATATAAAAATTTATCGAAAAGAATATCCAACCATTTAATTGTATAAGTAATAAATATTTATAAATGTAACTAGAATTATTGTTATTTGTCAGCATTATATAAAAAATTAACATTAATATACATAATGAAAAAAAACTGTAATATTAATGAATGAAACAGCACTCGATTCCTACTACTTGCTTATCAACTAATTCTAAATATTAAAAAACCAAACACCGTGATAAAATAGTAAAAGAAATTTTAATTTAGATGTGCAAGACATAAGCTTATATAAAAGAAAATTTACAATTTTATTCAAATATTGCTAATTAATGACATTAACATTTGGTATTTTTAAAAAAAATTAGCAAGTAATTATTTCATATTGAATAATATATTAATAAATATTTGACGTGCAAAGATAAGGCTATAAATGAAATTTATAAGAATAGAGCAAGTAATGAAGATTAATTTTAAACTTGAGTCATTGAAGAACCATCATGCATCAATACCCTACCGAGTATAACAATGAGCCCGAGATTTACACGAACAAAATGATAGATTATGCTTATCAAACAACAAATGAATTATTCTTCATTAATAATATTGATTTAAAAAGCTAGACATAAATTTCTCCCCGCATAAAGTTTTATACATTGCGGTCTCATCATTCCTTTGATTCTTGTTTTTCTCCCTTTTTCCGGGATTATATATCAGGGAGGCTATTCATTTCTTGCCCCCTCCCCCTGCCCCTCCCACCACATCCACCAAGTCCAGCATCTTGCTTGTACAGCGCAATATATCATACTCAAGAGCGAGAAAAACTGTTTCGGGATTAGAAATGAGAAAAATTAAGGGTGCCTAAAGGCTCAAAACTCGTTACACCGAATCGTCGAGCTATGAACATGTCAGGATTTTTCATGCGTCGATGGCTCGAATCAAAATTGCTTCGAAGGCTCGCCGCATTATGATACTTTTATGGAATGCAGTAACACGAGAAGAGCCGTAATTTTTTCTTACGGTCCATTTTGTCATCTTTGATTGTCTGAAATAACCCTCCCGTGATAATGCATAAAACGATGTAGTTATAATTACAATTATGGTGCTCTTGCTATTTATAAATATATTCCACTGGAGTTTGTGTTACTAAATCAACAATATTTACTAATCTCGCGTTGTAAAAATTACTAATCACTAAAAATGATGTACAGTATACCTCGACTTCTGCAATTAATCTTATGAACTTTAATTTACTGTACTATAAATTACAATATAGCTAAACTTATGCGAACATCGATGAAGGCTTCATAAAATTTATGAAGCAATCTTGGTAATTACCGTGAAACTTTCTTTCAATCAAAATTAAATGTTTGTTTGCATTATGAATAAGAGTTTCGGATTTAAAAATTATTCGATCACTTTAAATAATTCTTCATTGTTAAAATATGATAAAAGTTTTATTTTAAGAAAATATTTATAGTTAAATTAGGTAAATGTAGGAAGAGTAGTAAAAAATCTTATTGAACTTTAAAAACTAGAAATAAATTAAATTGACTTTTGAATTATCCAAGAATAAAAATGTGTTATGCTCGTTATAATGTAACAATATTTTTTAATTCTATAATTCTTTTAATTATTTTCACCTTAAATATGGAAAATATTTATAATAATATTCTTGAAACGAATATTTTATTTTCATTTAGTATACAAATTGAAACTGAAGGAAATGCAGAAATATAGACAAAGATATAACGCTACAGATTAATTAGTAATGAATAAAAGTTGATTTGATAATATGATTTAATAGGATTAACATATTATTTACCTGTTGATGGTCAACAAAGAGTGCATATATAATAAATTAGGCAATAAAGAATATATAAAACAATTAGAATATAAGTGATCCATAATTATAATTGAACTGACTGAGTTTATTAACTACATAAATATAAGCCTAAAATTGTATTCTTAAAATTAGACGATATACGCAAAATGCATATGTACATAAAAATTATGGTTAAACAATTGTAGTTTAGATGCAAATTTCTGTAATACATGCCAGTATAAAAAAATAATAGATCTTTTGTATTTATTATATATTTATATGTTCATTCCAAAATAAAAGCAATAAAATGACCATTTCTGTCTTTTGTTGAATTATGAAATATAATTTTTTACACTGCAATAAAATTTTTGTCTAATATATAATTTTATCTTAATGGCTAATCATATCTGTAATAATATTTTATTATTATTATTAAAAAAATAATTCTTTTCGTATTATATTTATAAAATATTGAGAATCTGAAACATTTTTTATAAGTATGCATTTTAAATTGTGCCTTGATTATTCACATTCCGTGTGCACTATTTATATATATTTAGTATATATATATTTATTTATAAAGCTTTCATCACAAATTTTTATAAAACCTTTAACACGAGTGAGTAGTACTTATTTTATATTTAAACAAAAAGCTTACTATTTATTATAGAATTATGTATTTAAACGTACATTTTAAACATAATCACGATTATAATTATACATAGTAATAAGTTTTAATACACTTCTTTATGCAATTTAATAATTAAATGAGTAAATAAAGAATTAAAAACTTTGAAAAGTTTATTTAATATTACTGAGAAATGCATTAAGTAATTAGAATATTTTGTACATGATTACTTTAATGTAAATTAAGAGGTGCAAAGGAAGTAATATTACTCGGCTAATTATGATGGTTTTCGAGAAAAAAGAAGAAATTATTAAAATCTATGATAACTTACATGAGAAAAGCAAGTGGATATTCACGAAAAATAATGTTTCCCATGTTGATTGCAATATTTTGTCTCTCACACGAAGCCCAGTGATTTACATCCTCTTAAAAATGCTCGAGCTCGACTTCGAGATGCAGGATTATTTCACGTAGAAAGAAGCTAAGGAAGAATAAGGCAAAGAAGTAACGAGCTCTAAGTGCGCAACAATAATCGAAGCAGCTAAATATCGAAGAATAAGTTTGTATTATTGAGAGCAGTGGAGCTGGACTCGAGCACTCGAGCGAACACCTGGAGATCCTTTTCTCCTCTCGGACGATAATTCCGCGGATGATCGCGTCAGCTCCGGAGCACAGCATCCCACAGCATCCCACAGCATCCCAGAGCATCTCAGCGCATCCCTGCCGTATAGGGCCGTCGACATTCGCCTCATCCAATCTCGCACCACCACGAGCAAAAACTCGCACTAGTCCTTGTTTGCCTCTCGTTCTCTCCAAGTTATTCCCTCTTTATTCCTATTTGCTCCATGATTATTCAACTTTCCACCGAGTGTAGTTTCAAGCTATGTTTTACATTGTGAGTACGACTACAGCAACCACCATCCAATCTCTCATTCCAGATAAAAAGTGTCTTTTACATTTTGCATCGCATGATAAGCTGTAGCAAAACCTTTTGATCTTTTTGATCGATTCACTCGGTCGAACTTTATACATATTTATTTTCAAATACTTTTTCCACTCAACTCGATACCAAGACTCTTACTATTACCATATCTCCATTAAAGATCTCGTAATTTTTGTAAAATCATTTGAACGTCGCAACTAATTAACTAAATACTAAAGTTTTTAATTACTTTGACGGTCATAATTAGTTTTTTCTTTAAAAAAATTATTTTATGTTAAAAAAAGTAAAAAAAATGGTTGAATTAATCTCATTAATAACTGAGACATCAATTATCAAAATCAAATTAACTACTCGATAATTACAAAATTATTAAAATAATTCTAAAATACTGCTAATGCCAAGTTTTTAAATTCAATTCTTTTTCGAGTTTTAAAAATTTGCAAAAGATTACATGTTTATTATTTTTTTGTAAAAATGTTACTTTTGCCTCAAAAAAATTTAATTATACTATCAGTTACACGTACGCACACTCACGTATCATAGATATTCGAAATTATAAGCTTTACAAAACTAATAACCAAATTCATTACCGGTTCAAAACATGAATTAAAAATAACAAAGTTTTAAACTTTTTAGGACACAGTGCAACTAATATATATATTTAATTCATAATAATACTGTATCAACAAAATTATTATATATAAATTAAGCGTAAAAATATTTCATAAAAACTTTTATAATTGCATAGCTATGATATAATTGAGTAAGCTGATTCGTATCTACAGCACACGTGTAACACATATTTTACTTTTCCAATTTATCTGTATAAGCGAATCCTACGTAAAAGTTTTCATTTAGACATAATTAAATTATAAATCATAATTAAAATTGTAAATACTGTAGAATACAACGTTTATTTCGTAGTACATAAATATAACTTTATATTGTCTAAATTAAACAGTATTTTGCCAAGTTTTCACAATAATAATCTGTATTCTTATCGCACATCTATTATATTTGTTTATAATAAAAAAATAAGTTGTTTAGTTATATCTCAGGAGTACCAAAGCAATATACGAATTAATTCACATGAGCAACATTTTATTAGTTTGTGAGTATTTGTATCTATTAATATAATACAATAAACATTTATAAATAATAGTTTGAAAAGTGGATGAATATTATATTATCAAATATTGTCTAATTACGGTGAAGAAAACACGTGAATAAATATGAGATGTAAATTCATGTAACATCGGAAGTCGTGCATTATTATTTGTTGTGCTATTAATTTTCATCTTCATCGGCAATTTTAAAGTGCATAATGCCCGAGATATTTCTAGCAACACATATAAGAAACTTGATTTTATTCATGAAAAAAATCATCGATTCCGGACAGAGTGAATTCTATTTATAAGACCTGATAAAAAGTCTAATATAAATGAACGGAGAGCTCAATAAGAGGAGAGAATTTTTTTCCGGGTGTATGCGCTAACATCGAATTACGTATAGCGCATATAAAATACGTATGCAAGCAGTCGGGGTGCACGCGAAAAGTACCAGTATGAAGAAATTACCCGTAAAATACGAGCTTGTGCACCGAGTAGAAAAGTGTGGATAATCAACGGCGCCAGTCCCGAGGCGAATAGCAGTTAATGCCCCTCTTTTCCTTTTCTCCATTTTCCTCCTTCCTTTTCCCCCCTTTCCGTTCGTTCCACCTTCAACGGGCCCATTTTAGCGACGAACCTGACCCACCCATTTGCGCCTCGAGCTCGCGCATGCGCGCTTCTGGCGCCAATTTATATTATCAGCAAGAGCACCGCTCGCCTCTAATTATAGATGAAAATCCTGCCTATGCGCACTTGTAATCCAGGACACATGAGTGGCAGATCTGAAGATATTTCCATGGGACTCTGATGCCGCAATTTTCAATCCTCTTATCGAGCTCCTATCCGCTCTCTATTGCCAATTTCGAATGAAATTCGCTCGACCGTAATGGACTTTTCTCGCTCGCGCTCCTCATAAACACATAAGCGACATTTCCATAATTATCAAAACGTTCGCCATTATCGAATCCTTTGTTGTTTTCCATGTGAATAACAACTGAGTAACAACCTTCATCGCACGTGCACTTTGTTTGAATTTTATCCCACAAGAGTATGCAAAATAGAAAAGCTGTGTGCAGAATTAAAAACACTCGTTGCGGCTGTTGATAAATTTCTAGTTGCTTTTTACCATGACTTTACCATAAGCTCTTTCTGGTATTATAAATTATCGTCGCTCTGTCTTTGAAGTCTTTCGAATTTAATCTTTATCTTTTTTCTTTTTTTTTCCAACCCCAATAAAGTTTTCTTTTATTCTGTTCAATTAGTCAACTTAAGAAAAAAAAATTTATCCAGAAACTTAAAATATTTAAAAGTTGTATGGATATATTCATAGGTAAGTAGATGGAAAGATGGGAAAACTTTAGATCGCCAGAGGCAAGCAGAGTGAACAATAATAAAAAATGGGATATTGAAAAGTTATATTCGCGTATTAAGTTTTTCCTGGAATGAGGACCTTCTGCCGGAGATGCCAGCGACAATCAGGAACGAGTGCTACTGGAGAAAAGAAGAAGTCGAGAGTACATCGGAAATGAAGACACGGATCGAAAGAGGATGGAGTGAGCTTCAACATTTTCACGGATTGAAAAAATTCGCAAACTGACCTCTCGTAAGTGCCGGAATTCCGATGGTGAACTGCTCTGATTAAGAAAGTGCACGAATGGGTTGAGAATGAAATAATATAGTAATGAGGAAACGGCATCCTTGTTGAGTTTGCTACGATACGCCGGGTAATCTGAATTTAACAAGAAAGAATTCCAGGATATTCGACAAAAGAAAATTCCATCTTCGCGAGCTTTTCGAATTTTATACCTACTTCCAAAAACAAAGCGTAAAAAAGAAAGTTTTATTGTGGATTATTCGACCTCTTTTCTGTTTGAATTTTTATTAGTCGTGTAAGTTATTCTCACCATATAATATATTAAATATTGTAATATTTTTTAAAAATACTTTATGTTTTATATTTTCTTGAATATTTTCTAATGCTATAATGATATACAGACACAAAATATGTATCGAGTTTAAATTTTAAAAAATCATTCTTAAATAAATGTATAAACAAATACACGATTGCAAACATTCAATCGTCAATTATTAATAATATATAAAACATGAACTGAAAAAGTAAAAAATAATTATAAATAACTTTTCCTGTAAAAATAATGGCGAATCGTGATATTTTCATACTTTATGACTGATTTAATTCACTTTAATTAATACATTTAACTTTCTACAGAATATTCTGAAATTTTATGCAAAAATATTTCTTTTTTTTTATATATTACAATGGTGCAACATTTATCTAGATATTTGCTTATAAAAGTTTTTAAATTTTAAGTATCAAAAATAATATGGTGTAAGTAATGTATTGTTTGCAATCATATAATTTTATTATAAATAGTGCAAACACAAGTTTCTCAAATTCTTTTCAAACTTAACATTTTATATTCATGCATGACTAATCAATATAAAAAAAGAAATGATTTTAAATATATATTATTGTGTAGTTTATATTAAATAATTGAATTAATTCAAAATATCAATGTATATGGAAACTTTGTTACTTGTTTATGTTTTCTTTGAATAGATTTATAGTAGTAAAAGATTCAAATTTAATTATAATTGTTATTACTATATCTAATTTACATTTTTTACATCTTTTTATATTTACTCAAGCTCATACTAATTTATGATAAAATAACCAATGATTTATCGTTAAATGATTATTTTTATTCATAAAATTACCAATACTTTCTTATATCCAAATTAATTAATTTTTTTATTCATATTATTCTTATTTATATCATTTAAATTTAAATATATTTTTTAATTTAACTAAAAAAAATATACTCAAATATTATTATGTCAAATATCCAGAGTATATAAAATTATTTTGGTTTGTAACGAAACTTATTTCTAAAAGAGATGGAATATATAATTCCAGTCAATCTTCTACGAAACAAATAGACTAAAATAAATATTCAAATTTATATGAATGCTTCTAATTTTATTAATTATTTGTTTAAAACCTCTATTTGATTTATTATTACTTAATTGTACATTTCTGCTACTTTTTTTCAAACTGTCGTGTATTTCAATCTCCTCCTAACTCACGGCGCACTCCATAGAGGGCGAGTGTTTTTCTTACATTATTTTAACTACAGCGAGGTAAACAACTGAACATTATATTTTCTAAGATTCATTTGCTCCATTTGATTGTTCCTAGATCATTAAATAAAATTACAAGAAATTTTTTTCACATGTTGGATTGCGATTGTTTTCGATTAATTCTGCCTAGCACACCTTTCAAAATATATCTATCGACTCGAATAAATTTATGCATTGAATCGAATTATCTAACTTTCGTTCAAATTATCATCATCGGCGGTAATTAAATAATGATTTGCATTATCTAATTATCAATACCTTTTCGAATCATCAAGTTGCTCACATTTGATCTCTGGCTTTTCTCGAGCATTGATTGGATTTTCTGGTTTATTCTTCAGGCGTTATGGTCTTTTTGTATTGAGCGATTTACGTTTATTTTGGAAAGTGTCTAAGCCTAGTGTCTATTAACAATATCTGATTAATTTATAATCATAAATGAAAATTTTATAACAACAAATTGTATATTTATTCATATTTATTATCTGATAAAATCCTAAAAATATATATACATTTTTTTTAAATTCAATTAATACAAAAAGAGTTTATTTATTGTATCATTTTAGAAAATTAATTATAATTAAAATTAAAAATTTTATTTTATTAATTTTATAGCATTAATAGATTTATTTTTTATTGTATCGGTAAAAGTTTTTCGTTCAATAAATAAAATCATAGCTGTTACAATTATAGATTGTATTTATAATTCAATACACTATAATGTTAAATAATTCTGCTTTGTTACGAACAACGTTGTTAGAAGCATATAATGTTTGAACGTTTTAAGTTCTTTCAAATCCAATTACTGTTTGATTAAGCGTAATAAAATGAAAGCTATGTATTTATTATTTGATTCCTAATTCCAAATTCTCTGTCGTTCCGTAATGTAGTCCTTAAGTAAAATTTAAATATATTTATTTTTATTATATTAACTAAAATAAATGTGTACATATACTTGACTTTTAAAAATGATTACACTAATAATTTTTCGAAATACAGTAATTTTGAGATATATTTATCTGTTACCGGAATAATTGATTTACTTTTATTTATTTAAAAAATTTCCTACAAAATTATTATTTTAATTGATTAAAAATTATATAATACATATCTTATTATTTATTACAATATTTATTACATACAGGATATATACTATATTAAGAAATATTTTTTTTTTAAATGATTCAATTTTATTTACTCTTCTATGATTATAAAGTTTTTTGATCATTTAAAAAATTATATAAATAATAACGCAAAATATAAATATTATTTAAAATATAACAACTTGATTTTACTAATTGATAAAATTAGGTTAACTATTTCTATTAACATAAATAAAATTTTAATATTAAAATATCTATCAGTATTGACAAGATAATAAATTAAAAAAATTAAATGCATTGTTAATATTTCTTCAACCAAAAATATAATATTTTTCATGGAATTTCTCAAAATATTATTTATTTGATATTATAACTGTGGTAGAAGTTCAAATTGCATTTCAAATATCAAAACTAAAATTGAAATTTTGTACCAAACTAAATTTAAAGTATTAAAAAAATTCTTTTCATATAACATCGAATAATATTGATAATAGTAAATGATTAGTAAATGATAATAAATATTATTTACGTTCCATTATTATTCAAATAATTTTAATAATTTGTAATATAATCCTACTATTTACATGTATATATAGTGATAACTTTAATATTATTAAATAATATTTAATCAAATTATGAAAGTATACAGTCCATATTAATTCAAAAAATAGTAAGAAAAATTATTAGAATATTTTATTCAAATTATTGATTGAATTAATAATAAAAATACTAAAATACCTATTGTTCTATTTGATTATCAGTAGCAATTAAAGTTAGAAATTCGATGGTTAAGAATTCGATTGGTTTATAAGTGATTTCTATATTATAACACAATTCATAAATAATTTTTTTTAATGAGTTTACATTAAAATTTCTTAAATTAAAAATTAAATTATAAGCAATACTGATTATGATCATGCATCTTTTTTATTTATGATATTAGTGTATTTGCATTTATAACATTTAATTATTTTTAATATTAAAAGGAATATTGTTATTCTAGTTTTTGATTGCATAACTTCTTAAATTGTTTCACTTTAATTTTTTATTCATCCATTATGTAATTAAGTCATTCTATTTTTATTTTTATTTTATTATTGAACACTTTGAATGTGTTTCATGATCATATTAATAATTAATATTATGCATCACTCGATTAAGTTAATAATTAAAGTTTTTTCCTCAGTATTGAAAAAGTTAATATATGAAAATTTAATGTAATACTGAATTTATTTTTAGATTAAGAATACATTAATAATATAAATGATTTCATTTTGTAGTCTGATTGCAACAGCTGAGTTTATATAAAATAATTTACTTTCTTATTTACGATATATTATGGTATTATTATAAATCAATATAATTTATGAAAAAAATTTATTCATTGCATTTAATAATAAACTTATAATAAAATTTAAAATTAGTAACTATCTCATTTTTATAATTTTTCCATTTAAATACTTTTGTTTATACTTTTCTGGAGTTCTCATTAAAATGACAACATTTTATGCAAAACTAATTCATCTATAAAAACTGATACTTAAATCGTAGCATTGGAAGAAATTTTTTTTTATTTTTAATCAAATTTTATCGAATTTTCTAAAACTAATTGGATAAAAGAGGTAATAATATTTTAGCTTATTTTATGTTATCCGTCTTAAAATTCCAAAAATTGTTTATAATTATTTCTTACTCGTATTGACTTTGATTGAGGTAATTCTGAGTGATGCATATTTGTATTACCCAAATAACTTATTGATCAAATTTATCCAATTTTTCGTTTTTTACTTTTTTGATATTCACTATGAATTGATTCTTACATTTATATTAAATTAAATTAACCTTATTGTATGTTAATTAAATGTATTTATACAACGCAACAATCTTATTTTAAAACCGTCACATATTGAATTACAAATTTATAGCTTATATAAAATATATCATTTTTATATATTTACTATAATATAAATTTTTTAAATTTACAAAAAAATTAAAAATTCATAGTAAAATAAATTATTTTCATTCATAATAATAATTTTACGGCAGTTATATACATTTCTACATTCATTTATATTTTTAAAAAATTAATGTATTTCACTTATTACACAATTTAATTGGTTATCTTATTTATAGAATTTCATTTAAAAATAGTACTAATGATACATAATAAGAATGTATTTTTATACATTTTTCTACAATTTAATATATTAGATTAGGTGAGATTTTATTTTTTTATTGATGAACACGTAAATATTTTTGTACTATTCCTAAGCGTATATATAATATCCGTAGAAAATTTAAATATATTTTTAACAGATCAACATCATTAGAAAATTTATAAATAAATAATACAAAATAAATTAGAATAATTTAATTAATTATTAACCATTTTAATTTCTACTTTTTAATAAGAATATTTTTGATGTAAAAAATTATTTAAATTTCCATATTGTATGTTTTATAAAATTATAATTTAAGTAGGAAAAAAAATTATTAAATTTTTAAAAGTATTTTTTTAAAACAGATAATATTATTGTAAATTTTTTTTATTACTTATCCCAATCCTTTTATTATAGTAATCCTACAATCATATAATATTTATGCATTTTTATTTTTCATACTTTTAAAAGTAATATTTACTATTAAGATTATCAATTATTCTTCAAATTATGAGATAAAATTATGAGTATAGTATTTATACAAAAATATTGAATATTAATCATATAATCTGACTTTTTATTAAATAAATAATAAATTATACAATATTAGGTCAAGCAGAATATAAATTTTATAAATTACTTTTAACGAGTAATTTTAATATGTAATGTAATAATTACATTTTTTTCTGTGCTTATATTTATACATTAATATCAATTATTTCATCAATTCTGTTCAGTAATTAAATATTCATGATGAATTTGAAATATGCTTTAATCTATGTCTAAGGTTACTTATGTGGTTTAATTAATAATATTTTTTATGTAACAATACCCTCAACAAAATTAACACAACTTAGATAATGCATAAAATTTACAATGAATTAAGTGAATTAAATCTAATAATTTATATGTTTTGACATATTGTTACATTGGTTGCATCATTCGTTTTTAAGAATTGTTGTGTATTTCATACATACATTTTTTGCATCGGTATCAACATTATGCGCTTGTATAAAAATAGTTATTAGAAATGTTTTAATTAATTAATATAATGTTTGAAATACTTGTTTACTGGGAAGAGATTTTGTTTAGCATTGACACTCTTAGGAAAAATTAATGATAATGACATATTATTTTATGATGCGTCAATATACACGGATAATAATAAAGGATAAAGCAACAAAATTTAAAAATTTAAATTTAAATGGGTAGCATAAACAAAGAATAGTTTCTTACAAAACACATTGGGAAACGCTAATTTTCAATGGGATTAGTATCGCATATCAGGTTAGCCTCAATTCAACACGCGACAATTCCTGATAAATTTCCCTTCGATTTTTCTCTAGCAAGCACGGGATAATCCAAGGGAATTTGTAGCAGGTAATCTCGATAATTTTTGCGCCTAGGTGAAATGAGTTGGGGTCTGAGGTGGGAACTAGGGGTCGGGAAGTTTAGCGGGGGGAGGGAGGGAGGGAGGGGGCGACGAAGGCTGACAAATCGGATAAACCGAGGGTTTATTTCTTGGGGTCTGACGACTGGAGCTGCTCGTCTGGAATCACGACGATAAGGCGATCAGTACCGCGGGAATATCACAGGAATGATGGCCGTGGATGTGATGGTATGACGGATATAATGATCCGACCCTCGACCGCCATTATTCAATTGAATTCAATGCTACGCACCGACTATTAGGAAATTGCCCACGAGAACTTTCTTTCGGGCATCGTCCGACATATATAATACACACATCACTAACCTCTCGGTCGTGTCGCGACTAGCATATTATACTTCCTCTTGTTGCTCGAGATAGGCACATCTGCAATAAAATATATCCCTACTCTTCCCTACGTACAATGTACTGCCAACTTACGAGCCCAATATCTACATTTCCACTTGCATTCATTTCCTTGGCGCTTCCATGGCTTTTCGGTCTGATCTCGCATTTCGATCTTCGTTAACCAACTACTATTCAGTTTACAGTTTCGTCAGTCTTATACCTTCACCAACTGTAGATTAGAGATACTAAAGGTTCTTAAGAAGATTATTTTCACAAATTTTATGGAATACCTTTAATCCATGGTAATCACGTGCTAGATTATAAATATTTATGTTTAAAATCACTGCCTTGAGAAGGACACGGGATTCTTTGTCGAAACGTGGGTACATCAATAAAGAATAAACTTTGTCTTTTATTCGACCAGCACGTCGTTGGATCACAACTATCCTCTTTATCAATTAAATATGGAAAGACCTTCGCATAAAATTCATAATGTTTTTCACGATCATTCTGATAATACATTCCTCTGATAAGCAGCCTAATTGCTTTGATAAAGATCTTCAGCCATATAATCCATTACCCTATTAATGATGTTTACATAAACTTTTAGATCGTACAATTATTTTCAATCAATGTGGTCAGCCATAAACTTTTTTATATTTCATGCATAAAACAATTTTTTATATACATGGCATGATACAGTGTACCTAGTTCAATATGGAAAATATCATGGGAGGTCTTTACAATCTTTACAAAAAACGAAATTTATATTTTATGTACATGATATTAAAAATCTTAATTATCTTCTTATTTTTTATTAAAAAGTCATAGTATTTCATAAACGAATAAAATAGATGTATTAACAAATTCAATAAATACGCTTTGATGTTTATAAATTCATTTGTAAATTTAGAAAGTCACATTAATTTACATATTAAAATTATTACGCAGAATCGTGATATTTCTTTTCTTATATCATAAATACAAATAATACTTTGCAATTTATGCCAATTTTTTACATATTTAATGACATTACACGCTAAATGTATATTTAAAGCAATTACTATTAATTTATTAGATATGAATGGAAAATAGGAAACATCATTTTTTCAATATTTAATTAAACTACATCTAATTACTTCACTACATTGGAGTACTATTTATTGAAAAAATTTAAAAAAAAAGTAATAGTGTCTTGAGCACATCAAAGTAAAGTATTTAAATCATTCGAAATAATTTAAGTCGTTGACTCATACTGGATGTAGGATCATAATAACAAGTTCTATATTAATCGAGATAGCATCGCGTAAGTAGAAACAGGATGTAATTTTCTGAAACCTTAGCTGCGCGACGCATACCATATAAAAAGTGCGGTATTCATCAATTTCTTATCATGAATTTAATATAAACAGTAATTAAAGAAGATTTCTGTTTCTTGCATACTGATCCTTTAAAAAAACTTTTTATGTAATAACCAAAAAGAAAAGTTAATTTCAAATTGTAATATTCAAAATCTCGAAATTTTATTAACTACGTAACGATGTTTTCGTATATTTTTGTATTTGGTCTCTTAATCAAATGTATTAATTCATGAAACGACAATTTATGTGTAAAATTTTTTTTAACTAAAAATCTTAAAGACCAATTAAAATTATAGAAATAATAGTCATCTGATAAAAGTAAAATGATAATTTTAATGAAGAATTTCTACTGAATAAAACTCTTAAATAATAATTACAATTATATAAATAAAATTCATATAATTATTTAACATGTTGATTTTGATTAAAAATTTATTTTTTATATTCACTTAATGTATACTTGTATTGATAAAATAGTAATCCATTTATTTACCGTATTTTAATTGAAATTAATGATTATCTTATTAATAATAATTTAATTACAATATTATCAAATGTATTTATTTAAAAATCATAAATTATCAAGACATAAGTATAAAAATTGTATTTTAGAAATATAAAAATAAATACAATACCTTTCATTTGCAAACTAAAAAAGTTTGATTATTTTTTAAAATTATTTTTGGAGACTTCCATTATTAATTATTGGAAACTAAATTTAATGTAAAAATAATTATGAACATGTAATTTTATCTATTTTCAGTATATACCATATGTAACAAGTATCGTTTTTCCAAATTTAATATTATAAATAATAATTTAAGATTATTATAATAGAATTAAAATTTTATGTTTTATAGTTGAGTGATTAGAGAAAAAAATTAAATAATAATATGAACATAATGCCAATTATACTACTCATAAACCTTCAATTTTTTATTATACAAAGGATTTTGAAGAAAGAAGATCATGTGATAAAAGCAAGCGTTAAATATTTAATTATCTAAATCAACATACTTGTGCTTTTTGTTCACAAAATATAATGATGTGTACGTACAAAGATAAACTATCTTCCATTTCAGGATAATAGATACAAGGAAAATTGTGCTTGTCACATCTATTGGATCGGAATTTAAGATCTCTGAGGAAGTTCTATGTGAACATTATTTACACATGCGTATAGCACAATTTTTCTTTGTATTTTTGACAGAGTGAACATTTATTAATATTATGCGTATATTTATACAATAACTAAATAAATTTGTTAATATTTTCCTCATTACTTATATTGAATACAAATACCTTCACAGGATATTCATAATATTTTTTAAATATGAATGAGTCATTAAAAAATAATTTTAATAAAATATTTTTAAATCGAAAATAAGTACGTGATTCATTTTAATAGTAGATAATGCTAATGTCAGTAATGTTTATGCTTTATATTGATCAACATTATTAGAAATATAATAATGTTATTAAAAATAATTTTATGGCACAATAGTAATCAATCGTTTAGTTGAAAATTGTCTGTATATAATACCGTATATTATATTATGATGGAAATATTTTATATTACTGCTAAAATATAATAATAAATTTTTGATTAGTTGACATGCCGGTTAGAATATTCCATAATAATTATTAAAGACTGATCGTAAGCCGATATAATATACATAGATTTTATTTTGGTTGTAATTGACGTTTCCGGTTTTGTATTTGCAATGTTGATATTAGTCAAAATCTATCAAAACTCTATTAAAAAATAGAGCAATAAATATGTTCCATAATAATTATTAAAGACCGATATTTATTTATCATTCTCGTAAACATGTTATACGCATAGATTTATTTTGCTTGTAATAGTCATAAGGTTTTGCATTCGTTTTTCTGACATTTGTCAAAATTCCACAAACTTCTATTAAAAAATAAAAAAATAAATTTAAACACGTTGTAAGTTCATTTGTCAATACTAATACTATTTTTATGTTTCTTCAAATTGTTTTTAATAAAAAATGAAGCGAGTGCATGTATTTAACTTAAATTTATACGTGTCAAAACGACAATTATATATATGCGTTATTTATATTGTTCATTACAATCGATCGACAGAATATCCTGAATACACATAAAACGATAGCTAACGTTCTTATGTTTGTAAATAATAAATAATAACAATGCAAAACTAATCAGTGAATTAGCAACCAATATATGGAAGATTACACGTTTAAATAATGTTTATTGATTGAAGCATATTAAAAATAAAATAAATTGTACATATATTCGAAAATTCTGAATAGATAAATTTGAATTGTCTTATCATTTATCTAGAGTTTTAAATATATATGTTAGATTTGATTTAACTAAATATTATTTGATTTTAATGTTTAAACTAAATAGTACTAAATTAAATCCGATAAAGTTGAATAAATAAATAAACTGAATAATGTTATTAGAAAATTTCGTATAAATTGAATTTGGTTTACTTATAATTAGTATTTTTAATTACTATTTTATTTTTATTTCATTATTTTTGTATTTAAAATGTATTAATATGAATATATTTTAGAGATTTTGCATGAAACAAAGACTTAGTTAGAGTGATACTCTTTATTCAATGCTCGATTGCAGGTTCTAACGAGTCAATTAATGAGTCAAGACTCAACCCTTACTTGACGTATACTTTTGTTTCTCTAACAATATCTGGGCTATACATAAACTTGGATAGTATTTTCGAGGCACCCTTTTGATTTCATATCTTTATATATTTTTTAAAATTAATATTAAAATCATCTTTTCCTTAATATTCCCTTGTTATCTCCTCCTTCAGCTTCATTCTCAATAATTATACTCAAACTACTATTTATCTCATAAATATGAAAATTGTTAATATTTATTCAATAGCTTAATATTTTTAAAAAAAATTCATTTTCTATTATTAAGAGAATATTTACTTTCCTTTAATAATGCAAGTAAAATTTTATATAGAACTTATTAATTTATTCTCAAGAGTATGCTTAAATTGAATTAAAAAAATTTTATTCCATTTATTATAGGGTCAAGTTATTCCCTTCTAAAGCTAATTTTTATTTGATATATAAAATACTGCCAATATAAATATAATATAACATCAAATACTATGAATTAGCGTAATAAAGTTTCTATATATTAAGCATAAACATTTTATTTTATATTTTTATGGCAATCATTTTTTATTATTTAATTACATTTCATTGAATTCAACGACAATATCTCTATTATTTTTACTTTAATTTTTGACGCTCATATATATATTCATGTATGCAACCTCCTATCACACATTTACAAAAAGTCAGAGAATAAGAATTTATCAATTTTAAATATATGATGATATATAAAAGTATTGTTACCAATAAAGTTTGTTAATAAAAAAGAAAACCTAGCATGCGTCTATATGACACATTTTGAAAAATATATTTGAGTTAAATTGATGAACAACAAATAAAAAAAAATATTTATTTTCTATTTCTTCAAAATAAATTTTAACATATTTCAATAAGATATCAAAAACCTAAGGTAAACTACATTATAGAATATAAAATTCAAACTAAAATATCGTAGTAATTGATAGTAAAAAAACGCTCAAAATAAGCTTTATAAAAAATCAATAACATGTAGATTTTATACACTAAAATATCTTGTTTTGTAATTACCTTCATTATAATACTTCAAGATCTAGACTAATTATGCATAATTACTCCAATTCTATACATAAAGAAATGATTATTTTTATCATAGTATATAATTTACGAGAGCATAATAATTATAATAACAGAGCTGAAAAAAAAACTAATAAAAAAACAATAAATGCTTAAAATTTGTTTTGTTCAATTTTTTTGTAATACTTCAAGAATCAAATTGGAACTGATGATAAAAAGACTTACAATTTTTATTACATGTAATATAATTATTATAATTGTGGTGGTATTATGTAAATTATGCATAACAGAGTTTTAAAATTGATTACAATTAAGATTAAATTTTACGAAATAAATTTAAATATTATCGTTGCATGATTGAATAGGATTTCTCTTTTTCTATATGCCATCTCAATTTAATTCTATCTTATTGTGAAAATTGCTCTTTTTATTTCAATTTATTTTTCGAGATATTTGAAGTCTGCTTATAAAGATAAAAAGTTTATCAAAAAGAAACGATATTGTTTCCGACAATACGAGAAAAAATAAAATATCAATTTTCTCTTTATAATTAATATTAAAGGTTCTGTATTTTTCTGATATGAAGCTTTTATACTTTTAAATGAATATCAAAACGAAGAACTCTGCATAAATTTTTAATCATAATATTTATGTGAATTTCACAAAGAGGATTGTTTCCATAAATTCAATAGAATAAATTCGGAATAAAATCGCGAAATAAAAATATTACATACCCCATTGCATCCCCCTCGCCACTTTCCCGAAGAGAGTAATTTAAAAGGGGTCCCAACAATGAAATACCCTAGTTTTTGTAATCCTAAAAGAATATTGCGCGGGCCAGAATTTGTTTTTAAAAACAAAGCAGCGTTCAATCCATAACGAGAAAACCTCTGCCAACGTATGTACGCGGAGAATTCAAAAATACCGAGTCCGCATATATTACGCGTAATAAATTATAGGAAATAAAATAATAACCTTGAACGATGCGGACATGATACGATCGGGGCTCGGTATCAAACAAAACTGAAATCGAAAATACAATCCCAATCCCAATCCCATTTAGTTTCGGAGCAGGTACATTTTTCTCTGACTGAGTCACGAGTCACGCTCGGTCAGCGCTCCGAGCATACATCATTCGAGGCCCAGGAGCTGAGCTTCTTCCTCCCTCCCTCCCTCCCTCCCTTACTTTCCCCCTTATTTTCTCCATTTCGATCGCCATTTCGTTTCTTTCTGGCAAAACGTGTCTCTTTGCTGACGGTGCGATCGTGTGCGAAGCCGAATCTTATTGGCCTTATTGGCCCTGGGCTCAATGCGGAAGAACAAAGCCAGCTAGGACTTTCATTAGAGCATTTGTTCACATTCATCCTCTTTTCCTTGCATTAAATTATCTCGGATTCTTTAATTTATCAAAGCTTATTGTTCTCTTTTTCACTTGGTTAGGTGTGTTTTCATTTTTCTTTTTTTTTTTTTATACGATTTTTTAAGATGCCACGCATTAATAAAGGTAATTAATTAATGTAACATCTTACACAATTCAAAATTGTGTTTACCCATTTGTTAGTTTGAATCTCCATGACTTTTCACTTAATTAAATTTAGAACACGAAGGAAATCGTCAAAGAATTAATTTAAATGATCAAAGGTGTCAGCTTATTATAAAATTCTATCTCTAATGTATATTGTGAGATATTTTGTAATTAATTACTGATGTGCATGCAACAAAGGACATTCCTAATTATAAATTGTATCCTTCGAAGCTGTAGAACATTGATTTCCTGTATATTCTAACACGATCACTGACATAATTAGTCGACTCATCTTGTTTGCATATAATTCTGTATACATGTTAAAGTCTCGGAGCGAATTCAGACATGAAATTAGGGAAAATTCCTTTGATGATCCGTATCTACGGAAAATTTAAAAGCTGATAAGATGAAATGTTCGATAGAATATCTTCAATCACTTACAATCTTAATTTCATTATAAGGTAGTTGTTAACTTAATTTAAACATTTTTTAAATATATTTAAATTGAACCTTGTACTTTAAAAATACTTTTATACAATTGTGAATTTATAATATGTCTCATTCACACTTTAAAATTAAAAAATTTCAGGTATTTCCCTTGCTGTCTATTTATGAATGCATGGAGTTGTCTTGGTTATATTATCAAAGTTTATTTCGTAGTGTTATAAGTTTATTCATGATATTTGATTGTACAGAATATAGATGCGTGTGGTCTTCATTTATGATAAGAAAATCTTATACAAACATTAAATGTAACTAAAAATTACACCAATATTTTTAAAATAAAAAAAAACATTATTAAACTTTTTTGCTTAATAAATATGAAAATATATGTGTTGAAAAATTATCGAATTTTTATTTATAAATCACCTAAAAATAATTAATTTAAGTTAATATATTATAAATAAATATTATTATAAACTTTAATGTATAAAATTAAGTTATTACGTAACGATATTATCGATAAGATTTTTTAAATTATACTAAATAATATTATTTTAAACAAATAAATAAGTACAAAATACATTTCATAAAACATAATATCTAATTCAATTAATATTTACTGTATTATTATACTTTTTCAGTATATTACAACATTTTTTTATACAATTTCAATTACAAGTTTATTTTATATAATAAAATTTTTTGATTCTTGTAGTAAGCTCTTATTTTATTAATTAATGATAATTCACTTGTCATAAAATATATTTTATTTATATTTATATAAAATTTTTTTCAAAAATCATTTTATGAAATACAATTCATTACAAAACTAAATTTATTGCAAGTTATAAACTTTTATTGAATCATCTGTGCTTTTACTAATAAATGCTTTACCCAGTGGAGAGTATTAAAATTTTATTAACAATACGCTAACTTTTTATATAAATTAAATTATATATTAAAGTAATATAATTGACATAATATGTTTCATATACATAATAAATTTTGTTAATAAAATTAATTTATTTAAAATTAAAAAGAAACAAAGTAAATTTATTCAGTCTCTCAGATTTTACATAATATTTTATTATTTTTGAGTGATACTTCAAAACTAATTTATTGTCTTAAGCATTTCATTTTGCAATAAAACTAAGACGAACTTGGGCTGTGCCTTAAAAGCCAGATATTATTCTACCACGAAATTAGTTCTTTACGGTAATATGTAAACCATATTTTACCTAAAGAAGCTGTAACATGGCTCGTTTTATTAAAATTCACTTAAATGTCACTACTGTCATGAAATTTCATCCATTCTATATTAAATTTGTATAAAATATGTACAATAAACCCATTTAAATATATTTTCAATTATTTTTTAAATTCAAACAAAATCTATTGTTATATTTGTATTAAATATCAATAATAATATTAAATATAAATTAAAATCCAACTATAATCCAACGATTATCATCTACTCTTTATATTTTTATTATTAAACTGTACTTAAAATTTTAAAGGTATATTAAAAATATGTGTGAGTTAACGGTCGAAGAAATATAATTATATTTCATGTAAGAATTACTATTTAAATTCTTTTCAATAAATTTTTTTAGTACTATGTATTGATGTAAATTATATATAGTTTATAAAATTTTATTATATAATTTAAAAATCAAACTAATGTACGTGCAATATGATTTGAATGCATGTAAAATTTTTTATTCAATAATAAATAAACAACTTTATTTAGAAATTCATATAAATTTCATTATGAACTCGATGTCAGTAAAAATAAATAAAGAAGTTAAATAAAACATATAAAGTATACGAGAAAAATATTCTCGTCCTAACAAATGTTTGAGTTCTTGATCTATCTTACTGAACGTGCTCTTACATTATTATGAAGCTGATTCACTAAACCTATTAGTCTATCTTCTGGATTATCCCTCAATTATGTAACAAACTCAGAATGGTTTGATAGATGTCTAATAGCCCCTTCACAAAGTTTTGGTTTATTTCATTATAATTTTGCTTTTCTTTAAACCATCTTTTCTTTTATTAATTGCAATTTCAACTCCTTTATCAATTCCTTAATTCATTTTAGATATTTACATTTCAAAGTGAATACTTTAATTGATAAATCGTAGAATTTATCTATTAGCACATTGTAATTCATAAAAATTCATAATGGAATATCTAATTTATCGGATAAAAAATGAATAAAAACTATTTTGTAAAATTTATATTTCAAATTTTATGCTAATATTAATTTAATCTTAATGAATGATTAAAAAATGCCAAATGAAAAAAGCTTGAATCTTAATTTAAATAATACTTTCTGTAATTTTAAGTAAATTAAAATAAATTAAAAACAGTATATCGTATATAAATTTAATAATGTTTTTATTTTTTAATAAGATTTATGAAACTGTATTTTAATTGTATAAATAATAAATAGTAATAATTATAATCAATTATTAATCTTAATTTTTAATAGTGTTAAATATGTAATATTATAAATTATAAAAAGAATTTTAATGTATACTAATTGAAAGCGATTTATATTGAAACACGATTAAACTACAAATACAATCGTCTCTTTTTTTGTATTTCACTATCTTGTCAATCATCAATCTTTTACCATTTTTTGATATCACCTGCAATTGATAATTATTTTTGACTGTTAAAACTACAATTATCACAATTTCCATGCATTTCTAACACGGAAATTGAAAAGCGAACAATTGTCTTTTAACCACGAATGGTTGCAATTGAAGTTCCGTATTTGAAGAATTTAAAAAGAATTTACATCATTCAGGAATCATATTAGCAATAATAACAAATTGAAACTTCTACCCTCATTTTCTTATATGCCTGTATGTGAATCTATAAATCTGTCCAAAAACTTGTCTCTACTTTTAATCTTTTATCTACTAAGAAATATTATTTACGTAACTTAATTTGGTACCAAAAAAAAGAGATAAATAATATAAACAAATTATACATCTTCAAGTTTTCAATAGAAATGTAATTTAAATATTTAATTAATTATTTGTATCAAATATTAAAATATTATTAATTTATAAAATATAATTGACATTTTATGCAGAATTTATGTTTTTTACTATTTTATAAATAATATAAGCATACACGTTCCAACTCGAAATATTGATGATGGGTACGTGAATTTTGATAAAATAGATTTATTATATAAACTTTAAAAACTATAGTATTTTTATTGTCCGATACATTTATTTTATATTTTATGAAAAAAATTCTATTTTTTATTATGTGAAAATTATTGATAAAAATTTTTTAAGCAATAAAGTAATAACAGAAAAAAAAAATAAATAGATTTAGAAGCATATTTTTCATTATTGTAAATAAGCGCGTTACTTGGGTTTTATAAATTACATAAGATATTATTTGTTATAAACTAGCAATAACTAGGAATAAATATCAGACGTTATTTCAATCGAACCAGAAACTCATATTTCTTCTTTTTTTTATAAAACAGTGACAGAAACTTATATCGAATTTCAATCTAATGCAGTACTATAAATTTAAATATTGTTCATTGATAAAAATTGAAGGATTTGTTGTCATAATCCATAAAAGTGGAGACGACACGTAAAGAAAAGATAAGATAGACTCGACACCCAGGTTTTTTATATATAAAAAATAGTCATAAATGAGATGAATAACTTTCATATTTTTAGCTTCGGTGTTTTTTCACCGGTAATCTTTGATCTTGTACGCTTTTTCTCATTTGTAAAGGTTATCTGTTTTTGACTCCATCTCGACGTCTTCCCTTTTTATGAAGTTTGGGTGGAGTCCATATCAACAATATCACGTCTAGTTGTTGAACCGCGATAGGAGAATCTTCGAAGTAACTTTGAACCCTCAATGCTCACAGCGATTCCTCTGTCTGTCTCTCTCTCTCTCTCTCTCTCTCTCTTTCTCTTTCGACTCGATCAACCTTGTCTGGCACGTGACATGCGTGTTTTTATGCAAAGTGCACCTGGACTGACAGACGACGATTACCGATTGAAGATGACGTCATTATTTAGAGGAGAGGAGAGACGCATCGCGTATGCGACGACACGCTTCGATGATGCTTCCGACTGTCTAGCTGGGAAATATCGTAATTGACACTTCTGGGTGGAGCGACGGACATACTTCTATAGATTTTAGCTCGTCCACGTCAGATGAACATTTTTTGATGCGTGCAAGAAGCGATTTAATCGCGATTAAGATCAATTCGAACCAAATATTGAAAGAATGAAAAGCGACGAGTAAAAATAATTCTTCAATATTACATTCAAGCCTTGGAAAAGATTCTAAAATTAACGAAAATTCCTTGGTTCAGAGTACTGATTTTAAAGTTTCGAGAATTATATTAACTTTAATTGATGAGGAAACTCATTGATTACTATCTTTTACGATCAATTATTAATGCTTTCCGAACTCTCTTAACCTTACCAGCACATCAATTTTTCTAAATAAGCATTTTATCTATATTAATATCTTATTAATGTATTCAAGACAATAACGATTAAGATATGAATAACTGAAAATAGATGTGTAATTGTAGAGATAATTGGTAGACACATTCATCCTTTAAAGAATAAATGCCGCGTGTCTCCTTAGTTCCGCTGCCAATACGTGCTTATTTAATACCTTATGATATAAAACTATACATCATCGCATTGTTTTTATGAATAAGCATGTTTATGATTGTTTAACAAAAAAGGTCAGGGTACTATAATCTCAAAATTTTTATTTTTCCAAATAAGTTATAAAAAATTAATTTGATAAAATATTTTTAAAATATCTCCATAATTATGATAAAAATTTTAATATAAATATATTGTTTGTTTTAAATGTAATAAAAATAATTTAATTATTATTTACTATATATATTTTAAACAAATATTTATCTTTAATTTTAAATTTTGCAAATAGCTGAAATACTTTAAAATGGAAAAATAAACGTGCACAAAATATTTTTTATAGAGTGCAAATGACATTTCCATAAAAAAAACAAGCTTATAATTGAATGAAATATTGAATGAAAATTCTTTCGTATAATCCAAATATTAACAACAGGCTATACACAGATGGAGCAATAAAAAATAATCAAAAAAACAGCCAAGAAAATATAATAAAAGTGAGTAAAGAGTAGCCGATTGGTTGCAGAAAAAAGTTAAAAACGTAAACCAAATAAAATAAATACTCGTTAAAAAAAAAGAAAAAAAGAAAAAGAAAGGCAATCTGAATGTAATACGAGGATTAATGAATTGATGTACTGGCACAGAAGATGAAATTGCGCGTAAACCTCAATGTAGTTTTTGAATAACGAATAACAGAAATACGAAGGTGGTCAAAGGAGGAGAAACTCAAGTGGACAAAGTGAACGAATGGAGGAGTGTATTTATGATGTAAAATTGAAAGAAAGAAGCAAAAAGGAAGGAAAAAAGCGAGAGAAGTCCGAAGAAGTCGAACGGACGGAGTGAAGAACTCGCGAAGGAACTTACGAACGAACGAACGAACGAACGAACGGCCGTTGCTCGAGGTCGTGGTGCCTGCGTTCCTTATAATCCTCGTAATATGTGTAATACGACGGATAATGCCTGTGTAATGCCTGTGTAACGCGTTACACGAACACATCAGGTGATGTCCGTGTTCTCGGGGGCCGAGCGACGACCGCCTCGGCCTTGCCGGCGTTTTCTCACCTTCGTCCTCCCTCCGCACCTCTAATTCTCCATTCGACCACTCGTCTCGATTAGGATCATTATCCTTGAGCAGCATTAGGATTTGATGGACGCGAGCTTAACGATCATTAAATTGGACCCCCGCATCAGCAGCCATACCTGAAAGGATTTCCCGCCCATCATTCCAACTGCCTTTGATATTTTCAATTGTGCGCTAGTCTCGCAATCTCGCATCCCATCCCAGCCCTACTATAATAATTTCTGGCATTTTAAACTGGTAATGGTTAAAATAACTCTTGTGTTTAATTGCATCCAAAGTATCGATCTACGCGGTCATAACGACTCGAGAGTTTTTGAAAGTCCTCATCCTCGTCACTTTTGTACCGATAACACCGGCTTCATATAAATATTCCGGGCAAACGCTTAAATATTTGATGGATTAACCAAATATGACAGTTATATTGGAATAATTAAATTAACGGTGACGGGTAGTTTTTGAATAAATATGATAAGATCAAAAAGGTGTATTAAATTCAGAATTTATTGAATTATTTATTGTATTGTAAATTTTTTAACAAGCACAATTATACTTATTTGAAGTTTAGTAAGTCAATTTTATCGAAATATTTTCACATCCGTTTATGTATTTATTCGATTGCAGTAAAACAATCTTCTCAAAATAATCATTAATAATTATATCAATAATATTACTGTCTAGTCAGTATAAAAATATCTCTTTTAATTATTTATAAGACAGTAGGGATTTCTCTAAAAATACTCTAAAATAATTTCTACATATTTATCTTAAAAAAACAGAAAAAACACAAGCAATTAGCAATGAAGAAAAATTTAAATAAATATTTACAGCAATATAGAGGATTAAATAGAAATAATTTAATTGTAAGAAATTTTAAATAATTCTAAGTAAAAAATGAAACAAGAAAATCTTCTAGTTCTCGTGAATGCTTGGTTTCCAATATATTCAAATAATTTAAATCTTTTTATTTTAAATTTTAAATCTAATATTGATAGTGTTGATTCTGCATAAAAGTTCCCGACTTATATGTTGATTGAAGATGAAGAAATCTGTTTTTATTCAATTTTAATAAATATTAGCAACAGTCTTCTTACGTTTATGTAAATTGATTGATTTAATTCAAAATCGGAGATAAGCTATTTAACCAACCAGTATTTGACAAACTAATATCATTGTTAATTTTAGTAGTAATACATTTTATTGGAGCATAAATCTGCTGGAATATTGGAATATATGCATTAACAATCGTAGTGGATCTTTGATTAATAATCTTATCTCGATGTCGAATTGTTACATAAGTCAGATTATACAGATGACTGGTTAATGCGAAACAAGAAAAAAGAGAAGACCATAAAATATCGAAAGTCAAACCAATTAAAGATATATGATTGAGCCCCCGGAGACCAATGGATCCCCGCAAAAAATACTACCGAAAAAACGCCGTTCGACATAATTTATCGAGGAACAAGCTTCCCAAGAAGTCTCTGTCCACGTTTTTCAATGTGTCTTGCATATGCATGCATACACATACGAATAAATGAAAGCGCACTCCTTGCAAAAATCCTTATTGTTCGGTCGGTCCGAGGCTCGAGGGAAAAATCGACGGGTGCAAGTTCTTCTCGGGTCTTCTTGCCCATTCGCCGGGATACCCCGGCCCTTGAGTACCAAACGAGAGCAGCCACTGGGAAATTTGAATCACGCAATATATGTATATGCAGGTGAGGAATTGTGAGGATTGATGAGGAAAGGCAAGCACAGCATACGGCATACCACCATCGACAGCGGGTCCGGCCATTAAAATCCCTCAGCTGCTGCAACATTTTCTCTCCAGAACCCTCGAAACGCTGGATGCTGTATGTCGGATGCTGGATGCTGGATGTTAGCTCTCCTCCTCTTTGATGGGATCTAGTATACCCCGCGAGAAAACAGCCTGCATCCACAATAGAATAGCAAATACACCTTGCAGCCTCATAACCGAGGAGGCACAAATTCCGTATTACATGGATGTGGGATTTATGAGATCTTCCGCTCGCCGAAGGCTTTATTATTATAAACGAGTCTGATCAGTGGGAGTTTTCTGCCCGAGGTATTGCCGTAGTATCTGCGTAAAATTAGCAATCCTCGTGAATATAAAACGGCTGATTGAATTAATGCACTGAGCCTAGGGGTAAGTAATCTATAATCTAGTCGTACGAGGTTAAAAAATTCCCTCCAACATCCCCACGAGTGTTGCTGAAAAGTATTTTTTCCCAATTGCACTCCATCCTGCAATATCTATCTCTGCTAACAATAATACATGACATTTTGCCACATTTATATCAGCTCTAATATATTTTGAATTCTATCTCGGTTAATCCACTTTAACCTATACCGTTGTATGCAAATACAATCTGCAATTATTGCTCAATGATCTCCGTATAGACGAAAGGTTTATTTTAGCATAATTGAGATAATTTATATAGTTCGTTTACGTATCTAATCATCTTACTTTAAATGTTGAAAGGCTAATATATTTTGGATAATGTAAATTAGTGAACGGATTTTACAGAATAATGAGCATCTACATATAAATTTCGATAAAAGTGTTTAAAATTCTGCTGTATTATTTGAGATTGGATCGATGATTATTTAAAATAATAGTAAATATAAAATTAATTCTATTATTAATTGTTTCAAATGTTTAAATTTTTATGTCGATTCAAGTAGCGTAAGAAAGTAAATACTTGATTATTAAACTGTTATACTAGTACCTTCATAAATAATTGCAAACATTAACATTATGTCATCGATGTAATGAAATTGGGGGAGGGATAATAAGCTTATGTATTTGACAATAATCAGTCTTATTATTTTATCATCAAATCCTATATTTATAGTACTGAATAATTTATGATGTTAATTGAATTAAATTTTTACAAATATCACAAAGACGATAAAATGTCCAATATTATACATACATATACATATGTTTATAAATACGTGGATCAATGACAACATCAATAATATGCTACTTCAATACTCTGCACAATAGCAAAATTGACAACAAGAAATTAATTATAGAATTTTAGCGATCGAAATCTCGTTTTATTAGATAAATAATTACAATTATAATTATACGTTACAAGTATACATTTTATAAATAAAATTTTGAATTATTATGCGATAATGAATTGATTAAGGGAAAATAAAAATTTTTTTTTGCATGCATAAGTACGCTCACTGCATGTTACTTGTGTGTGTGTGTGTGTACGCGCGCGCTCCTATGTATTAAAGTACTTATTCTCTAATTTACAAAAATATATATTCGTAATGGATGTATAAAACCAATTTAAAAATTCTTTGCTCACGTCATATTATGGACTAATGATTTCACATGTAACTTCAATCGTTCATAAAATTGTGTCAATGCCAACAATTCTATTTTCACTACACTTTCTTACTTCATTTTTTTTTAACTTTTTGTCTTAAGATAAAACTAATATAATGTAAATTATATTAATATATTTTACAAATTGTTATTTTTTATTTGTTGCTTCATATACCGTACTTGTTAAAAAAATAAGTTGTAAAAATTCTTTTGTCAATGGTTTCTCTGACAATTTTTTAGTTGATATTACCTATTTATTAAGGAGTAAATATTATATTCAACCTTAGAAATTCAATGATTCCATAAGAGGTAAGTAATATGCGTAAAAACTCATAAAATAAGTATATTACTCTCAATGAAATTCAGGTTAATACGTGAGATTTTAAAAGGTGTGTTATGCAGCTCCATTGCTTTATGATCATTTTACAACATGTCTTTACTAAAAAAAATATCATAAATATATTTAACTGCATAATTTAATGAAACAATACAGATAAATAAATATTTCAGCCTATTCTTTTATAACTAAAATTTAATAATTATAAACAAAGATATAAAAAAAAATAATATTTTTGCATAATACGGTTTGCCAAAAGATTTCTTAGATTCTAACAAATTAATAATAATTTTAATTATTTTTCCGAGGATTCGAATTTATGTTATTTGTGGTGAAACTTTTAATGATTTTAATAATAAAAATGCTGTGTTCAATTTTTTTAATGTATTTTGATAATTTATACTGTTACTCAATTTTTGGTTTATTTACTAAAACTATATTTTTACGATTTATCACTTATAAAATGCAGGACACAAGTGTTGACATTTTGAAATTGAGTATTCTTAAGAAATCTCATGTTGGGGTAAAATATTGAGTGCAATGCAGACACGAAGAATAAATATATTGAAGTGAATCTAAGAAAAATGCAAATATAAGTGTTGTTTTTAAAATTTAACAAAATTGGTAAGTCGTTTTTTCTATGTATATTTAAGTATTGCGACAAGAAATAGCTTTTGTTTAATTGATATTTTATTGGGTTATTGAATTAAATTTATTAATTAGTATTATCTATTAAAATTATAACACATAATTTTTTTTTTTTATCGAGATGTCATTGCCATGTATTACATTAATAAATAAAATTGTCTTTTAAAAACAATTACTGTTTGAGAATACATTATTGTTTAAATTCTCTTTTGTTTCACTTCATCGAGTAGATTGTAGCAAAATATTTTCGTAATTTTTCCTTTGTCTTCGTTTGTTTTGTCATTCCAAACATAAAAAATGGTGGAGTTATTTTAAAATTATAATTTAAAAATCGCAATTACAATTTAAGAATGAATTTATGTGCCAGTCATCTGATAATTAATATACAACCATAGCTTACAAGTGATTTAAAAACCCATGAATTCAAGTTTGTAAAAGCAAAAATCACAAGATATCTCCATAAAAAAGAATAATTTTCTAAGATATAGAAGAAATATTTTGAGAAAATTATCCATAATAATATGTCAGTGCTCGCATCTCTGTTTCCCAGGATAAAAAAATCCGCAAATCCTAGCGTAAAACGGCGAGTATCATTAGAGATAATTTCTCACCACTTATCGGGCACTAAGCGTTTCTAAAACGGGAAAGGATCATCTCTCGCTCTTCGTCTATGTTGTTGTTGTTATTATTATTGTCGTTGTTGTTGTTGTTGTTGTTATGATTATTGTTACGGCTATGATTGTTGCTATTGGTGTTGCTGTTGTTATTGTCTGTAGCACTTGACCAAGAATCTATACAAGCTCGTAGTGCTCCTGCCTACACGAGGGCCGTACAAACAAGAAAGCTGCATATAATTTCTAATTAAAGTATCCTCTCGTACATACAGTAGCGCAGAACTCGAGCAAGCAAGTACTGTGAATGCGGAGTTAAGGAAAAAAGTCTGCCACTGTTGCGCCTCTTTCATATAAATACATATGTACAAGATGGTTGGAATCACCAAGAGAGAGAGAGAGAGAGAGAGAGAGAGAGACGGACAGAAGGAGCAAAGAAATTGCGGACGGACAGTCGGAGATCCTCTCGATCCTCGCAGGTGAGGCTATTTTCAGAAACGCGCGAGCAATGTCTCTTCTTTCTTCTGCAAAAACTTCTTCGGATATGGGTACAAGCGCGGCTGGACGAAGGGGAGAGAAAGAGTGAGAGGGACCGGAGAGTTGCCGTTCAGGTTTTGCTCCAGGGGATCGTTAAGATAATCGACGCTATCTTCCTCCTAACTTGGCCTTACCCACTGCGATATACGCACGCCGAGGCTCGCTCCAGCATCCAGCATCCGCAGTTGTATACGCATTTGTGTGCGTGACAACTTGTAGACACAAGACCCCGCGCATACAATAAAACTAACAGTACTGGTCCCGAGCGCACCAATACCAGTTTACAGTACTTTATCAATTTCAAGAAGCCTCACCCCTATCCTCGTGCTCGGAAGAAAGATGTTAAAACTACTTTTTTTCCTTTTCATTCTTTTTTTCTGTTTCTTTTTTTTCTTTTTTTTTCTTTTTTTTGTTTTTTTATTATTGAGGTAAAATAAATATCCTTACGTAACGTTATGGGTCTTATCGGAAATCCAAGATCCGTGCAAAAATCCGCCTCCTTTTGCTTTAAGGCTTTTTTTGGGTACGTTCGAAGAGTAATGAAGACAGGAAAGATGAATATTCGGCATCGCATCGACCTTAAATTGTAACAGGGATGCTGCGATCGAAGAGAAATATTTTTTGATGTGAAATTGGACGTTCGGAGGATGGATTAATGATTTTTATCTTAATTTGGGATATTTTTAGCTCACTATTCCGTTATCACGATTTCAGTAATGGTTATGAATCTAATGAATCTGTCGTCATTAAACATACAATGTGTCATCGTAAAAATAAATCCCCCCTTATATTTACGATTACATGTTTTATATAGATATTGTTGTCTTATTAATTAATAATAAAATTAAGAAAAAGTTTCTTATTTATCTCTCGAAAGAATCTGTAATTTCTTTTAATATTAATTTCAAATTGATAAAAATTCAAGAAAAGCTTAAATGTTTTATAAACTGTTGATTTATCATTCTAAATTTAATTGTAAATGTTAATCATAAATTTAATTTTAAAAAATCAGTGTTCTGCAAAATAAAATAATCTTTAAATTTGCGGTAAAGAATCTCTGTATAAACAAATTATATACGAATTCATAAAATATTCATTAAGAGGTTCACTCTTCATATTTATCAGTGTCAATTTGGGTATAATCATATTTACTGTAGTTTTAATATGTAATAGCTTAAAGGAATCTAAATCAATTATTTCGATTGGCTTACTCCAATCAACAAAAAGTTTTTTAATGCAAGTTTTTTCGTTATGAATAAATGTTTTTAACGTTTTCTCTATCCCAGTAATACTTTTGTGACAATCACGTTCATGCTCTCAGACATCATCGACAAACGTGATCTTAAGTGGTTCGTGAGCTTATGCGTAAAAGGAGGATTTAAGCATAAAAAGAATCAATTGGTAAAAGAAAAACGTGCACATAGATAAATAAATGATTCAAAAAAGTGCAAGTATTGCGAGGACAGGGGACCTGATAAATGAGTATGATTTATCATATATCGTTTCAAGGATAGGACAGTATTAAATTCAAACTTAAAATTCATTATCACACGTAATATTATTGCAGGATAAAATTCATTCAATTGCTTCATTATTGAATTTATTATTACCCTAAAAATTTTAAATAATTTTTGTTCTTGTCAATTACTTTTTATTATTTCCAACAAAATGGATGTTCGAACATGGAGAAAATTACAACTACAATAATTAGCAAATATTAGTACATCATTTGCAATAAAAAATTTTCTTAATATCGCAACCTGTTGATTACTCGAACTGAAAATATTTTAAAAGATAAAATCATTAATTACTGTGTGAGTAACGTATGATAAATTAACTGTCATAACCCACTTCTCATTATTAATAATTTAAATGTTACATTGTCTAATATAAATGTTAACTTTCAAATTAACCAAGGTAATAACAAGGTAATAATAACAAGATTGTATTAACTTTATATCAAGAAGAGCATTAAGCTTTTGAGTTTTGATTACAATTCACTAAAATGAAACGTGATCGATTTTAATTAATCAGTTAGTATATCGTATCAATTGACATTCTTCGACATGAAATTTTCGATGCAAATCACGCCGAAGATATAACTATCAATAATAACACGATTATAAAATCTCCTACCATAAACCTACAGCTGTATATTTCCTCTTAATAATCAATACATTGAAATACATCGAGTAAGTAATTTCAACAATGTCAATGACATATCCTGTATTTAAACCTTTGTTATTTAATTCTGTTTTTACTCTATTGCATTTGACGTAAAAATCTAGGTACCTGTATGAATACGCCTATAAATTATAATATTTACTAAAATTGGTATTCGTTAAAAAACTGAGAACGCACAATTTTTTTAAATTAGAAAAAATTTTTATTTAAATTGGAGTAAAAATAAGTTAAAATATTCAAATATATACAAAAAAAAAATTGATTGAATGATTGAAAACATGAATTGATATGAAATATAAAATCACATTTCCCAATAAAAAAAAATTCTGAAATCGATACACATTGATAACTTATGCAAAAGAAACAAATCGAAATCGAATAGTGGTTAAATGAGAAATTGGAGTTTACTCGAATCGAGTTTCTTAAACAAAAAATAGAGACAAGTGTACAGTCAAGTTAGAAAGAAAGCATCGAAGGAATACACAATTGCAGAGTCAACTTCAGAGGATGAGCGAAGTCCTTGAGCTCCTTGTGGAATAATCATGGAAGTTACACGATTTGCGTTATAATGCCGTAATGTATAAGACACGATATATATTGCGCCTTTTTTTCTTTTTTTTTCGCTATACGTAAATATACAAAAATAGGTTTTTTACCCATTACACTAGACTCTGCTCTATATAATTCAGCTCTCATTCTCGAACTTTCAGAAGATCTTAAAAAAATTTGTGCTGTAACTACTTGGCTGACTCTTCAATTTTGTATCTTCTTTATAATATTATATATTAGCTTATCTTTTCATGGATGTTCTTACCTAACAACATTTGAGCCAATAATCATTTGTCAAAACAACCTTATTTTTTTCATTACGATATATTTCCCTCTACAATAAAACTTGAAAAAAAGTACAAATCCAAAAATTGTGTAGCACCGCTAAATTGCGAAAACTAGATCAAACCACAAATTATTACGTACTAGTAAAATAAAATTTCGAAAAGGCCTGGATATGAATGTTTAAATAAAAAAATTACAAAAACAAAAATGTGAGTGAACTTACATTTATTATAAGTCAAATGCTGATTGCGGATTTATAATCATGTAATATTTGCTCTGCAATTAAATATATGATATAGTACATGAACACTGAATAAATTAAGTAAATTAGGTACAATGTTTATTTTTATAAATTATTATAATTTTATCACTACATAAATTTCAAGAAGAAGAATTAGATAAAAAAACAAATTGATTCATTATTAGCTCACGCCAATAAAACAACATGATTGATTTTTGTAGGCGCGTAGTACTTTCAGATTCAAACAACTTTGAAGTTATTTATTGCTTAAATATGTTTCAATATTTACAAGAAGGTAAAAAAAAAAAGTTGACATGCTAATAGCCAGTCAATTTAGCGTTTTATTTATGTAATAATTAAAAAATTGCCCCAATACAATTATCGACGAAAAAAGGTGTGAGAAAAAACTCAACTACGTTAAAAAAACAAATATTCGTATAATCTTTTAATACAAAATTCTTCGTATCATGTAAACAGCTTGAATTGTATAAGTTCACCGGTAGTTGTAATAAAATTGCGCAATCGATATAATGCGTGGCTCAAATAACAAAGGTGCAAAAAATTGAAGAGGGTTCGAGGGAAAATCTTCGGGCTGTCGAGAAAAGGTATTGCCAAGCCGAATTATGTATTGGTACGAGAGAGAGAGAGAGAGAGAGAGAGAGAGAGAGAGAGAGAGAGATGGATGGTCGATTGTTGGAGCATCGGTGGCATCTGGGTTACCGCACGCCATTATCCCACAATTGGCTTCGTCATACCACCGCTTCGCTAAAACACGTGTAAGCACTAATCCGTTTACCATATCCAAACTCAATGAAATTCATGGAAAAAAGTAACAAGAGTTTTACAGGTGGGAAAAGTTGCAGAGGTATGTTGAAGCCGAGTAATTATAAAACAAAGATAAATAAAATGAGATAAATGAATTGATAAAATGATTTGTTTGTACATCAGAAATTTATTATTGAAAGCTATTAAGAATAATGTAGTAATTATTGTTGCTTGAAGAGTATTCGTAAAGCTATAAAAATGAAGTTTACGGGAAAATACTGAGAAATTTTTCTTATAATTACTAATGTTCTTTAAATATTAAACCAGTGGAAGTGCGAGTAGGAAATTTTTCTATTTTAATTCTTTTAGTAAAACATTAAAATAAAATAAAATAGCATTTAATGTTTAAGAGTTTTTCAACAAAACATTATTTCTATTATTATCTAATAAATATCTAAAGAGACTGAAGTAAACAATATATGTTGTAATATATGTGATTATTTCTCAAATCAATATTAAGCGTCTAAGTAAAATTGATTATATACTGTAAATTGTAAATATTTTTCCTTTAGCATTGTTGAAAAAATAATAATTATTTTACTTAACAATTACATTGAGTTGAAAAGCATATCTCAAGAATTTTAAAATACTGAAATAAACTTATTATCCACCAATAATTGTTCAAATAAAAGATAACAAATTATGAAATAATAGTCTTATAGATTTAATTGTAATTCGAATATTGATAATACATAAATTATAAGTTTTTATTTTAAATTTACAAATTAAAATTAAATCAAATATTTTTATTCGCAAACAATGATTTGAAAATCTATCTTTTGTTTTTAAGTAGTATTTTTTATTAAAAATTAAATTATATATTTTACTTAAAAAAAATATATATATATAATAAATGTATTTAACTTCTTAGCGTTTAGAGTTAATATTTTTAGTCAACGAATAAGTTATTATAAAACTTATAAAATTTGATATTTAACTAATTTTTTATTGACGTAAAACTTCATCATTCACAAATCTCTTTATTACTAAAAAAGATACTTATATCATTTTAAAAATCACTCGTGTATACTCTTGAAAATATTAAAATCATAGAATCTTCAATTGATTCTTAAAAAAAAGTTTAATATTCATTATATTAAATTAAAATATTTTAATAAATTTTATTTTTTTTAAATATACTAATTAATTAAAACAATATTTTAATAATTGAAGCATTCATGTACATAATTTCATTATTTTAAATTTAAAAAATATTATCAGACTTAAAATTATTCTTAAATAATATATTTATAAATCTTAAAAAAAAATTTATATTAGATGTATATTTTAATGTTCATATTGTTCTCCAAAATAATTAGTGTACTCTGAAGAAGAAAAAATAGTTAATTTAATAAACTAATAAATACAGTAGGTGTAATATAATAATAATATATTAATAACAAAACACATGTAGAAGTTTTATATTATTATGCACTATAAATATTTTATTTTGATAACTAAATATCAATATAAACACATTTTTCTAAACTGTCTTTTTTCGATTAATATTATCCTTCATTACTATTGAATGCAAAGATATTTACAGAACAAAATTAAATATAAACTTGGAGAACCAAATATCAATAAACTTTCATTTAAAAACATATATATATATTAAAGTCAAACATCATTTTTTTCTGTTTCAATGTACACTTTCTGTAGTAATTCCTTTTTTGTGTACTTTACCACAAAATTCGTTCAATTTTTTAATTTCCTTCTCGCACTTAGTATTTTAGCAATCAACTCGGTTTTATTTTAGAGTATTAGTTTATCTGATATTAAGAAAACTATTGTTTTATAATGAATAATATGTAAGTGAGTAGGATTTCAAAATTTAATTATTTAACCAAAATTTTAAGATATACTTTCTAAATCCACGTAACCAAAAAAAAAATACTATCAGGCTCATACACATTGTTATTTACACTTAATGTTTTTTAAAAAATAAAAAATAATACTATAATATACTTTAATTTATTAAATTACATTTTTCATTTACATAAAATTTTCTTATTCAATCTATATTGAACTTATTTTACATTCAGCAGGACATTAATATTCAAGAATTGTAAAATTATTTATTAAAATTTAATAAATAAGTATGTAAATAACATTTTTTGTTCCTACATTTGCATCAAGTATATCAGTTACCTCATGAAATACTTCTATTTAACAAAATTTCATTCATAATAAGAATAACAACCGTACAAATTATATTTTACTGTAATTGATACTTCGAAAGAAACACGAAAATGATTATATTATCAGTCCTGATCAAATCTTACATTGGTATGGTAAACGAGAAAGTAGAATTCATGTAATTAAATGAATTTTATAAATGAGAAATCGGAATATAATTACCAATTTTTTATTGTATATTAACATAATCATTTGCTTACTTTAAGTATATAAAATATTATTTAATTGACTTTATTAAAATAATAATTATTATTATTTTAATTTTATTTTTATAAATATATTGAATAATTAAAAATAATGTTTAAAAGAAATATAAATATTTACTTCAAACATTAAGAAGCATTATTTTATGTTTTAATTTAATATTCTATCTACATCAAATAATTTTCCTTTTAGTTCTATCTATTGTAGTAGATCAGACAATTTAAAATCTATTAATAAAATAGCATAATAGTTTTTTTAATACTAATTAAAAGAAATTGAATGAAAAGCTTTAAATTTTGGAATATAACAGTAAAAAAATGCAAATAAATTTACTTATAAAGGCAATAAATTAAATTCAGAATTTATTCTCATCATAATTAATCAAAATTCTATATTCGTCACAGTTATAGTTCAATTTTAAAATTTTTAGTTTCAAAAAAGTACACACGTGTAGATTATATTTCATCAATGCATTAAATTACATTTTGATATTAATTGCGTTTTATAATAATCAGTGTTTTCTATTATCTAACAGAAAGAATTATATATCCACAAGCAATCTAAAAAAAAATTTGTTTTTCAATATCAATATTTACAAATTGACAATTGTAGAAAAGACACAGAGTTCTACAATTAATTATTAACTTTTAATTAAAAATAAATTATATGCGTACAGAGTACTAGTATTGATAAAAAAGAGTTGGGATATTATGCAAAATGATAAGTTTTATTATTACTTGTTTGTTTCAAATACGAAAACATTTTAATTTATTTAATTAAAATGATCAACATTTAATATCGTTATTTACACTTTTTCGAACTTTTCTATACACTATTAAAGATTTAATTATTAATGAAATTTTGTAAAGTGTCAACTCATTTTTATACGACACGAAGTAAATATATAATTTTTAAAAATAAATACATAAATTATTTAAATTACTAAATTAAGTTTTTGATTTACTTAAAAATAAGAAAATTAGAAAATTATAGATTCGCGAGATAATGATTAAATAGATAATTAAAGTTGTTATATCTATAATTTTTATTCAAATTATATACTAATTATTTAAGTAAACCATAAAATGATTAAATATAATAAGATGTATGAAAACTTCATTTTTAAATGGGAAGAATAAAATTAATATCCAAACAAATTTAAAATTAGATAAATATAAAGTATTTAACTGGTACAGAACATCTGTAAGTCCTTTATATAAATAGAAAATTTTTAACCCTTGTCAAAGAAAATATTTATATGTATATATATAATGACCAAAAACTGTGAGTCAACAAAAAAATTTAAGTTTGTTAAACAGGATCGTAAAAAAATGTAAAATAATAAAAACTAAGAAATGCAAGTTGAGTTTGAAGAAAAACTGATTCTTTTTGTACAATACATGTACAAGTACAACTGATATATGAGAATAGCTGTGGCACTTAAGAATTGGAGTCGCACGAGCTCTCGGTTACTGATAAAATTCTCAACCCGAGTTATAGGGAATAATGTTTTTATCACGACGTTCACTAATCGATATTTGCATAACTGGATTCCTATCCCCAAGAACTTTATTGAGGGGGTGGAACAGACACATGGGTATCTTTCAATAAACTTTGACCATTATATGTCCTAAAAATTAACCCTTTCCTTATATATTTAGACTTTGCAGAGTTTTATTATCAGATTATAAATAAATTAAGTCATTTTTATTTTTTAATCTCATATTATTATAATAAATATTTTATAGTATGTGATAAATCAATTAAGATTATTGTCTTTTAAATAATAATCAGAAGATTGTGTAAAATTAGTATATAAAAAAAAAATTTGTATTGAAAGATTTTAAATTCATATTCGATAAATAAATTATATTTACATGTAATTCTGTTACTTGTAAATGAAACTATTCCTGTTCGATTCCAATTTATTGCGGTTTTAATTTGTAATACAGTTGTAAATTAAAATGTTACGATTTACATTATTTTATTTACAATCATTACTTCTTATAAAGTAAAATACAATATTGATTAATGATTAAAAAAATCTTTTGAAAGTTTTATAAAATAAGAAATTATCAAGAAATAATATTTTCCATTTTTTAAATTTAAATAGATAATATTCAAGAAATTATTAATAAAATTTGTTGAAATGGAAAAAATTAAAATGGTGCATTATTAATTCAACTGTTAATTTGAAAATTAAAGTCTATTTTAATAATGAATAAAAATCTTCTTTTTTTCATTTACCTTTCTTGGTACTTTAAACATTACACTAAGAGCTAATTTCATCACCTGATAACAAGAAAAAAGTTTTTATCATTTTCAATGAATAATAATAATTAAGAATAAAGATGTTACTCCTTTATTTAATGGAAGGATAATTTAAATTTTATGACATAATTGATAATTTACTATTTCGTGCTATAATATAAGAATTTTTAAAAGGCTCAATGCGTAGAAAAAGAATAAAAAAAGCAAATGGGCACTGAAATGACTTATTAATATGTAATACAAATAATACATTATGTAAGACAATAAAATGTTGATAGTGGAAAGGTGCAAAATGGAGGAGTTTTAAGGATCATTAAACTCTAAAATTCAGAAGAGGCGATTAACCTTCTTTTCTAAGAGGTAAACGAGCAAACAAGAATGAAAGAGCAAGAGGGAAAAGGTAAGCCTTAAGGGCTTTATATTTGTAACCGAGATTCAATCCATTGTTACTATCTGCCCATGTCCCATTTTCTCCTCTTTCTTTTAGTTTATGTATATCTAAACCTACAAGATAGTCGTTCGGTAGGTTTCTTTAGTGCTCTTCAAGCATGAAATGGTATTATTTATACGTACACGGCACATTCTTAAGAGGGGAATGAATGTGAACGTGGAATATCGAACTCGGGAAACTGAGAGTAAGATAAACTACTAAATACAGCAATTTACATGCACTGGATATTTGGAAGATTATCGGTGCTCCGTCGACTGTTCAAAATGAGTTTTTATATATTTAAAGTCCGTTTATTATCTTACCAGAATATGCTAATAACAATAAGGATTTAAACCTTTTCAGAGGCTCCCTTTACTCTTTAAATATATTTAAATGGTGTTAAATGATAGAATTATTCTTTCGCCAAATATCTTAAGCTACTCAACATTAGGTGTGTTATTGTTGTAAGCAATTATTGAAATTTTATTCAATGCTTCATATTATTTATATTTTTCAGATTGAATTTGACATTAGAATTCAATATTATATTTAAAAATTAGGAATATTTAAATTAATATCAAAAAATAAAAACACTAAAATAACAAAAATAAAATTATTTAACAACGGAATCATTTCTTCTAACTTAACCTTTATTTTTTTTTTTATTTTTTAATGCTTCTATTGCAGTAACTCTGCAGTCCTTCCATAAATTTTTTTTAAATAAAAATAAAAAGACCCTTGAAAAATTCTAAACTTGACAATAAACATATTTTCGTTTGTCTAACTTGTGCTTATCCAACGAAAATTTGTCTAAACATAATTAAACTAATATTTAATGATTGAGTACATTGAATAAACTTCCTGTGCTAGTACATTAATTTGTTAAATAATATTGAACTTTATGATTGAAACATAAGTTTGACATTAAAATATAAAGATGACATAAATTAGATCACATCGTATCATTTTAATGATACTAGAACTAAGTTAAATTTGTGAAACTTTGTTCTTGAGTATTTGTGTGTGAATTTCAAATATTATTGCATTCAGTACATAAGTTTCTGACTTGACAAGAATAGTAATAACTTAACTTTCAATTTATACGTATCAAAATCGTAGTAAATCACAATCGTAGAAATATTTTTCGAATTCAAATGATTCATTTAAATTGCAATATAAGAGGGTTAGAGTAAAAAAAAAGTACTGTTAGTCTATTTTGAAACATCTGAAAAAAACAAGGGTAAACTTAAAATAAAAATAAGAACCAAAGCAAGAATAAATTGTGTAAATTATTTACTGTCGAGCAGGGATTTAATGACTGCGATTAAAGTCAATGAAAACGTCATCAGGTAAGGATAAAGGAAATGAAAAAGAGTGGAAAGAAGTTTGGCGAGAAGAGAGAACAGAAGTGAGAGGAAGAGGGAGAGGAAAAAGCCCTCGGAATAAGAGATTCTCGTGTGCGAAAGAAAACACGAAATCGATCAAACCAACGACAACTCATCCTTCATTCTCAACATCTTCTCCGAGATTCTCTCCAATTTTCTCGTCCCTTCGACCTCTGATAAGTGCACTTACAGCCTATGTACGCAGTACTAAAGGAGGCTCATAAATACACGCGTGCTGATCGTATTATACATCCTCCCGACATTGCGTCAAAGAGAACCTGTCTCAGGGAACAGCCGAGCAACTCTACGAGCATCAGGAACACTTGCACGGCAACTTGAGCTGTGGTGGAATTACTCCAAAGGTAGATAAGAGAGAGAGAGGGGGGTGGGAGGGAGAGAGAGGGAGGGAGGAAAAGGGAGAGATGACTCGCGCACCGAACTCGCGTAATAAGTGCGCAATGTAAACGCACCCTTCGAGTAATCTCAAAAGTGAAGAGAAAAGGAAAAGGAAAGAAAATGCGGGTAAAAAACCGAGAGGAGCAGGAGATAAAGAATAAAATAAAATAAAAGGAAAGGGAGAGTGTGCCAAGAAGTTGAGGAGGAAAGAAAAGGATATGTGAATGGAAAAACTAGAAGGCGTAAAAAAGAAAATCAGTCGAGATCTGAGAAATAAGCGCAAAAGTCCTGTTCATTAAAGCGAAAACAAAAACTCGTCAAGTTTTTGTTGATCATTATTGAATTGTAAATATTGATGTTTAAGGATATAATAATAAGCCAGGCGTACAATAAGTTATACCAGGAATTTCTTTTTTTAAATCTATTTTAATCTTATAATATCCTTTTCGGATATATTATAAACACGAATTAAAGAGACGGTCATTAATAAATCACTAGAGAAAAAAAAAAAATCAATATTTAAAATTACGTATGCAATACGTATTATAACTTAACATATCTGAATATTAATTAAATTTGTAAAATATATTTCGGATGAAAAATGTACTGTATTCAATTTTTCTCCGATTTCACTTTTGTAAAAAATGTATTCAACCAGCAACATTGTTTGTAAAATAACTTTAGCATAAAAAATAAAGCCGTTAGAATGAAAATACGCAAACCCGTTTTTCAACTGTAATAGGAATTAGATCATATTTTATTTCACATCCTTCTAAATAACTTTAATTATACATATTGTCCTATTACTCAATTCCAAGTTGAATGCGAATAAACAAAATTTATTAAATTAATAATACAGCCAAAGATCTATAATTAAAGAAATTTTTATTCAAAACATTATATAATAAATAAGTATCAAGCCGTAAATAAAAACGATACCTTAGGTTTGTATTTAAAATACGTTGTTGTTCCGTCACTGGAGAAATAAAATCTTGATTAATGTATTTTTAGGTATCTTTTCATTAGATTACGGTAACGAAACAGCCATATTTATGGAATACATAAAAATTAATGTTACAACCGTTATATATTTCGTAACTCGATGTTTCGAGTCCTCCGAAGAAAAAATACATTTTATTACAGGAGGAAGAATTAAAAATATAGGAGTGCCGGAGATAAATTGATAAGACAATCAAAAGCAATCGAAATGAAGGAAAAAGGGTGGAACAGAGGAGAATTAAAGTTAGATTGTTGAGGTGATTAATACGGTTGTTGGTCGTGGGTGTGTGCGTGCTCGTGTGTGTGTGTGTGTGTGTGTAAAGCTCAAGAGAAACTGTGATTCCCCTCGTGCGAGCCCGAGAGCGTCTATGCACACGAGTCTGTTACTACTTGGAGAAAATACCTTGAGGGAAATTTATGGCTCGGCATTGAAAAGCCAATGGCTTTTGTTTTAAGTGTTTGCTCAAAGTGCCGGGGTGCGCGAGAGCGCGAGGATTCCGCGAGCGAGTGCGGGGAAAATGCGGAATACAGACAAAAACCGAAGAAGAGCGCGAGTAGGCGAGATGCGAGGAGACCGGCGAGCAAGTGGATAAAGAAAAGGAGCAAGTGCTCGGACAGGGAAGACGTTGGCTCGGGGGTGGAGAGGGGGGTGGGGGACTCGGGCCCCTCCGGTCCTCGGCCGGTACAGTCGGGGCCTCTTTCCCGAGCGCGCGGCCGAGCCCGGGTATATAAGCGGGGCCCCGAGGAATCCGACTCGACACACGACCCAACCTTCGTCCAGACCGCCGCCGCCGCCGTCTCTCTCTCTCTCTCTCTCTCTTTCTATATATATATACATATACATACATATATATATATATCTTTCTCTCTCTCTCTCTCTCCCTCGCCGCAAAGCTCCGTGAAACGCACGCGCGCGCGAGCCCCTCTCTCCATCTCTCTCCAGCATCGGGGGCCACCACCGCCGTCGCAGGAGCGCCTGGCATCACTTGCACCAGCACCGCCACCAGCAGCTGAGCTGGAGACGCGAACTCGGACTCCCGCTCTTCTGCACCGATCGACGACCGCGCAGTGAACCGCTGACGCTTCCCGAGCATCGACCACCGGACTCTCTAGCATCCACCGTCGCCGCCACCCCCGAGGCCCGACTCGCTGCTGCCGCTGCTGCTTACGCCGCCGACACCACCAGTGAGTAATCGATTATTCGTAACCCGAATTTTTGCTCCACTTTTCCACCAACGGCCCCACCCCTCCCCCCCGACCACGAGTCTTTTATCACTGCATTATCTCTGCGTTATCTCATTAGTGGGACTCGGAGTCTCATTAATAATTTAGACTCGATGCCCGGGCCTCGGCCAACTCGAATGTGACGAGTGTGCTCGAAGCGTTGATTCAAGTGGCTTCACCCGTGCTCTCAAGTTTTTCCCAGTTTTCAAAAGGGAACTTTTTTTTTTTTTTTTTTTTTTTTTTTTTCTGTGCAACCGTTCCTTTTATTCCTTTATCCCATTTTGTGCCAAAGAAAAAAAAAAGAAAGAAATAATAAACACGCGCGCATAATGCCACAAAGGGAAACCAGTGAATAGAGCCGTAGAGTTTCAAAGCTCCACAGTAGTTTAGTAGCTTAAGCTTTATATTCCGACGAATTAAAAAAAAAGAAAAAAAAAATACCATTTCAATTGCTTTGATGCTCAGCCCTTGCATATGCTCACTCCACTCAATACTTTACTTAATTTACTATTGCGACAACTTTGTGAATATTTGTCTAGTTGCTAGTTTATGTTGTCTTCGTTAGTATTGTCTGCGTCTAGTGAAAAGTATGTCTTTATAATACAGTATAACATCGAATATCAAAGTTGTAACCTTTAAGATTTTACTAAGTCACTTTTCTCATTTCTATATATTTCGTATATATAATTGTATTTGATCAATATTTAAATATACATATACATTAATTCAAGGACGTTCAGGTATCGTTTTCTATTTCTAATACAAGCAAGGTTCTTCCATTATAAATTCGGTTGTTTTCTTCTATATTCACTTAAATTAAATTACCTTCACTTTAACATTTGTCATTTTACATGTTGGACAATATAACAATTTATCTATTTTATTACAATTAATTTTATTTTGACATTCTAATACACGGAAAACCTTCAAAAAATGTTTTGAAATATGTAAATATTTTATTTACCTTAGAATCATAACATGAAATGAAAAATAGTGTACAAAGCTCAACTTAAATAATTTCTTCATTTTTCAAAACTAATTAAATAAACTTTTAAGAAATAATTACTAAATACAGTTGAATATAAGATATTGTTTTAAAAAGCAATCCAGCTAAGATACTTTATTGTAATAACGACTAATAAAAAACATAATATTTATTAAGGATATGAGAAAATATTAATGAAAAATCCGAATGACGAGTGTTTGATCGAATTGTCCCAAAATTGATCTTTTAAAAATAAATTAATTTTTTAATAAATCTAAATAGTAATATTTTATGAAATTCTCTTTCTAAATATAAATTCAATTTCGTTTTACAATAATTAAAATTTTTTTTAAAAATACACAACTCGAGTCGTTAATTTATAATTAAATTTTTTTTTTTTTAACATAATTGTGCTAAATTTATTATTTATTTTTGTATATATATAAAAATATATTAAAAAGATATCAAATATTTTATAATGAAATATTACATATTTATAAATTCAATTATTTGTAAAATCTTTGGACTGATATTTGAAAAGATACGAAAAAAAAATTATAATTTAAAATCGATATAAAAACGCCGTAATGTATATTTAATGCTTCAGATACTCTAATTAAATTTTTAACATTATGAAACGATAATAGTAATATCAAGCGAATTGTAATATCGTTTAAAATAATATTAGCGTAATTGAATTGCAGTTTGAATTGAGAGATGAATAAAAATTGATAATACATTGTTTTCGATTCATTGAACGTGAACCCTCTGAAGCAACTACAAAAGAATTAATAACAAGAAATTAAACAAGCGTTATTGCTTGACCAATAAACCGATATCGATTTTAAGCTCAGTGGAAGCCTTTTCAAATCTTACTAACTGTTCTTTATCCATATTTATATTATGATCTGCGAGCGTAGAAATAGCGTTAGTATACTATTATTTCGCGATTTATGTGTGCGGGAGACTCGGAGCGGAGCCTCTAATTAGCTCGTGGCTAACGCGAGAGCGTGCAATTGACATTAGTGCGATGCTGCGAAAACGAGGATGGAGGAAAGGACGAAAGGACGAAAGGACACTTGACTCCATCCTTTGTCAAAAGATCCTGTTCGGATGCATAACAAAAGGCTTTGCCAGGCTTTCCTGACTATATTTTTATGAATATTTAAATCACTTTTATTGACTTCTTTATCTCTCCATTACTTATATTTGAAAATGCGCTTCTCTTACTTACAGCGACCATTAATTATAAAAAATGACTTAAACGGGATATTGGTTCTGACATTTTCCACGGAATCTTTAAAAAAAATTTTTCCTAACCATTTATCCGACATTTATTATCTTCGGCCTTCTTGTGCAGTCTTACAATATGATAGACTTCTACTATACAATTTTTTACAATGATGATGTTTCCAACATAACATTTACTCTCACAACTAATGATATATAGATTTAGTAAAATACATATCAGAGTTGATGTTGATAGAGAAGATTTCCAAACGTTTAACTATGTTGGTTTTATCTTAACGATATAAATTTAAAAATATATTTATTTAATATTTTAAATATTTTAAAATGAAATCTGTTCAAAATTTACAAAATTTTAAGATTATAAAGTATTAAAAGTATTTAAGATCTTTTTAAATGATTAGAATAATTTAAAAATTCAAATTACCTTATGTAATAAAATTATTAATTATTTTGAATATTTAGCGATTGAATGAAAGAAAAAATTTTTTAAACAAGATGTTTGTATACTAAATAATTTTGTAGGGCTTCTGTGATCATAATACACTTATTGGTTTATAAAATAAGTAGTGATTAGATGAAGTCTGATTTTTAAAATTTTTAAAAAATTCCAACATAAAGAATTATATTTATAATATGTTATCTAAATACAGTAGTATAAAATTTAAGTTATCAAGTGTGTTTTTAGAAAATTATTTATTACATCTTCCACTTATTAGATATTAGAGTATTAAAAGAACATTCACGAATTTGAATACAATTTTAAGATGTAAATTTGAAATTAAAAGTTAAAAATATATTTTAAAAAGAATAAAATATTTTTACTATCTAAACAAATCTTTGTGCATTTATATGAGAATTTTAGTCAAATTTTTCATCTTGATATACAATATATAACCGAATACTTAATAACATTTTATAATTTTAAATATAGATTAAATTTTGTTCATATTTTATTTATTTTTTTCTTTGAATTATTTTAAAATGAAAAACTAATATTTAAAAATTAATTTAGCTTTTCATTTGAATTTAATAAATGTTATTTATAAACATTTATAAAAAAAAACGTAATTTTATGCATTATTACAAGAAAAAGAAAGAATGGCATGTATGCAACGTGATTTTTAATACAAAAAATTAGAGAAACATAAAACCTTGCAAAAGTACAATAAAAAAGCTTCACTGTGTTATTAAATTAAATGTTTATGTTAGTACACTAACAATGCAAGTCTTCGCTTATATATATAATGCATTCAACGCAATCTTTTAATATAATTAAAAACGTAGAAATTACGTTAAACAACGTAGATAGACTACATTTTGCGTAGAATAACATGCTTCAAAAAAAAAAAAAAAAAAAAAAAAAAAAAAAAAAAGAGAAAAAAATAACTGATCTTATTACATTCATCGCGAGTTTAATGAAATAACGTCTCATACTGTTTCAGAACTTCGTATTTCTTTCGTTCTGTCGACGTTTCAGGAGTGTTGGATTCATTTTTACAATACATAATGTAAAAACATGTACCCATGTATATTTGATATACATTCATAAATCTACACACACACACACACGATTCTACCTTAGTCATAAAATAGTAGAGTCAGCCTACAAAGAAAAAAGTAAAATTGGACACACCCTGTAACCCTACAAGTCTCTACTCACGTACAATATACGCGTTCATTCCTTTCCCCCTCGTATCTTCCCCCTTTACAAACAGGAAAATTCCATCGAGGGAATAAGAAAAAATTTCTATCGTTACCCACCTAAATGCAGTCAAGCTTACCTTTTACATTATACATGAACGACGCTTCAGTTGTACTTCGAAATCTCTTAGATTTTCTTTGTAAAATCCAGCTCATTATTTTTACCCGATAAATACAAATACGAATAGATAAATTTATTTTATTCCTTACCAGCACAATTTATATAATAATACGACAAATAAAACCTTGCATTTAAGTTAAATGCATTTGTTTCAATAGAATATAATTACTACACTTACAAAATGAAGCATTAAACACAAGTTACTTTGGAGATTGAATGATCATCCATAAATTATAAAATTGACATTTTATTATCAATAAAATTAGAAGCAAAGACCTTGGAAAAGATCTTAATTTTAATTATCAGTTAGAAAGTACAGTTTCGTTTGCAATTTTTTCATTACGCCCACACCAATACTAAATTAAAAGGAGGAATAATACAGGACTGTGAAGAAAAACAAGCAGAGCATATATTTCAATCTATGAAAAAATGCCAATATCTGTTTTCTGGAAAGTACGAGCTTCCAACCCTCTTCGCGCGTACCGACAGTTTCTCTCCCCTATTTATATCTTCTCCATTTACAACGGGGAAGAAAGAAAATAAAATGCCGTATTTCATTGCTTTTTTAATCAATTATTTATAGCCTCTCTGTAGAGAAAAATAAAAGGTCATACTTCATTATGTCATAATATGTTCTTTTGTTGCTATAAATGCGTACACACGGCTGCGTAGTGCACAAAGGTAAAAATTAGCGTTAAGAGCGTTAACCAGTGATAATTGATGAAATATGGAGTTTCCTTCTCTTCATACTCTACCAAGGTCAATTTGTGCTATATCTGAAAATTACTTGTACAGAAAAACTCTAGATTCAATTTACTTTGGATCAAAGTAAATTTGACTGACTACTAGCTATTTTTTTCTTTGTTACCTTACGTTTATGTAATAAAATCCAGCGGATATAATGTTCACTTTGTAAAAATTTCAAATGTTTAACTTTTGTTGCGAGCGAATTTAAATAATTTTAAATTTACTTTGATAATTTCAGTGAATTTTAATCAAATAATATTCAAATAATGATTGTAGAGAGCTCTCAAATATTTGATAAATATTTGAAACTTCTTCCGATTCTTGACTGATAATCAAGGTATTTTCTGGATATAAAGTTTTCTGGATATGCATAAAGTATTTCTCAGTTGTTTTAATAAATATTTCCAATAAAAATTTCATCAATTTAATGTAATAAGCTCTTGAGCAATTTTTAGTTAATAATAACATTGGTCAATTTAATCAAAAGTTTTCGTAATCTTAAGCTACAGCAACCCTCGGCTTGCGAGTTGCTGTTTTCAAACTTATTGACGAAATGAAAGTAACTAATCACTTTTAAAACATTTATATTAAATTAAATTAATTTTTGTACGATAAAATTATCGTTACTTTCGTTATTATTATTTAAAATAATGCAATAGACCGAATATCTCAAAACATTTTAAATTTTAGCTATTGAAGACTTATACTCGATGAAATTAACGATGTGTTTTTATATATGCTATTGGCTAAGATTAATTTTTACTACACACATGTGAAGTTGATTCTAAGCATTTATAAAGAGGTAATAAATTGCGCACACTTAACCGTTTACGTACTTTTGCCTTATTTGTACAAGATTCATCGACGCAAAACCATTGACATATAAAATTAATACTGAATTGTGTAACCTTATGATAGACATTTATTGTAACATTGTTCTTTCATAAAAATTAGAATACAATGCAATCTGAGAAATCACTAAATTCCATTATACTTTTACTTATTTTATAAATAAAATAATTAATTGATAGCTATTTAAAATTTCTAACATTCGCATGATGTTTGTAAATATTAATTTATGCTTAAAAACGTTGTTTCTTTTGCATAAATTGAATGCGTTGAATCACATTTCATTCTGACATTTGGACACTCTTTTTCTTTTGACACTTTTCATTTTTGATGGATTATTTTTGTGATATTGTTATTAAAACACAGAATTCAAAATAATTAAGCGCACAAGTAAATATTTTTTCTTTTTTAATCCATTTTATAGATTATTCTACATTATCAAAAATATAAATACCACGCCGAGTTTTTTTAATAAATTACAAAAAATGTAACAATGTACAAGCTTTACACGCAGTTAAAAAACATACATTTTTAATTAATAATCTGTCCTTTTAATAATGGATGTATAAAAAGAAATTGTATTAAAGTGTTGAAAGAGCGACGAGCACAAACATAATAATAATAATATTGTGTATACACGAGGCGGTACAAATATAAATGATTTAAACTTGAGCGAGAACGTGAATTTTCACTTTTTTTCGTATTTTCATGGATGATTACGGCACAGTTTGATTTATATGTGCACCGGTAAGAGGCGCGTCGCTTTGCATCCTGTCATTAGTTTATATAAAACAACTCGCACCTTTTTTGGCTTTATGATGTGTACGTGACTTGATGTTATACCATCTCGGTGCATCTTTCTCCTTCTCTCTCTCTCGAGCTATCCCTCTGCTATCCATAAACATTCTTAAATTTTATGTACACTACAATAATATCACGTATTTGTTTATTATTTTTTAATTAATGTTTGAGAATAACAAATTATAGTTTAAAGTTACGCAGTAAATTTTAAGAGTGACGCTCCTGTTTCATGGATGGAATAAATCTCTATAAATGTTTTACTATCGTTCTTTACGATTTCAAATATTAATTTTAAAAACCTAAATTAATAGCTCATGAAATTATTCCACTCTTTTTTACTTATAATATAAATGTTATTGCAATATTAGCAATTTAGTGTAAAATAATGGATATAAATATATAGAATATATTTACATTGTAATTTAGAAAAAGAAAATTCTAATGAAATAAAATTCATTTGAGAACAAGACTTTTAAATTTCAATATTGTACTACAGTATAACGGAGAACTGTTTTCTAAGTCAAAGTAAAAAATTAATCTTGCAGTTTGATTAGTCATTTATTATTTCGCAGAAACAAAAAATAAAATTTTTAAAATGTTTATACATTATTAGCATCATAATGAAATGAAAGTAAATTATAAACACATTTTCGAGGTTTTAAAATGCTGCATTCGGTGTTGAGAAATAATTAATAGACAAGTCTGTGGGAAAACTTGAAACTACTACTAAAAATTCTTTAATCAGTAGTAATAATTGAGCAATTGGCATTACAAATACTGCGTTATTCGAGAGTAATGATGACAAATTAAATTCCACGAAATAAACAGTTGGTTTATTGCCAAGATAATCAGGTAGCGAAAGAATTGCAGTTGTCGTAACGCGAATTTTGTCAGTGTACAATAGAGGATTCGACGGCGTAGATTGGGACGATTATTAAAATTACAGCGACGAGCCTCTGCGATCGATAATAATGCCTCGCGCGCACAACTACAACTACAACGACAACGCGACAACGGCAACGTAACAACGACAACGACAACGGCTTGCAAGTATCTCCGAGAGCTCGCTACCCGTGGAATTTCAGGCTTCATTGTCGACTTTGCCGCGTCATTAGCTATTGAGCAACACCCTCGGGGACACGAATTCGTCGGCAAATCTTCCTTTCAGCTTCTCATCCCGACAATCACGGTCCATTCGGCCCAATCTCACGATACCTCGGCTCGAGCCGGCACACATGTATCATTCAGGCTCGGCTACTCGGCTCCAGGCTACATAATACCCGAGATTACCGCTTTGTCATTCCGGGCACGAGCACGACGTTAACGCACCCGCGACCCGGTGCTTCGACTTGACGGAGGATCGCGGAAACGAGGGTTTTCCCAGTATTGCCAATTCCGCATTGTCCCGCGATAAATTTTTTTCATTTTCCTTTTATTTATAACTGAAAAAGCAGTCGAGACTACAAATGCTTTAATCCATGAACTTCAATTCGAAAAGTTTTTCTTTCTGCAAACGGAAATCTAAAGTACCTCCAGAAATAAACATAAAACTCATTTTTATGTAAAAAGTTGATACAATTTTCAATTTAAAATCAGTCGATGTATAAATTCTTGTACATCTGTATCTGTTTATTTTATTTCGTAATTATCGAAGAATACCAAAATATTTGTTTGCATAAAAATTGTTTGATTGTAAAATTTTTTTCAGTACTGCGTATTGATCGATAAAAAATATTCAAATAAAACATTTTTAATATATTATATTATAATCAATACCTTTGAATAAATACATACGCGTCAATAATTGATAATTCGATATGCAAATGAAGTATTCATCATGAATAAATATTATCCAGAGCAGCAATAATAATTATAATATCATTGTTACAAATAATAATAATAAAATTCAACCTTTATTTTTGCAGCTACAATAATCATGACGAAGTTACTTGTTTTGACGATATGCCTTTTGGCTGTAAAAGCCATCAGTGCAATGCCGGTATCCGACGTCGATAGAAAAGATGCAGTACCTGCTCTGAGCGTCGTACCTTTGGAGAAAAGTGTAGAAAAATCTGTAGAGAAACCTGTCGAGGGAATTCAAGCTGCACCTGTAATTGCTGAACAACAAGGACCAGCAATTGAAGAGAGCAAGAAAAAGGGCGAAGAAACTTTGTTGAAGAGCAACGAGGAGAAGAAGTCTGAAAGCGTGGACAAGTTGGCCGAAAAGAAACCCGAACTTCAGCCCGTAAAGGCAGAAGAAGAAGTAAAGTCCGAGGAACCAAAACCAGTGGAAACTCCGAAAGCTGAAGGTGAACAACTAAAAGCTGCATCTTCTGAGAAGCACGAACAGGTAAGAATATAATTCTTTAAAAAGTTACTTTTTAATCCAAAAAAATTCAATCAATTTTTAAAGATTTTAAATAGTAGAAATACTTTAGACGAACTAAATGATGATTACATGATTTTTAATTAAAAATAGAAATAAACGGGACCTTTTTTATTTTTATATTACATTTTTAATCATTAATTGTTTAAAATAATTAATAAAATAATTGATTCGCTTCGTATAAAATCGATATTTAATTATTTAATCGTTTTTAATTTTGTGCATGAAATAATAAACCTATTCGTATTACACAATAAGTATTACGAGAAGCCATGATTTTAATTGATATTCATTTCAATTAAAGTTCAAAATACATTTGAATATTTGATGCAGATGATCGAGCAATTTTTTAATAAAAACGACGTTGTTGAATTTTCAGGCCGCCTCAGTCGCAGCTGAACCAGCTGTTGCAAAGAAGAGCGAGGAAAGCCAAAAACCAGCAGAAGCTTCAGTCCCAGTCGCCGCAGCCAAAGATGCCTCATCTGCCCCAGCATCCGCACCCGAGTCTCAAGCTGTCCCCGCAGCAGCCGTAGCCGAAATCGCCAACGAACCGGCCCAGGCTAAAAAGATCGACGAGCCGGTTGCAGTCGAGAAGAAAGCTGAGCAGCCCGCGAAAGAAGCTGCCAAGGCTGAGGAGAAGCCAGACCGGGTAACCCGTGAGGCCGAGGAAGCAGCCAAGGAGAAAGCCGAGAAAAAGGCCGAGGAAGAGAAGAAGCCTCTGGAAAAAGTCCCCGAGAAGGCTGAACCCGTGATAGATGGATCCGCAAGTGGAGCTGGTGCGAGTGGAGCTAGTGCGGGTGGTGCTGGTGCATCCGCTGCGGCTGGTCCAGCTGGTGCTGAACAGAAACCGGTAGAGAGTCCCGTTCAGCGCATCGCCGAGAACAGTCAGCCGCAAATCGAAGCGGTTGCAGCTGCCGCCCCCGCCCCGGCCGTTGCCGCCGTCCCAGCAGCCCCAGTCGCTGAATTACCCCAGGAACCAAAGAACGCAGTCGAAAGTCAGAGCAAACCAGTGTCGGAGCCCGTAGCCGTCAACGAAGCAGTCAAAGCCGAGAGCGCCGTACCCGAGATTCAGGCCAAGTCCAGCGAGGCCAAGACCGAAATCCACAGCCCTGTCCAACAGAGTCAAGAGATCGCCAAGGAGCAGAGATCCGAGGATGCCGTTGCACCAGCTCAGGTTGCCAAAATCGACCAGGTAGTTCCTCAGAAGGAGATCGCAGCCGTTATTGCCGAGGATTCCAAGGTGTCCTCAGTGGCGGTTGAAAAGACAGCTAAATCCGCCGACGAATCGAACGAGGAACTACCAAAGCCCCAGGAGGTCAAAGACGCCAAAGCCGAGCTGCCGAAAGCGGCCGAGTCCGAGCTCATCAAGGAAGAGCTGAAGGTCCCCGCTGAGCCCAGCAGCGAGGAAGAGAAATTGCTGAAGAAGGAGGACAACAAGGACAGCTCGGAGGAAAAGAGCAGCAGCGAGGAGAAGAAGGAGCGGAAAGAGGACAACGAGAGCTCGGAGGAGAAGGACAGCAGCGAGGAAAAGAAGGAGGAGAAGAAGGAAGCGAGTAGCAAAGCTGCCGAACCAGCAACGAATACGCCCTCCTCCTAAGCAGTTAGTAACCTCCCACGCGTGGAGGAGGCCCGAAAAGAGAAAATGCCGTATTCCACTTTCGAGAAATGCGTTTGAGAAACTGAACGAGAGGAAGAAAATTATAAGGACGAATGAGAGTGTGTCGCTTGAATGGGACAGCGAGTGAGCGAGTGCACGAAAGGAGCAACTGAATGCGTTTAAACTTTTAGAAAACTCGACGATGTAAAACAAAGTAAAAAGAGACAGAGAGAAAGGGCGACGAGTTAAATACAACGCTCGGTAATTGTACGCAGGGTCTGTCACATGTTAGTCCGGCGCGCTACGAATTTCGCGAGGTGATTCAAAAGGGCGTTTCCAGATTCGCGGGATCGGGTCGACCATTTTTTTTGTTTTTTTTTTTTTTTTCTAGGCTAAGCAAAGAGAGGACATGATCAGGAACGGAAATGCGAAATCAAGCTCCAATGGCGCAGCGAGAAAGAACAAAAAAAAACCATACAAGTGTTGCGACACCATCGGCCATGCGGAGGAGATTTAATTATCCAATTATCTGTATTAGAGGACTGGTCACCCTCGCTCTCGAAACTTGCGACGCTCTCGAACACTCGATTTTAAAAAAACTCGTTCGTCTCGGCGGACACGTGTCGATCTGTTCGCATGGGACGTGCGGTTTATCCGATCCACTATTATTTTTTTTTTTTTTTAAGTTCACTCCCCTCAAAGAGATTCCGATTCTTCTTTTTAATAACAGTACAAGTATTCAGCACTAAGATGACCTCCTCAACCTCAAGTGAAAACCGTAACTCCAACTCCACCCCTTCCTCATCCTTTCCCAATCATCCTGCAACGTACTGAGTAGCAAGTTCTTCTTTAGCCCAACTACTGATTATTATTATTATTATTATTATTATTATTATTATTATTATCATCGTTAGTGACAGTACCGCAATTATTATTATTATTATTATTATTATTATTATTATTATTATTATATTATTTGTATTATTGCTATCATCATCGTTACAATAATAATAATTATTATTGATATTACCATCGATGTTTTTACTCTGCCAACTCGCCAACAATTCTTGTAGCAATGGTATATAAAACAATTTGTTTTCGAAAAAGAAGCGCATCGTGCTTATCAAAGACTTAATAAGGATGTTATACTTTATATTTTTTACAATCTATAAGTATACATCTTTTCTTCTTTATAAATATTCCATTAATAAATTTAAATATAAAAATAAATCACAATTAGTTTTAAAAACTCCAAATTTCGAACTAGTGTATTAAAATACATCATAATAAATTTTCATTTATTAATTCCCTAAAAACGATATCAATAAAAAAATTATATAATATAAGAGTCCAAGGTAAAGTCATAAATATAACATGAATGTATTTAATATAGATATGTGCATGTGAAGAAATTAGTAAAAATATGTGAAAAAAGTATAACTTATACAACTTACTATACTTTCTGTACTGAATTTATATCATAATAATATCATACTAACATTCATGTTAGAATTAGACAAATTTAGTATTATTAAACTAATAAATAGATAAAAAAATATTTATTAAATTTTTGCAATAAGTATATGATATAAATATTTTTTATTTTTCAAAAAATTAAATGCAGTACACCATAAAAATCGGTTTTGAATTAAAAAAAAAAAAATTTTATTTAATAAAATAAAACATTGATAATTATATGACGATTATGCTTTATTATATATATGTATATATATATATATATGTATACTTACACACACGTATGTATATATACGTATATATATAAATATAAATAGATAAAAATAAAAATAGAGATAGTAAATAGCTTCACATTAAATATCAAATATATCTTACGTAGATAGTATAATCGTCTGTAGTTTGTTGATGAAGTATTTAAATAATTATATCAATTTAATATTATATGTAACACTTAACGTTCAAAGAGAATTTAATACTTTATCAAATTAAAATTATTTTATAGAATGGAAAATCAAGTTTCTCTTTAAAATAAATAAAATATTTATTATTTATAGTATTTGTTTGCTTAAAATATAGTAAATATTAATACTTAAATTTATATTGTTAACATTTGAATTCTACTAACTAATTTATCTGTTAAATATATTATTTATCAATTATAAGATTAAATTCTATTTCACCAGAAATAATTCAAAAATCCCGATTATAGTGGTTATGGTTATAGAATATTTTAACCTGCATGTATATTGTAATAAAGATAACTTTAGTTCAATTTTAAAGCTAATATCAATCATTAAGTGTAATAATGACTGTTTAATTAATAGCATTTAATACAAACAAAATGCACATAAAAATTTAATTTAAAATCATCTATAAAATTAAAATTACTTAATGTTTGACATAAATGTACGTTTCAATAAGAGTTGTTGATATAATAAGTATAGCAAGTGAGTTTTATTAAAAATAATGCAAAATACATACATGATACTTAATTCAAATTTAGTCAATATATTAAAAATTAATATTTATATATAAAAAAAGCAATATTCATTACTTTGAAAAAATCAAATTAACTATTATTCATTTGTATATTTTTATTCTCATTAAAGCAGTCAATTCTAATAATTTCAAAATAATTTCTTTTAATGTAATTGAAGGATAGTAAAGGAAAAAAATAATAATTATCATGGGTTTTAACAGTATTAAAATATTGATATTTATATAATTTTTAGTAGAAACGTTGTGCGCAATAAATTTAGAAATTATGACGAAATGCTTAAAAATTATTCAACCAATTTTCCCAAATAAACTTCGAAGTGTGTAGTACAATATCGGAGGATGCACAAATTGAAATGTTTAAAAATAATAAAATAAATATTTAAAAAATCAATATACATTTGATTTTGGTATATTTCCATCTATTCATTGATGTACATTACGTAAATCATCCAATGTCGCACACAATTAAAAGCATCACTCTTCCCTCTGCCCTAACTCAATCGCACCCAATGCTATTTCCTACCGCTGCTGTTAGCCGACAAATCTTCTTCAATAATTTGAAATTAAACAAGAAAATGGATAGAAAAAGAATGGTATCGACATGTCAGATCTGCGCTTACAACTTGAATAATCTATTTTATCAGAGGCTCTCGAAAATTGCGTTGTCTAACCGAACTTGGATAATAAATAGGGTTATTACGCTCAGGCAATTGCAATTGGATCACAAAATGAGTTACACTTATCGACACCTGACTAAACCAACTCTCCCTCCGTTTATTTACTTCTCGTATTCATCACTCGCTTGTGTGATTGAACGATAAGCCAAGAAGAGATGCGATAATTGGAAGCTTCCGTTCGTTATCATTAGTGCGATGAATATATTACCGGTGGCGTCCCCCACCCCCACCCCCACAATTTATAAGATGATTACCAAATCCCGTGATTTATTTTCCCTTCTGCTTGTATTACTCATTAATAAACTTAAGAGGGTTGCACAAATTCAATCGATTAGTTTCGAACTGTATTTATGTCACGGATGAAATCTAATATCAACAGAAAATATAATATATTATTGATAATATAATGTTTTAATGATTTATTTTAAAATCATAACGATTTTAGGGATTATAGTAAGCATTTATACTCTTTTACGAAACGTTACTTTCACTTTGGTTTAATTCAATATTTTAAATAAATAAATTTTATTAACATTCAAATTTAGTAAATTCAAAACAATAAATAACTTTTAAATTAACGTTAAAACTGTATTTTCCATTACGTTTCAAATATTTTTACGTCTAAGATTATTTATTATATATTTCAAAATATTTTGAATTATTACAACATTAAATTACTGCATTAGCTATTAGAAAAAATCTCAATGTATTCTGACAAACTGATAAATTATACGACAAAATAAAATTAATTCTAAAAGAATGTTTGAAAATTTTTCACAATTATAATGTTATCGTTTACTTTTATTAATACATAACGATTATGTATTCAAAATTTAATTGCCATTTCATGTCATCAAAAAATTATATATGGAGAAAATGTAGTTATATTAAAATGCTAATGTTTTACTGATTTTTAATTTACAAATTTTATATTATAAGGTTATAAATAATCTTAATTTTTTATTAAAACGTCTTACTAAGGCATTCTGAATAATTGTTTTAAAATAAAAAGAATTTTAAATCGATAAAATGCTTATTTGAATTCATCTTCATAGAGTGCAAGTAAAATATTGTTTAACATTTCTAAGTATTTTCAATATTAGTGATTAAAATAAAACAAAAATTTATAAAAACAATTTGTAAATAAATTATTATATAGAAATTGGTAAAAATTTATTGTGCTTGTTTTCACAAGTTTTTCAAAAATATCTTTTAACACTAAACCTAAATATCAATGATAATAGTAAATTTATCATTATAGTATAAAATAAGTATAAAAATGATTATGATGTAATTTTAAAAATAATAAGAAACGTATTATTAATGCGCTAATTATGGTTTGGCTTAACTGAAAATTCTAAATGTAAGTAGTACAAATGAATATAGTATACTATACAAACTCATTATATACTTTACTAATAAAAAAAAAAAAAAACTATACAGATTATTAGGATCTACAATTATAAATCTTAAATTTAAATCACTTTATGCATAAATTGTATTGTTTCAAATTAACTGACTTTTACTTTTGTTTATGATAATAGTATTTTAAATGAAGCTCATCAACAAGGAATTAGTATTAAATTGGCCATAATTACCTGATAATTATTTTATTAAGTTTTCATAAATACATCGTTTTTGAAACAGATTTAAATAAAAAATGCGAGTTTTTGAGTGAAACTTTATTATTATTTTTATTTTTAAAACCACAATTCAAACAGCATATCCAAAGACATTTAATTGTTTCTCTTGATAAATTTTTATAGACGTTCTTAGCTCACGTGAGTGGTACGTAAAAATAATCAACAATTTATTGACGTCCATTAATTATTAGACGACTCGTTAACTCGTTAATAGTAATTTTTTTGTATTGTAAAGAGTTTGTTGCGTATATTTTATTTTCTAATATTATTATGTACAATAATATGTCGATTCTGCTTTTAACTTATTTTAATTTTTCTTTTAACGCACGAATAATGCAATTGGTAAAAGCGTAATAAATACTATTCACTAGTATTCATAAAAATTTATTTGTAAAGATTCATTATCAATGGAAGCCATAGAGGAGAAAATAAAAAACAATTTATATGACAAACTTGATTAATTATTCAAAAATTTTCCATGTATAATCCCTAAATTTTTTAAAAACATCAATTAAAAATATTTATTTTTTTGAAGAAGAATATTGTAAAAAAAACTTTTAACAAATTAATCATAAATTAGAGATAATTTCTCGATTCCTAAATTTATTTTGCTTGTAAAAATTAATTTCTATTAAATATTAAACTTAAAATTAAATTTTTAGGTTTAAATATTTATAGAGAATAAGTTATATGATTATAAACCTAATTAATGAATAATATAATCACAATAGAAAGAATATTTTATTTTAAGAAAATAATAGGTATTTTCTTAAAATATTCTTAAAAAATATTTTTAATGACTATTGTTTATGCATGAAATTAAAGTTCTAGTCAACTCTTTGAAAAAATATTTAAGTGATAAATTAAACAAACTGAAATACTTTAAACGCTTTAAGTGAACATGAATTTTCTAATAATTAAAAAATATATAGTTTCAAGATTACAAGATGATTAAAAACAAACTTATTTTTTAAAAAAATTTAAAAGATTAATAAAAAGGTTTTTGTTAAAAAAAAACTGTTATATAGAAGTAAAATATCGAGCTACACGACTCTTATTCATGAAAAATTGAACATTATAGACTTCGTGACGAGTTTAAGTAGAACAGTCGCGCCGGTAAGACGTCGGGTCACACACGTTCATAGTAAAAAGTTCCGTATTCCCCTAATTATTATTCACAACTAAATGTCCATAGGAAACAAACAGAAATAAGTAATCGAATTCAATGGGACTACATCCTTCCTAATAATCCTATATCCCTATGGCCTTATTATGCAACCCTATTAAGAACTCATTTGCTCTTTCCTGTTTCCCTTCACATATACTTCGAACTGCAGTCTATCGCTTAAAGAAATCAAACGCTGCTATGTTTACTATGACATGTAGTTAAACTCCGAACCTACCAAGAGAAAAGCGAGCGAAGCTTTACTTTCTGCTTGGCTTCCTAACTGATTGACGAGCAGAAAAATCAACACAGAATCAAAAATTGGCAGGCTAAATCCACAGCTAAAATTTTGGAAACAAATCAAGAATTTCAGAGAAAATTTCCAACACGCCAATAAAGAAACCATTATCTTCATATATGGAAACCATATATTACCAATTCTAAACAGTTTCGAAACTTTGTAAAACTTAAACGACATGTAACAAGAGGAAATTTCACTTCTGATGTCGTCAATATAGATGGAAAACACTGGTTCACTCAATGCCACTAACAAAACCGAGGACACGTAGTTACCGGTCACCTCCAGTATTTGAGGAAAATCTATCAACATGCAAGGCTGAAAGTAAAATTCCACCAATTAATCTCTTCTACTGCAACCCAAAAAAAATATTTCATATATTTAAAAAAAACATTGCACTCAACAATTTTTACATCAAACGCTTGAACGCTAACAAACATGCATTGTACCTAAACAACTTAAACGATTTTCATATAAAATAAAACATATTAAAATAAAAGTAAAATATTACTTTATACTTTAACTTCAAGATGTCAAAAAATCTACACGATATTAATGAAAGGTGTCAGTGCTTGCTTTACGGAGCAAAAAGTCCTCAAAGACTTGTGCAACAAAAAAATTAATGAGATCGAAATTATAAAAATCGCTAAATTTCCTAGAGAAAGGTCAATAGCCAACAATGTAAACCTTCCTATTTTTCTTATATAAATCGCGCCACAAAGCAATTTTAATTACGTAACAAAAATAAAATTATACCTACATCGAGCCGTAACATGGGACAGATTAAAAAAATAAAGAAATCACACAATGTTACACGGCTTCTAACTATCACATGCAATTTAAATGCGTCGAGTGTATCGAATCATACGTTTCGGGCGAATGTAAAATAAAAAATAAATACAACAACTGATTCAAATTTAATGCTTGGTGTTTATTGTAGGAATCCTAAACTCCGAGTTTCATATAAATTTTTAGAAATAAAAAAAAAGTACAAGGCAAATGAACAGCACCTAAAAAAAACAAAAACACAAAAGTAAACAAAATATACTCAAAATATAACCTTCTCCTCTTTTATGTCAACGTTGTCATACACCTAACACCAAGCCCCCTAAACTCAATACCCCCACCCCCTCCATACTCCGTATCCTCTTTCCCATCATTCCACAAACCTTTGTACTATCAATAACATCAACGAAAATTTACTTTCTGCCGTACACTTCCTCTTATTAAATCTACAAGCTAATATCATTAATTTTTTTATAAATGAACTAAAGAAAATAAAGGAACCTACAAAAAACAATGAAAATAGAAAGGACACGCTTGTTGATTCACTGAATAAAATTTTCTCACACAATGATGAATCACTGGGCTACCATAACTATCCAAATTCAATCCCGCTTTCAGAATTTGAAAATTATTTCTTTAAATGTAAATTCAATTGTCAAAATTAAAAGAAAATTTGAACTACTTTGTCGACTAAACTCGGTTCAATCGTACATCACCCTCTTCTCAAAAACTAAACTAAGTCATAAACACAAAATATACTACAACAATTACAAGGTTGTAAAAAACGATAAGTCAACCTCAACTACTGCAGGAATAGCAGCGATACTCATACACTAAAAACTTAAATTCATAACCCTAAACTCCATTACAAAATTTGAAAATCTAGAACTTTAGTTATAGTTCTAGCAAATATTAACTACTATTCTAACTACTTATATATTATATCAGCCTATACATTTGACAATTATAATGCTCCCACTTTTAAGTATGAACTCGAGGAATTATTTTTGGTCCTAGAATTATACAAATCCAATTACTACTGCATAATAATAATAATAGCAGGTGAGCTAAACGTCAAACACACAAACTGGGACAATTTCTCTAACAATCCTTGAAATCCCTAACAACTTTTAAACAATTGATTAAAGCTCGACGCAAGACCATATCGCGCCATCTTATATCATACCGATCAGTCATCCTTTCCCCGAAGCAATTCATACATCGATCTAATCATCACCAATAACTGTATTTCTATCACGAACACAATTCATAACAACAACATTTCTACCTTTATTTATGACAGCAATCACCATTGCTTTATATTCTTTATTAACGTAAAAATTAAATTATCCCTTCCTACTCTCCCTCACTCAACCCCCCCCCCATCCACCGTATTACTGATTATTCAAAAACCAATTAAAACAAATTTAAACATGTTCTAAAACAATGTTACTCTTCGAACTTAAATGATTTTACCAACCTCATTAATGTTAAAGTCGATGACCATATAAAACTTATCGAATCCAATATATTAAACGCAATCGTCTATTCCACTTTCTTCCCCAATATTTACCCATTCTTACGAAAAATATATTAACCCTAAAATCCTAAAAATTTCTTACAGGGTTACAAAATCAGATTTACAAAAGAATATAGTTATAATACTAGCACTAACTCCACATTATTCCCTGTAATTTACGGTAACTCTTAAGGTCTGTATACCGGAATATATGAATGATCCACTTATCGTAAATTTGTATTCACCAGGTTATTTTCCTCTAAACAAACAAAAATTAAGCCTTTTCCTGGTACTCATTCTATAAAAAAAGCTGCTATACTTTTCGTGCATATTCTACAAACGAAATTATGTACAATACTATTGTTTAACTCGCACAACCGAAAGTATCATAAAACTATGTAGAAAAAATTTTTATTTTTCGTGGTCATTAATGTATTATCTCATTACAAATTAGTGTTTATTATAATTATATTATAAAATTATAATTAAATTGTAAAATTATAATTAAATTATTGTAAATTCTTGTGTATCATATATTGACTTAATAAATATATTTGTAAAGCAATAGCCTCCGTGGCGCAATCGGCTAGCGCGTTCGGCTGTTAACCGAAAGGTTGGTGGTTCGAGCCCACCCGGGGGCGATTTTTTTTTTTAATTTAATTTTATTTATTAACTCATTCATATTATCAAGTTAAGTTATAATTTCCGTAATTCAAATGTTATAAATCTGATGCAAATTAAAAAATATATATCATCAAATATTAGTAAATACAGTTCACGTATTAATAAAGAAAAACCACAATAATTATTAATTTATACTAATTCAGTTTGGTTTAATAAATAAATTTGTTAATGATACATAACTAGATCTTTAAATACCAATTCATTGCAAGAAAAATTCTACTAAAGTTTATAAAATATTGACTTATTTTTGGTAATTCTTCATTTGAAAGACTATACATAACTTTACATAAATAATTCTAATAATATAAATTACAAGAATAAAAAGCAATTAATATCTACTTCAACAATTTAATATTTAATACTTATGAAATAAAAATATTTTTTCACTATCAAACTTAAATTTACTATTAAAAAATATGTTATAAATGGTAGTTTCTTAAAAAACTAAAATTATATCAATAATATTATTTAAATTATTGTTTTAATGACATAAATAGAAATTTGAAAAAGTTAGACATAACATTCATTAAATTATCAACAGACAAATAAATCAATAAAGTTAATTTGAACAACAAATTTCACTTAGCATATTGAAATAAATTATGTCTTAATATCTTAAATGAAAATTTAATTTTTGAAAAAATTCTTTAATACTTTAAATCCATATTCTGCTAATCCTAGATAATAAGATAAAAAAGTTTAATGCGTGTATTTTCTTCATCATTGATTCATTTATAGCAGTAATGAATTAGTTTTTCAAATTCTTTACATTTAATAAGCAAAAAAATTTTGTTTAAATAGTCAAAAATAATTTTTGTTTTTTATATATACTTTTACACATATACTTTATAAATAATGAATTAACAAGTTATCCCAGTAAATACTTTATTAGAAAATTTATTAGAAAAAATATATAAAAATATATTTGTAAATAAATTAAAATATAAAAAATATTATTAAATTATTGCAATATATGTTTACTTAAAATTTTGAAAATGAAATTACAAAAACTAATTCAATATTTTAGTGTTAATAAATAATATTATTAAATAATATTTATCAAAAAAATATCGAATATTATGATGAATTAATTTTAATTTAGTTGAAAATATAAATATTTATAAAATTTTGTTTTGTATTTCGATACATGTATAAATAGCAATTACAATTTTCTGTTAAATAATTAGTATTTAACAAATGTTTGTTACTATTACTTATAAATATATATATAATACTAATTAATAAAAATAATAATTATATTTTTAATGTTGAAAATTAATTGTAAAAATGATAATAATTCTATAATTGATATTTGAATCATATAGATAGATTTAAACATAATTTTATATTCATGGAATAAACTTATAGTTTATTTATTTTTTTATTTACTTATTTATTGAAGCAAATGTGAAGTAAAGTAAAAATAATTCGTACAATAATACTTTTTGAATAGTTATTTATCTTTGAAATTGTGTACTCATTCTTCTTTATAATTATTATATACAACCTTTTATATATTTTAAAAAATGTATGTAATATATTCTTTAAAAAGTAATCGTTGTTAATAAAAGTCCTTACATTATAAAGATCTTACATGATATTTATTGTCTTTAAATTTAGTACTCTTAATTTTTATAGTTTAGTAGAAATTTTTAAATATAATAACAACCATAATAAATCTTTTAACCGTAATTTTGTTTTTATCATAAATATGTAATTAAAACGAAAATTGAAAATTTTTTTAATCAATGCAATAAACATTTAAGTATTTGTTACAAATATGATGTTATAAATATGTATTACCAAAAAAAGTAAAAAAAAAAAAATTGACCCCGACGTGATTTGAACACGCAACCTTCTGATCTGGAGTCAGACGCGCTACCGTTGCGCCACGGAGTCTGATAATTACCGATCTTTGATAATAAACTATATTTGTACAGCAATTAAAAATTTATATTTTATAATTTATTTCTATTTTTTAAATTGTTTTAAAATATTTATTTCAATAATTAATATATTTAAGTATCAATTATATAAATAAATTAATAATAAACTAAATTTATATTATATTAAACAATAAACATGAAATATTAAATGAAAATTATATAAATTTAAAAATCTTTAAGAAGATGCAAGCAAACCTCATTTGTGAGTAGAAAACAACATAATACACCCAGCGACCACCAATCAGCTTCATGTCCATAATACTGTTTCTTCAAAATTTCAGGAGCTTTAGTAATAAATTGACAATAAAATTAAATAGTTTTATTAATTGCTAAATATTTGAATATTTATAAAAAATTAGTTTTCAAATTTTTACCCATGTATTCAAATGTCCCACAGAAAGTTCCTGTTTTTTGTAAGGGTCGAAGCCATTTAGCTAAACCAAAATCTATTAACATTGCATGACCTTCACTATCAAGTAAAATATTTGATGCCTTTAAATCTCTGTGGATAATTCCTGCATTGTATAAAAAATCTAAAATAGAAAAAAGTATATATAAATAAAATTAGTCATCTATAATGAAATGAGTAAAAATTATGGAAATATGTGTCAGTGTGCCAATAAATTTACATTTAGTATTTAAAATTTAAAATAATATTCAAAATTGAAAAACCTATGTATTAATAATACAAATTTAAATGTAAAATTTATTATTAATAAATAATTTCATTAATAAATTATTTGAATTTAAATTTTATTTTAAAATTAGATACCTTATTATTGACAGATAAAATTAGATATCATTATAATATTAAATAAAATTTTATGAATAAAAGCAATTACTGTTTATATTTTAAACAAAATTCTTGTTCAATCTAATATAATACTTTTTATTCATTATAATAATTTTTTATTCATATACTTGTTTACTTGATATATTATTTACCTAATGCAAGTGCAATTTCTCCAATATAAATTCGAACTACATCTTCAGATAAACAGCCATATTCTTCGACTAGAGAAAACAATTCACCGCCACCAATAAATTGGGTTACTAGATAATATAAAACAATTTATTTTAAAAATATATTTATATAAACAATATATATTATTTTTTACTAACATATATATAATGTTTTTCTTCCTTGCCAATGATGTAGAGAGTCAACTATAAATGTGTGGTGACCAATAACTCTTTGTATGGATACCTAAAATGTAAATATGTTTATATACATATATAATTTATATTGGTATTTAAAAATTAATAAATATTAATATTTACTTCTTGTTTTGCTTGTTTGACTGCATTTTCAGATACTATTTTTGCTTTACTAATTACCTTTAATGCAAAAATTTCCTTTGTTTCTTTTTTTTGTACTTTATACACTCTACCATAAGCTCCTCGAGAAATAATATCAATGAATATGAAGTCATTTTTTAGAGGTACTTCTTTAACTGGAAATTCAGGTAAAAATATAGCTTCAAATCTTGGTACAGGCCAAGCAGTCTTTGACAAATTAAATGGATGATTTAATGTATTTTCGCTCCAACTATAATTATTTATAATATTTAAAATTAAATTGTAATTGTTATGTACATTTATGGTACCTTCTTCTAGAAAATCTAGACCAAGGTCTTAATTCTTCACATGAAGTTCTTGGAACTCTAATATGTTGTCTTCCAAAGATATCACTTAGACTATACTGTAAAATCAAGAAAAATATTATTTTTTCTAGGTTTTGATTACAAGGTTAGAAATATTAACAATAAATTTTTACCTGACTGGCATATTGTCGATGAGTATAATGATATTTTTTTGTATTTAAATTTCCCATTCGATCTAAAATAATATATAAATTCTAATGTACACTTATTATAAAGTTATGATTACTCATGTTCTACTGCAACAGGTATAAATTTGATGATGTATGAATTTCAATATAAAAAAATATTTAAACAATGTTTAATATATTCATTTAAAAACTTTGTTCTTGTACATAATTTTTACATATGTATTACCTAAAATAATAAAATAGTAAATACTGATCAAGATACTGATTCTATAAAAATTATTTTAAATCCTAGAATTATGTTATGACTTATTTTACAATTCATTTAGTTAATTATATTTACACAAATTAATTCTCACAAAATGACACTTGATAATAAAAATTATAATAAAATAACAGTTATAAATTTAACGATCAACTTAATATTAATTGAAATCATAACACAACAGGACAATCTTGTAACATTCTTTAAAATGCCGCCCAAGGTCTTTTTGTCAACATTGGCGGAAATTTTTAGAACTACGTAGGATGTGAGTAAATAGATTCCGTCAATACCGACAATTGATTGCAAAGTTTGCTTAGGCGGTACATATAAATTATTGTATTCATTAAAAAAAAATCTATAAAATTGAATGAACTAAGAAAAAATATCATAATTTATCTAAAAAATATAATTTTTTTTTATTGATGAATAATTTACTTATTCTTTATGAAAGTATAAACTTTTCATATTTATCACATTTTTTTATTTTCCATCAATCGTTGTATTAATAATAATTGTAAAAATGTTATTGGCTGTATCCCAATGAAAAATATTTTATAAGTTGTAAAGGGACATTACTTTATTGCAACGTGCAGAAATAACTCATTGTGTTCAAAATTGTACGTAAATAATAATTTTTTATATATTTTATTCTCATTCTACGACATGATATTTTAAATATTTTCCTTTTCATATTTATAACTAATATATTTTGATGAATTATAATAACTAATGTTAAAATCGAATATTTTTATTTTAAAGCTAAAGCATTACAAGACCATTGTATAAATAAGTTATAAATATCTAATAAAGCAATTATATGTATGTACTACCAAACATAATGCCAAGTAAAAACTACTGAGCAAAAGATCATTTCCTTTTTTTTAAATATAATATATATTTTTCATGATATATCCAAATTATTTAATATAAAAAATATTTATTGGTTTGTTATTATTAATAATTAAAAAAATTCCAAATTATTGAATCATGAATTAGCTACATTTAAATTGTAGTACGAAAAAAAATAAAATATAAGTTATACACAAATTCGTAAAGTTAAAAACACAAATGAATGCTACGATATTTTCAACAACAATAATAGAATATTATATATATATTTGTTATATTTAATCATTTGTTTTATTTAAAATAAAAAATCAAACAAAATCTGCAATAATAGAATCATTGTTAAAATTTAAACTTTCTAATGTATTAAAGAAATGTTTATCTGCTTTTTATTTTCTTATGATAAATTCTAATGTACTATTAAGATTTATAAAAGTACATAAACTTTAAGACTATAATATAACCATCAATTATTTAGATATTGTTCTCTTTATGAGAATAACACTTAAATTATCCATTGCATACGTTAACTTCACTTACCATAGTAATTGCATCTTATTCTCAATAATTCGATGTTGTTAAAAAAAAATAAATAATGATTACATCACTAGTTTAGATATTTATATTGCTTCTTAAAGTCATCATACTTCTTATTTAATTAATTAATTAATTCATACATTGACGATATTTATAATCTAAAGTTAAGTTTGATTGAAAATTCTTTATGATAGCGTTTACTGTTGTTTACAGGATAGTAAATATCATATCATAAAAAATCAAACATGAATAAGGAAATTCTTAAACCGAAATATTTAATAGCATGAATCATTGAAAAGGATATATTAAATAAAATAAAATAAATAATGTTTAACATTTTAATTAGTCTACGTAATTAAGCATTTTGTCACCTTTTATTTTTAAAAAAAAATACGGATTAATTGAAATTTTTATAATTACTTTACAATAATTATTTATTTTTCTTACGGTAATATCTTCTTACAATAATTATTGTTTGATTTATATATTTATGCAAAAAGAGATTTAATGAAAATAAAAAAAATACCTTTCCATTATTGACGGTATATAAAACTTTGGCGTTAGCTAATTTTTACAATCATCCCTATTTAAAATAATAATTATTAATTATTTAAAATAATTAGGTCCAACAGTTTAAATAACTGTTTTTGATTCATAATAACGAATTTGATAATATTTATACATTTATTGTGACATTCATTAAATATAGAAATTGTATTTTAAACCATTTTTAAAGCAAGTGATTGGATTTTTAATGTTGTGTCATAAAATATGTATTATTTCTTGTTTATGTAAATTTGAAGTTTTAATAAATCAAGAACTCTTATGCACAAAGCCATTAACAAATAATTATATTATTTTAAATGTAAAACAAATTTAATAAAAAATCAATACAGAAATGTAAAAATTAAGTTTTGTTGCTTAACGATATTTACCTGCGATAATAGCATCACTTCTTATAAGGTAATTTACAGCCTTATCGTTGCATTCATTACTATCTTAATGAGTTTTCATAAATTAAAAAAATATTCCACAGTACATATTGCATTAATAAATATGATTAAAAGCTAGTGCAAACTAATAAATATTCATGCATAACTGTTTTTTACTGGAAAATTGTAAAGATTGGCAAAAATGAAAGAGAGAGAGAGAGAGAGAGAAAGTTAAGGAATTGGGAGGAATCAATGCCAGTTAGGAATCCGAGAAGCTGCGCGTCGCAGATGATGTTTCCGGAGTAGTTTTACTGCCTACGCCCGGTGAACTCATTTTCCGCGTCAAATCATACCAATTGCCTCGTTAAACGGCGTTTTGCAGGCTTCCGAGCCGCGATTATACACGCTTTCCCGTAAAATGCGCACTCGGCTCAATGGGCAGGAGGGAAATCGAGGAAAACGAGGAAAACGAAGGCGCGATCACGAGTGTGCGTGAAATAATTGTCGAGGCGAACTGGATCCGATAACGAGCAAAGGATGCCGCATGAACGTCGCATTACCGCTGGAGTCGCGGTGCACCGCGGAGATGGTGCACTGCCGCGGGGATGATGCTGCCATCTGGCGAGGTCGCCGTCCCCTTTTGCAAGGCGTCGGGCACTCGCCGGGCGCACTCGGAGCGGCAGAGTCGCACGGAATCCTCGGGCGAGCGGTTGCGCGGAGCACGACGGCGAGGCAGGTGGAGACCCGGGCGTGACCGAGCTGCTGCCTGTTGCCGCGGCCACCCCCCGCCACCGGTCGATGCCGGCCGCCACCTAGTGCAACCCTTTGACGAGGCGCCTCGTGCCAGCGATGTCAATGAAGGTGAGACTCGAGCGTTACCCGGGCCGTCCGGCCTCGTCTGCTACTACTCGCCAGTCCCTCTCTCTTTCGTTCCCTCTTGCTTGCCTCCTCGCCCCCGCATGCGCACGCCACCGCGACAGGATCAAGGACGAAGGACGAAGGTGAGCGCGGGCTCGCCGTGTAATTTTAAATTTTGCGCCTGAATCGCGGGGGCGGCGACGCGCGAATTCAATAGCACCCGATTCCTTTGAGCTCCTCATGGGGAAGTTTTCGCCTTCGATTATCTCGCTCTACCGTTACACCTTACAACGCTTCACTTGAGACACTCTTTGCAAAATTCACACGGGCAAATCGATTTTTTAAAGTTTATTCTTAGCTCGTGAAGGAGGATGATGGAGGATCCAGTTTTTCTTGAAACTAGATACTACACATGCATACACCCATAAATATTAATACGTATATACACGTACATGTTTGTTTAATGACGCTTCGTAAACATTATTCGTGAATATAACAGTAGTGACCTCAATTTTTAGAAAAACTTATAATCTCTTCTTCTAAAGGTGGTGTACAGGAATTTATACAAGTGTAAATCACCAATATATTTCAATAAATTTTATACCACTCAAATGATGTACAATCTACATATATTATTTAATGTCGATTATTTTTTATTGTATCATTGTATAATTGCGTATTATAATACACACAACTTTATCTCTTTATTATATATTTTCATAAATAGATAAGGTACTAATTTAATTATCTTAGACAATTATTAAAACTAAAATGTGCAAATAGAAATAAAAACTTATTTGGTTTTGGAAAACAATTAACAGACCTTTTGGTGTTAATTTAGATAGTCCTTTTTTTAAATTCTTATTTTTAATTTTAACGTAAAAAATAAAAATATTATGCTCAAAATTATATTCATTAAAATAATGTAATCGAAGCATTATTGGACTTCAAATATAAAAATAAATTATTTATTTGTATTAATAAAGACATCGAAATTTATGGTATTGATTTAAAAATTTATTAGAATTAGAAACAAAATTTTCTAATAAAAAGAATTGAGGTATGTAGATAAAATTACAGAAATTAATATAGCAGCATATAAAACAACTTTTCATGAAATAATTAACCCGTTCTCAACGAAAATTAACTCAATACTTTATTTGCATTTCATTAGAAATATTTTAGAAAACTAACATAACTTGTAAAATATTTAAAAAGGTAGTTAAATAAATGTATGTACACAATTAAAAAATAAAATAAATATCATTATATATATTTTTAACGTTCATTATTTAATTAAAAACATTATTATATTCATACTAAATTGTTTATAGGTACAAATTTTATTTGAATAATAATATAATATTTTACTTTCTTTTAAACATAAAAATATTAATAAAATTATTTGAATTTATTTAATATCATTTCTATGCTTTATTTCTGTTTGTTAATTAGTAATTAAATTGACGAACCACTAAATCTATTTTTATAAAATTATAAATAATATCTTTTATTTTTTGTTTATGAATAAATTGTTAGTATTAGGAAAACTTGTTCTAAAAGTTTATTTGCAATTCTATTTTTAAAAATTATAAAATAATCAAACTGTTTATGTGCTATTATACTTTTTTTATGCAGTTTAAAAAATATCATAAAAAATGTTTTTTGCACAAAGAAAAATTATTTTAAATTTTATTGTTTAAAATGTTTATATTTTAATTTGTTCATGATATGACACTGTTAAAATGTAATAAATAACAAAAAAGATTAATAAAGATACATAAATTTATACAACATGAAATTACAAAGTAAATTTTTATGCCTGCGTAAATTCTTGATTTTTATTTTGTTAAATAATACCAATTAAAATTTTTTTCAGTTTGATATTCAACTGAAAATAAAAAAATTGTATAATATTACGATGAGGGTAATATTATTTATAGAATAATAAAAAAATTACTTATAATTATGAATCGAAATATAATTTTTAATAAAATTATAATATCATTAATATTAATGAAAAAAATAACTTTTAATTCAATACATTTGCACGCATTATATATTATTTAATGATTCATATAAAATAATTTTTTATACTAATTAATTTTTACACAATATAATACAATTTTTCTTTCGAACAGAATATTTCTATAATATTATCTTTGAAAAAATTTTTAAACTTAAAAAATTCTTTCTGTAGCATAAAAATTAAATGAAATTTGTAATCCAATTATTAATTATTCATAAATATTGTTGATCGATAACATATTTTTAGTAGAATAAAACGATATTTTGATATTTTATGTAAATTGTGTTAACTAAATTCAATATTTCAAGGTTGTACTAATAGATAAGTATAGAGAAAAAAAACAAGAAATCAACGTATTTTTATGCAATGAGCACACATACTTATCAAAAAATTGATTATCATGAGCATACACGTTCATTATATAAAAATAAAATACATAATTAATAATAAAATAAAATTGATAATAATATTATAATCTAATGATAATAGATTGATATCGTATTTTCATTTTCTTAAATTGTTAATAAAAAATAAGAAAATAAAATATAGAATGAATATTGATGCAACTTTTATATAAAATTTGTTACATTAATTTTTTATAATTATTATCAATTAGTTTTTTAAAAATCTTTTTTTTTTGCAAGTAAAATTAAAAGACGTACTTCAGTAAATTGATTTTGTTAAATTCTTCACCTAAAAAATCTTTATGTTCTAATATTTTTTTAAAAGATAATTGTATATAAAATTTTAAAAGTATAAAATATAAAGTATTAGTTGTAATTCTAATATATATTATAAAATAATTGTAAACAAATATAATAATAAAATAAAAACTAAGATTAAAACATAATGTGAAATTAAATTTTTTAAATTTTTAAAGTTTCTTCAATTATCGATAGAAATTATTCTACTGTTTTCCAATAAGTGGTATTAATAATTGAATTCTATAAGTAATATTAATTCAAAATAAAATAAACATTTCGATTAATGAAATATATATATTTTGTTTTCGTTTCAATAAATTAGCGGATTAATAATTGTACCTTATTTCATTCTATTATTATAGTTATATAATTTATTGTGATGGATATATTAGCAGGAACAGCTTGTCAATAAAAAAATAATTATTATTGTATTTATTTTCGATTTCGAAGACTGTGACATTGAAACTGATTATAAATGGAAGTTAAAAAACATATGACAAAATGAATAAGCAAGTGAAAAAGTCATTACGAATAGAATTAACAATGAAATAAAATATGAAGAAGCACTTACAAATTATGTATTGAAGTCCTTAATTTTTGCAGAAGGAATCACCTTGGGATGTAGAACTGCATTTGGCAGCGGCGAGAGGTGACACAAAGCGGCTTCGAGTTCTGTTGGACTCAGGTCGCGTACACGTAGACTGTAAGGATAAGGTTAGTAAGAAATAAAATATGCGTGTTTAAAAAATAATCCAGCTAGAGCAACCTATATTTTTCATATCTCCTTATATAATCAATGACAGACTAAATTAGCAAAATGAATGCATAATCGACTTGCATCAAATGAACTCTTTCATCAATTAATTAATTTCCTCCTTCATTAAATTCTACTGTCATCAATGACACATGTAGGCGTTATATCCTTTGAAAGATGCTGTGCATCTTCATGGTTGATATACATTTTTTGAAGTCTTAATTAATAGATCTGCACGTGTTGTTGATGCTTCTAACGAGATATCATATTCCATCAACTCTGTACACGACATGATCAACGAGGCATGTCTTAAATTGATTTTTACGGATATTCTTTTCTTTTAATGTAATAATAACAATATTTTATTTCAATAATAATATACTATATCACAATTTTTAGTAGAATTTATAAATTCACATAAAACATTATTCTTCAGGCATATTTTACATCAAACTTTGTGTCAATCGTTTATTTTAAAATCATATTTTCTAACAACTCTTTTCACTTTATTTCAATACTTTAAATGACAGAATACAATTTTTTAAATCAATTTTATTTATGTGACAAGCATATATCTCATCTTTCCAATTAAATATTCAATTTGTGTTTAATAGTTTATCTTCTCCAATATAATATAAATCATTTTGTGACATTTACAATATATTTTTACAATGAGCTGGTTATGAATATTTGTATTTTTAACTCTTTCACTTAATGTAATGATTACATAAAACATTGAATAAGACATTCAATAAGATATTGAATTTATTGAATAAAGCATAAAATATAAAAAAATTGTGAAAAATACAAATATCATATTCTTTTATATAATACTAATTCTATTAATGTTTTCAATACATGTAGATGTGTGTGAAATATTAGATATTTAATTTGTTATTTGAATAAAAAAAAGTATATTTTTTTTTATTGATAAATTATTAGTAATATTTAATACTTTTAATGATTAGTACAAATTATAAAAAAAAAAATTTAATAAAAACTAAAATTATTATAGTATAACATTTATACAAATAGATTTTTCAAATTATTTATATCACACATAAAAATGTAATTGTAAAACTTTTAGATTTTGTAAAAATTTCATGAGTCATAATGTATGTAATAACACAATAGTATTTTGTTGAAGTGACAATTTTTTTTAAAAAGTTACATCAATCAATCAATTTTGTATTGATAATATTAAATTAAATTTCAATTTCACCGTTTGTTTAAAGAATTAAAATTCATAAATTATTAGTTAACATAATCTTATAATTTTTAAAATATTAAAAAGACTTATTTTAATAAAATAGGCAATTCATCGCGTTGTTAAAAATATCTGAATGAATGTGTAACAATAATTGGTGTCACTATTATTAAAGGATGGCACAACACCACTAATTTTAGCAGCAGCTGGAGGTCACAGTGATACCGTTGCCGAATTAATACAGCAAGGTGCTAATATAAATGCCAAAAGATTGGTAAGCCTATGAGACAAAACATTCTTTAAATTTTATGAACATTTATTTATTTTTTATGTTGAGGAAAAAGAAAAATAGAAATCATGTATTTGAACAAAGCCTATTTGTCATATTGGAGAATCATTTTGTTTAATTTTCAAAAAGAAAGAAAATGTGAAATTTGCCAAATTAAATATTTATCGAATAATAAATACTTGATTTCCCAAAAATGTGTTGTGAGATTAACAAAATATTTTTCTTTTAGTCATTTGATAATTTATGGTTTAATGTTTCTTTTGCATATGTGCATACACATTTTTATTGTACATAATGATCGATAATAATAATGCAAAGAAACATTTCTCATTCGAAGGGAGCGCCATGTTAAATTTAACTGTTAGATAAAAAAAACTGTTTAAAACTGTTGAGTGAAAATTAGATAAGTAAAAATATTAGTGATTGTTTTTAATTTGTACATAATTATTATAAACTCATCTACGTATGGACTTAAATCGGATTCTAATAAAAGAAAAATAGAAAGTAAATTTGAGAAAGATTAACTCGAAAATTAAACGTTAAAATGCATAGCGTTTATATTGTACAATTAGAGTATAAAATATCCACTCAGAGTTCCGATGATATGACACTCAAATTTAGTCTACAGAAAGGTCGAGATCACATAAACTTGTTCCCGATACAACTGTAAAATGTTTTATTGTAACTGTGAAAGCGGCAATTATAAAGATGAAAACTATAAATTATGTTAGAAATAAATTACAGCTTTAGAGCTACAACTGTAATGGTACCAAGAATAAATTTAGCTCAACGTGAGCTTTCCTCGTAATATTTTGTTGCTCCGCATAATTATTCATAATTATTTATAATTTATTTTATGATAAATTATAAATAATTAGTATTAAAGGAAGGGAGCTTTCATAAAGTTAAAGGTCGCTGCTACAATTTATAACGAGTCACCGACATTTTTATTCTGTCTATCATCGTCCTCGCTTAATGAATCAATTCACGTATCGAGGGTGACGGAGGGAAGGGGTCATTACCTTAAGAAGTGAGCAGACGCTATGGCTTTCATTTCGTTTGCACTTTTATGTAGATCTCAAATTGATTGAACAAAAGCGTATTGACCCTATTCACTGCCACACACTGGGCAATCTGAAATATTTGATCGACAGAGCGGCGAGGGGAGGAGGGGGAGGGAGGGAGGGAGGGTATAGTTATACCCGTGAGTAGAGGCGTTGGGACTCGAAAGTGGAGTGTACCCAAGGCGATACAACGCGTACTGCTCACTTGGAAGCGCGTCACGATCTCCGATCACGAAACCACTTTTCACACGCACTCCAATCGAATTAGTGCTAAGATCTTTCACCGAGTGGGTCAACCGGGCGACCACCCGGGCGAAAGTAAATGGGCGATTTTCGGTGACACTCCCCCCTCTCTCTCTCTGTCTCCCTGTCTCCGTTGCGAGGCATAGCTGTTATGGGGGAAAACTCGCGGAGGTAGTCAACCGGGAGACTTGCACCATCGAGAGGGTAACGACCCTGGAGGCTCGTTAGTCCAAGGCGTACGTGGTAACCCACGCACAACGCCTCCCCGGCGCGGTCGCACCGCCTCGGCACTTGGAGTTCAATATTCACGGCTGATTTTCTATTTTCGCGAAAGGATCATCGAAAGGCGCGCAACAACTCCCGAGTTTTACGAGATGACTCGCGTGGGCGCCCGGGAATTCCTCCTCGCCGATTTCGTGATTTCACGTTTTGCTTTTCTCTCCGGAGGCTTTGCGAGTGCCAACGCACACTCTCAAAGCCTCGGATGCAGGGGAAAGGCGCTTGGCACTCGGTTTGAGTTTATGAATTTTTAATCGACCTAGTGCTACGACACTCTCCCATCTAATAGCCATCATTGTTTTGCCATGAACAATTGTTCTTTCCTCAGATTATTTTCAAGTAAAAGGATACTCTAGGAAGAAAGGAAGGAAGGAAGGATATGAAAGTGGACTCTGCCTGGAATAGCTGATAAAAATTTATAATTATCCGGTTATGTTGGCGAACGAGCGAGTCAAGTGTAAAATTCCAAAAATCGCCAATTAGGCTTTAAATGGTATTGGACTTTTGTGGCTGTAGCGGAGCGAAATTAGAAAATACCTTGGCGTTATCTCGAGAATCGAACCGAAGCGCTACAGTGTTTCTTACATACCCGAGCAAAAAGTGAAATACAAATACTGACTAATGCTTGAGATTTTATGGCAGAGCCATTATGATACTTTTAGAAATGACATGGAAAAAGATAAATAATAATGTAAAATTCAAAGCCAATCCTCGGTACAGGTGAAACGTGGTTTGTAAACTCTGAAAATAGTACAGCACGCTTTAGTTCAAATGCAAATATCTCTTTTGACAAACACACTTACGCACGCTCATAGCATTCGCAACGAGAGTTGAACAAAAAAACGAGTTAGAATGTTTGATCGCAAAATGAAGATTTACTTACGTAATAGCAATTCATGCCTAAATGTTTTCGAGTGAACTCTAATTTATTCATTTTTTACAAAGAGTTTATCTGAGGTCTCATTTAGCCTTATTAACGGATTAATTAATTCTTAACGACAATATTTTGAGGAATCTTTTATAGAGCAGATGACAACTGATGTTAACCTCGCATCGGTAAATTGCGCAATCCTAATTTCTCAAAATAGCCTTACGTAATAACGATTGTTTTATCGGAAACGAAATGCTAATACCCCTTTTGTTCTATTTTAAATGACCAATTAACCTTAACACTATCTTAAATTTGTGTACTTTTTACATGTGGTTTAGTACTCCAACATTATAATACATATAAAATAATACGTCCTTTCTAATATTTAATATTCCAAGTAAATTTATTGACAAACTTTTTAGTTCAAATAGTTATTGTGAAAGTTAAGTTAATTAATTTATGATACGTACTATAAAATCAGTCGACTGAAGAAAATAAATCAAAAATAATATGTTTATTTAAAGTTATATTCAACTTTATTTGAACAAAATTTCAAAACAAGACTCTTAGCATACATATTTACATATTAATTTAATGTGTAAATATTGAAAAGATGATAGCATACATAAAAATAACATTTTTATAAACCTAATCTAAATTCACATATAAATGTAAATAATTAAAAAATAAACAAAAATAAAATATTTTCTAAACTTCGATCTACATCTACATCTCTTTACATATCACAAACAATGGTATGAATTAAAGAATTATAATGATTATGTATTCAATGTATAAACTCTAATAAAATAACTAAATAATTAATAACAGGTACTAAATAATTTATTGTGATGTGAAACCAGTAAGGTAGTATTTACTAATACATGCATAAATAAAGGATATGAAACAGATCATTAAAATATTTCAAAAATGATTTTTTATAATTGAAAAATAATAAAAAATATAAATGTAAATAAAACTTACTAGCTTATTTATTAATTTATTTATTTACTTTTCAAATGCTAAAAATGAATAATATCAAATACAAATTTGAATCGCACAACATAAATAATTATTATAAATTAATGTTCATAGTTAAATACAATTAATTTAGAACTATCTTAAAATGCTATTTGAATATTTAAAGATCATCTAAGTAATAAATTTATGAATGTACTCAATTTTGCAATATGAATTAAATAACATTACAAATATATTCTATACAACATGAAATGACAAAAAGTAAAAATCAACATTTAAAAGTAACCGAATAATAAAAGCAAAAATATTACGAGCTTGTTAAACGCATTTCAAATAACAGAAAATATTTTCTGTAATTACTTTTTGATCTATTTCAAATAAAAAATACTTCTCCCAATGTTCTGTAACATTGGGATTTTCTATGATTGAAGTCGAATTACTGTGGTGTTTGAAATGGATACCCATTGTATCCTTTTCCCCTGACGTGATTCGCCAAGCGTGTAACCTCATGGAAATGAAGAGTTGATAAAACATAAAAAACGAATACAACGTTTATAAAGTTACTTCGATTCAAAATATATATTACAAAACCCACATCGATCTCTGCTATTTTTACTTACTTTTATTGCAGATATTATTTCACGCTCTTGTATTCGGTGAGATCACTTTTATTTAATGAAAAATTAACACCAAGCTTAAGTATATATAATAAGTAAATATTATTCCAATGTAATTTAAAATAAAATTTAACAGTTTTAAGAACTTTATAATAATCAGATTTTAACAATTACCGCATTGAATAATATAAAAAATTTAAATGCATCAGATGTTTGCACCGTCAGTAATTAGTGAATCAAGTATAATGATTTGATCGATATTATAGAAAAACCAAAATGGGTGGATATTTTTTCAAAATATCAATGATATAAAATACTTTCACTTTATGAAAGTGAAAACATTGCTTAAGCACGTAACTTGTGTTATCCAATTCGCCAAAGTGTTATAAAAATAAATATTGACAGGAACATTTTTCGACAATGTCAGCAATATTTATAATTGTACAATAATTGTAGTTTCTATTTGTCTTCATTATCTTAAAAGTGATTATCTATCGCGTGATAAAATTAAGGCGTTCGACGATGTACAAAGTTATTTTAAAAAAGAGATGAACATTTACAAAATCCAACAAATAGACTGTACGATTTTATTACTAACATGATTTAACATGCACGCAACAAACGTGACATGGGCATTTTGATTAGAACTTCAAGTGAAAGTAAATTCGATATTGAATTAAAGTGAGATCATTCTTCTAACACGTGGTTGATCGGAGACTGATTATACCAACTTTGTTACAACAGGAGAGAGAGATAGGTCGACGAACCTACGATGACTCTTTTGTTGCTCGGTGTGCGTGTGTTGGTGTATAATGCATTTATGCGTGGGAGCAAGCGAGTTTCCATAAACAAAGGGGATTTTAATACTTAAGCACACGACATACATACATTCTAGAATACATTGGGTCAATATTGTTTTTCAACAATTTTATACAGAAAAAATGGATAAAAATGAAAACTTCTAATGAGTAATTAATATTTATCGATGTTAGCTTACAAAAAAAATAATATTTCTAAAGGATAACTCTAAATTTGAATGCAATAAACGCAGTATTTCAATATTACAAAAATTTTAGAGATCAATACTTGTACATTCAAATTTTGTTATTTTTGTGTAATAAAAACCATTGTGTGTGTTCACAAGAATATATTGATACTAATAACATATGAAATTAAGGGATGTTTATAATATCTGAATGTGAATAAAAAAATTTTAATTACAGACGGGTACAACAGCTTTATTCTTCTCGGCTCAAGGAGGTTTTGTAGACATCGCTACAACCCTAATTGAACACGGTGCTGCTGTTGATTCTTGTAGCATTGTAAGTTCTCTTTTAACAACTATTTTTTTATATTTATTAATTAAACATTACTTGCATTTTTTTAATTTAATAAATGATAGCAGTAAAATAATAATACACTGTCACAAAATAAACATGCATATTTTTTGTGTTTTTTATAAATTTGTATAGACGAAGAAAGAGAGAAAGATAGAACGAGACATAGATCAATCAAATATATAAAAATGTTTATAAATTTTCATGAGTTGTGAGTTTAAAAATAGATATTCGTTTAGTTAACCGAAGGCAAATTACATCACGAAAATAATAAATTAATTGTAGTAAAACTTTACATCTAATTTTTAAAATCAAAGTGATTGAAAAAAAGTGCAAAATTTAATGCATAATGTATGTACATGCTAATTAATTATTTAAAATGGTATTTACGATTAAATTTACGCTTTCAGGATGGTGGTACTCCTGTTTTTGTTGCTTGCCAATGTGGACATCTTGACGTAGTAGAGGAACTGATCGAGAAAGGCGCTAATGTTAATGCGCACATGAAGGTACAAATTTCTAATAACATCAAGGATTAAGTGTCGAAAAAGAAACGATTAAGCCATTAACATTATAAATAAAACAAATATATAGGCACTTGATGGCGTGATCTTCGTGATTGAGTGCTATTAACATGGAAAAAACAACAAATTTTACACAAACTCGTTGCTCCAGTCTATAATTAGAATCACGCGAACAAAGTTTAATTTTCTATATATTGTGTAAGAGTAAAAATAAACAAAAAAGTTTTATAATTTATGATTCGTAAATTCTACAAAGGATTTTGATTATTCATGAAATAATAAGAATTAATATAATGATAAATTACGTTTTGTTAATAATTGTTAATAATTGCACAATTATATTATAACTACCATATTTATTTTTTATTAAATAACCATTTCATAGATCGTTATACCAATTTTGAATCACTCTTACCGCTGATAATATTTTTATAATAAAAATCCAAATAAAATATATTAAAAGCTGATGAATTCAATAACAATTTTTGAGTAGACTTTAGTCATTTAAAATTTTGGAGCATTTACTAAATTTGTATTATTATAAAAATACAATAAACAATAAAACTTGATAATACTATGCAAATATAATTTGATTAAATAAGTGAATTCATTGTCAAATTTTAAACCATAATTTATTAATATATAATTAGTTTTATTTATTAAACACCGATAGTAATGTAAATATAAAATATTTATATGTATATAATAAACTATGATCTTAATAAAAACTATTTAGGTTGCTTCTTTGTTTGATTCGCCTAAAGAAATTTTCGTTTTTATATTTTTAGTTTGAGGTTTAACAGCTGCATATATTTATTAAAATAGCCTTAAATATTTCAATTCTTAAAAAATTTACCTTGTGCGTAAAAAAAATTGTCGCGAAGAAGCTAACGGGAAGTTGTAATTTTCGAAACGGACTGTTTAAATTGCAACAGTTGCTTTCCCGGCCATCATCAGGTCAATAACCAATAACTCGATTGTTTCCCAGGATGGAGCGACGGCCCTCTTCATCGCGGCGCAAAACGGTCATGTCCGAATCCTGGAGGTTCTGTTGGCCCATGGAGCGAAAGCCGAGGTGGCCAGGACGGATGGGGCGACGCCTCTGTGGATTGCCGCTCAAATGGGCCACGATCACGTTGTCAGGAGACTCCTAAAAGCCGGTGCCAAAGTCGACTCCAAGAGACATGTGAGCCTGGACTTATTTTTAGAAATTTCTTTCCCAGACACCCGCGTCTTTTTGTTTCGTTTCGCGGATTTTTCATTTTAAAGAAGGAGCTGTTCTGACTTATTCGGAGCACTTGGTTTTTAATTTTATAGTTATAGTCTTTCCTGTGGTACTTTATGAATCATTGAATAGTATTTCAACTATCGATCTCTATACAGATTTGCATCTCCCAGAGCCATGAAAATATCGGGTTTTTATTTTTATTCGCTGTGGTATTCCGATTACCGTTAAAGTAATTACTTTTGAAAGAGATTACATTAAAATTATGTTAAATAAGCTATACTGATGTATCTAGGCAATACCAGTTTAACCTTTCTTAAATACTAAATAGCCAATTGATAAGATCAAATGACAAACATTTCTTGATTTTAGGATGGTGCAACACCTCTTTTTAAAGCCGCTCACAAAGGCCATACGGCAGTCATAGGCGAAATACTAAAGTATCGTCCTAATCTAGGAATTCTTTCTGTAAGTAATAATCAATTTTAATTATAATTTTAACTAATTAATTTTATTCAATTCCTTCGAATACTTCAAACATTTAATAATTATTAATTTTTAAATAAAGCTTTAAATTCATTAATCTTATCTTGATCATTCAAAAATTGATTTTAAATTAGTGAATCATTTAAAGTATTGATAATGGGATATATAAAACCGCAGGTAAAAATTTATTAAATAATAATTAAATTACAAATTTCTTAAACTTTAAAAACAAACATATTAATTTTTAATAATAAACAAAAATATAGAAACATGTTTCAGAATTAAATTAAAAGTAATTAGTAATGTATTTTTTTTAAATAATACACGATACAAAAAATTATTGTCGAAAATTTATACTTCCATTTCCAGATTCAAACTTTTATAATAATCAACTATAAAAATCATTAAAATTTTAATTCATACTTATTTTTAAATTATATATCAGTTTTCTTTTTATTAAATTCATGTTTGTTTTAGTTAATTTTGCAATTTAAAACAAGTTTTATAAATAACTCTAACTTAATTAAACATGAACTCAATATAACTTTTTCAATAAATGTAATTTATAAATTATTTATGAATATAATGTTTGTATTAATTTCGAAATATTTTTATACATTTTTGACACCGTAAAAATATTAAGTGGTATATTTTATTTTTTAATTTTTTTCTCTACTTTATAATTATTATAAACACTTGAAAATATATAATTTACCAATGACATCCTTGTAAAATCTTAAAAACAGAATTAATATTTTATATTTGAAATTTTTAGTTACTTTAGATTGACCAATCGAAACAATTTATAATTTAATTAATAAGACTATCTTTATTTTAGAATGGAGAAAGTGCTCTTCATGCAGCAGCACTGATGGGTCACATGTCAGTTGCACGTCAACTCGTGGGTGCAGGCGCTGATCCTCTCTTGGTTAATCAGGAAGGGCTTACTCCTCTTCAGATAGCAATTAGACATTCGCAAAGCCAAGTTGCTAATTATCTTAAAGATAAAGTTAGGTCAAGAATAGGAGCGTGATAAAATGAAATTTTGATAAAATAAAAAAGAATTTTACTTCTTTTCACTTGTGATCGTAATGCATAACTTAAAATATAGATTTTACTAATTCGTAATACTTATATTTCTCAAAAGTTAGTTTTCAAATTTCATTGCTCTCCATTGTATACGTTATATTTGATTTTATTAAGTTTTGAAGTAATTTAAAATTATACTTGTTGAATTGTTCTTAAATATAAAAGAATTATATCAAATAAAAAATAAATCAAATTACACACGCTACACGATGTAACGTAGAAAAAAAAATATAAAAACCAGTAAAGATCAGGAGAAAATTCTTTATAATTGGCTATTTAAATCATATGTATTTGAGAGATTTTTGTCATGTAAATACATACACCTACACGTAGAAAAATTCTTCTACAGCTTTTATTTTGTAATATACAATAATAGTTCCTTATTATAGAAAACCGTTAAAAAATTGGCAAATTATAATTTAGTAAAGTTGCTAATTAAATAATTAAATGTAATGTTTTTGGATTTTTTATATCGAAATATCTAACGTAATTTAAACATAATTCTAATGTTGTAATTGAGGTTCATTCATTTATTTAAATCATCGGTCTTTTAACAATTAAATTAACAATAGAAAAGCGCCAAAATAATTTTAAGACATATAAATTGTAAAAGACTGATAGCTTTGCCTTTGCGAATATTTTGATTCGCTATATTTGAAGTGTAATGATAATAAGTTATTGAAATATAAAAAAGTTTTTGGTTAAACTTTCATTTTAATTTATAAAGTCTTAAAATTTTATTATTTATAGTTATTTATATAATTGATTTATATTATAATGAAAATTTTTAATTATATATTGAATGTTTTACTATGAAATTATGTATTTTAGGTGAAACGAAAAAATTATAAAATTGTATTATTCTCCTAGTCTAAATCATGTTGGTAATTGAATTATTTTATCATTGTTAAATTTGAACTTATAAACCTTTGTGAATGTTTGGTAAGGAGTAATAAAATATAAAAACTTTAGATAAAATAAAAATTTTTATTAAACATTTTTTCATTCAGAAACCATTTTCATTGTTCTATGTCATATAATATTATGTACACATAAAATGCAACGTTATTTGCTCTGCAAAATATCACAGATCTGCTCGAATATCTACCGGTCTTAACATTCAATAAAGTACATAAAGGTGTAATTTGCATTTTAATTCCTTGTACTTTATTAATTTTGTTAAATTAAACCATAAAATCCACACAATTTATTAAACAAAATAAAAAACAGTATGCTTGATATCATTTCCATATATCAGTTTTCCCAAATAATTTAAAAAATATATTTATGTCATTCATACAAAACAAATAAAATAAATCATTTGTGACTCAATAAAATATAAAGCTAGCTGCTATTATTAATACACGTACACTTTCACACATAATATACAAATTTTTTATATATTCGTTACATATCGCTAGTGAAAAAATTCACTTTTACACGCAGGCACTAATAGAGATTTTACTCTTTTTTTTTAAAAAAAATTTTACTCAAAGGTTATTACAATTATATATTTATACGAAATATAAAAATATATATATTTAATTAATAAGGAAATGTTAGTTGCGTAAGATATCTATGGTCGCCTTTGTCTTTGGTTCGGTAAATGATACCTTTTTTCCATTACAAATACAGATATTCATCATAAGTGAATAAAAGGTAAAGTCAACAATCCATATGAATGTGTGTAAAACATGCACATTTGATACTTAAGACAAGGTGTACGAGCGTGAGATAAGCACCGCAAAATCGAACAAATTCCTTTTATATAATTGTCTTGAGGAAAATTAAAATTAAGACTAACACTCGCGCCTAACGCCGTATAGTACTTACAGCCAATAATAATTTATTTTTTTATCAATAATCAACAATGCACTGATAAGAAAGATAACTCTTTGCTTTTTACGTATGGGGGACGTACTTTTTAGTCTTAATAAAATAGTGAAACCTTACTCATTATGACACGGGATCGTATGCCTGATTTGTGTGCAGTAAGTTTATAATAAATACTTATGAGGCTTAAAAGATCCTATTTATTTACATTTTTAAATTCTTCAAAATAAATTAGATTGATTTAATATTTCTAGGTTCAAAAAAATTCTATCACAAAAAGTAATAGTTTTTTGAGAAACGTTCAGATTCAGATTAAACAAAACAAAAAACTTCATGATCTTTTACAAGAAGTATGTACAAATAATAAATTCAAATTTGATCGTATTGCAAGCAATATTAAGTATAAAATATATTTATATTTGCTATTTGTTCTTAATTTTAAAATAATATTTAAGCTTTTTTTTAAGTGACTATTAATAAATATACATTGCATGATTGTGCATATTTATTTTGTATTTTCATAATTTAATAAAAACCTTTCGTATATTTTTATGAAATAAAATAAAAAATATATTATGTTGAATAGGCTCAAGAAACTCGCGGGTTGATTGATGTGATGATAGAAAATATTGTTATTGTAAAAAATCTACAAAATAATGTACTTTTACACACAAATCAAGGTGCGTCTTGTAAAATTCATATAATAAAATTTTTAAACTTCTAATATAAAGAATGTTTCAGAAATTCAAAAAGAATTGGAAATTCGAACATTCACTATTACTCAATTAGCTCATAGAATCTATGGTAAACTCAGAGGTATGTATGCTGAATTTACCAATGATTTTTTGTTAGTGTAGTCCTTATTTATTAATAAATAAGTTTTTTGCTAACACTTTTAAAAGTAATTTATGTTCTATATAAAATTTCATAAATATAACAATTTATATAATAATCAATTTTTCAAATATATTAAATTATAAGAATCATAAACTTATTTTAAATAATAAATATAATAAATTTAATTGTTAAATATATGCAAAATTCAAAAAATCTATTTGCGTTGCTTAATTAAATTATAATTGTATTTTGTATATTTTAAAATCAAATAAAATATTAAGCAAAGAAAATTCTCAGCTATTTCTTTTACTAAAATAAATAATGACCACCCAACGTGTATGTGTTTAAGAATTTTGTACATTATCAGCTCCTTCAAACAATTTAGTTACATTTATTTGATTTGGCATAAAAATCGAGTCTGACTCTAACTCTATATTAGAATGTGATGAATTTAAATTTTTTATTGAACTTTCTGAGCAAATTGTTATTCCACTACTAGATGGTCCGGGATTTGAAATTTGAGAAAATGTTTCTCTTGGAGGAGTTTTCCATTCCATTATACCTGGATAAGTTAAAGTGGACAATCTACGTAGAACTATTCTTGGTATAGTGGTCAGCTGCACATCTTGAAGTTTCTTCGGAGTTGTACCTTTTTGTTTTTTTAAATTAGATTTTGAAGATAAATTAACATTTAAATCTCTTTTCTTTAGAGGATAGCTTTTAGTTTCTTCTGTTACACTTTTATTTACAGTTACATTCTTTTCAATTGAATCAGAACCATCTGCTTCTTGTCTTTTTTGATATGTACTAAATTAAAATAAAATTATAAAAAATTATACATGCATAAATAAATAAATAATTACATACATAAATATATAAATTAATAAACATGCAATTAAATATTATATATAAAATATTTGTAAAAAATTAAATTAAAATATTTAAATAAATAAATAAGCAATTCAATCAAAAGAAACGCACCTAATGTCTTGATCAAGTTCATTTTTTAGTTCACGATGCTCATCAAAAAGTTCTGCTATTTGATCTTTACTAAATTCAGAAATAGTTTTACTAAAAAATTTTGAAACATCTATTAATAATGAAGATTTACAAATAGAAAGAAATTTTCTAAGTTTTATTAAAGTTTGTAACATAACATTATGTTTAAATTTTTTCATTCCTTCCGCTATAACATTTATGGCATTGCCTGCTGCAACTTCATTCACAATAGTATTTTCATCTGCACAATCTTCATCCTGTATTTTGGTACCAAATGATATTTGCATTCGTTCATTTGAAATAATATAAATAGCATCTTTAAGAACACATGCACCTTCACTTTGCTTTACATCTATAGATTTTTCACATATTCCTTCTAAAATTTCTGAATTTAATTTACAAATAATTTTGAGTTTACTGGGTGGATCTAAATGTTCTAACATGAAATCATAGATTAAACACCTTTTTGCTTCATTTTTTTGGCCAGGTAATGTTAAAGCATCTCTTTCTTTTTTTCTTATTTTTCTATCATTAAATACATGTCTTGTTTCACAATTATTATAATGAAATATACTTCTTATAAAAGATTGTGATATTAAACTTTTATTTTTAACCAATAGCCTTTCTTTTATTAAGAAAATTGTTAAATTTCTTATTGTCTCATCATTATCAGATAGCATTGTTAATATATGATAAAAAAATGCACCTTTCACTTTAATATAATCCTCAAGTAGCAGCTGTACAAATATCACAACTATATTTTCCCTCACCATGACATTGGAATCTTTCATACTTATACACATGTCAGGTAAATAAGGTTCTACTAAGGCAGTAAATCTAATACATAAATCAGCTAATACCTTTACAGCATTTATTCTAATAGCTGCTTGTACTAAAGATTCAGATGTACCACTTTTACACATTAATCGTCCCAAAATTGGCATTACTTGCTCAGCGAGTTCTCGATCTCTCAATGCTTGTTGTCCTAATAATACAATTCCTGCAGCTTTAAATTGTTCTATACTATGTATAGAAGTTTGAATTGAATCACAATCTAATAATAAACCTTGTACAATGTGTAATGTAGATTCAGATACTTTTTCAGAACATATGAATGAAGCATGACCTAAAACACTCATGGCTTTTAAGTATACATTAATTGTTTCGTCTTGAATATTTTCATCTTCTTCTGGCAAGTGTTCAATTTGGACTTCTGATAATCTAATCAAATCAATAGCATGTGAATTCATCATTTCTTCTCCATTAGATGTATGTAAGTATTTTGTAATTTCACTTAGAAGATCTATACATATACTAATACATTCAAGACTTACATGAAAGTTGCAAAGACTTTTATAAAGATATGCATAAAGATTTTCTAAGTACTCTTTTTCCATATTTTGCCAAGTAAACCTTAAAACTTCTAATTTTAAAATTGTAACAAAATCTTTACCTTCAATTATTTCCTTGTAATCATTAAAATATTTATTCATATTTTTTAAAGTTATATTTTCTGCCAATGATGACATTAATATCCACACCTCTATATCATGATCTGTCCCAATATGTGACTGTATTTTACCAATTAAATTATTAGTAATAATACCATTTTTTATCCAATTATCACAGACTTTTGATAAATTTTTTCTCATTTTTGCTTCTGATAATTTTCTTATTATTTTCCATGGCAATAAATCATCCTCATTATGTATTTCTGTATTAAAGGATGTAATTTTGTTTAAGACTAAATTTTGTAATGATTCTAAAACTTTTTCTTGAACTTTAGTTTCTACATCATAAATTCGAGGTAAAACAGCTTTTACATACTCATTTAAAACTTTTTCTTCTAATGGATTACTCTGTAAAAGACAAGCTAATACATGAACAGCATCTCGACGAACAGATAGTGTAGGGTCTCTGCAATGATGACCAATAGTAACAGCTACTTCAGGTAATAGTACTGGAAAATCTATTACTAAATTTTGGAGTATATGTATTGCACTGCGCCTTACTAAAGCTCGTTCATCTTTTATTCTATCTAATAAAACAGAATTAAAAGTTTTAGAACCAGGAAGTGGATTGTAATCAGTCATGAGAGCCTCTACGAGTACTTTTTCTGTAGGAAATGGTTTATCTTCTTCTGACATATTCATGAAATCTTTAACTGTTAATTTTTCACTATTAATAATTGATTCAATTATTGACAATGCTTTTCCTCTTACTATACTTGATGAATCAATACATCGACTAATAGTCGTAGCAATTAATACTAATCTAGTTTTTTCTCTTATATTAATTTCATTATCTGGTACATTAATAGGTATATCTATTAATAATTTTCCAATAATATCTTGAGCAAATGTTCTATAAAGTATTTTATTATGATAAGAAAACAATATTAAACTTTCTATAGATTTAAGAAAAAGCTCTCCTTGACATATATTAATTAATTTTGAAATGACTGTTGCTTGTTTTTGTCTTCCTTCTGATCGATCTGGACATTTAACTAGCAAATGTTGTATTAATGTTTTCATACCTAATTCTGCACAAGTTCCTTTTGAAGCTAACAAATTTTTTAAAAAATGTATTATTGTTTCCCAAACTATTGTAGCTGCCTTATGTGATAAATCTAAATAATGTGGACAAAGATGAGGCATTAAATATCTCATTATCAATCTAATAGTATCTTGTACAGCACCATGTCGTATATCACAAAGGTCCTGTAAAGCTACATAAGCATTAAAAGATAAAGAAGTTTTAGAAGCTTGCACAATTTTATGTTGATAAATTTGAAAATGATTTACTTCAGTTTCCAACTTTGTAACTTCAACTAAACACATTATAGTTATTTCCAAAGATCTTACTTGATATTTCATATAAAATGTCTTAAGCATTGTGATCAAATCAAATAAAATACTATTCAATCCTTTTACTAAAGTAGTTTTTTCGCTTTGCAACATATCATCAATTTCATCATCAGCATATAAGCTTTCTAAATCGTTTGTTTTATGACTCTTTTTATGCACCACTAGATGTTCACTTAATTTTAATGTCTCAATTGCCCACTGATATAAGTTTGGATGAAAGACGTAAAATGAACTACTTCCAGGAATGCTTAAAAGGGTAAGATATAAACTAGCAGAAGATAAACATGCTTGTCTAGAATCTTCATCTGCTCCTGTAGCTTGACCTGTCTTCATAAGGTATCCAAAAATAGCAAGCAATCCTTTTATGTTAATATTTAAAGCGGTAAAAGTTTGCCATGAAACTTCTACTCTGTCTTCATCACCAGATTCATCTTTACTTGTATTTTGTGCTATCCATTTTTTCACAGCACTACAAGCCTCTTTTAAATATGCTTCCATGTCTTGACTACCCAAAAGGATAGAGTACTCAACAGGAGGCTCAGGAAAAGACATGAATTCTCTTTGCCATACTTCATCACTCCACTTTTCATCTAAAGTATCTAATTTGAAATTTTCAAAAATTTGCAAAGGATCCATCATTGATTTTTCGTCAAGTCATTTTAAAAATCATTTTGATTGCATACAATCTACAACGCGTGACGACTTACATTAAGTAAACATAACCTATATTTTTTAAAGATCGTTAGATAAACAAACAAGATGGTGATGTTCCTATTTAAAATATAGTTACCCTAGTTATATACTTATTTTGATTTGGATTTAACTGATTACTCATATTTAAAAAGTATTATTCCTTTAATAATTTTAATAAAGTAATACATTGTTTATATTATTTTAATACATTATTTATTATAAAGTAATATTTAAATTATTTATTAAGCAATAATTTATAGCTATTTACATTTTAATTTAAATTCTTAATTCTAGCAGTCATTTAAAATTCAGTGTATAATTTTATTTATCATTTACAGAATTAGGAAAAGATATTGCTAATATTGATGATGTTACAATTAACACAGCTCGAGATAAACCAGCATACATTAGAATTAAAATTTTACAGTATACAACTATGTTTAAGATATATTCGGAAACAATGCACAATTATAATGAAAATTTATTATGGTACCAAGATAAATGCTCATCACTTTTACACCAACAAAGACGTTTAGGTAAATATAGTTACTTCAATTAATGAAAAGTAATAAAAATTTATAAAAAAAAAAATATGTAAATATCTTTTTAGTAAGAAGAAAAATTACAAGTGAAGAATTAGATGATATGATTGAATCTCAGAAAACTAATTTATTTGTTGATAATGTAAGTACTCTCATATCAAGAAAATAAATTTTGAATTTAATTTTTAAAATGTTTTGATTTCAGATTTTAGCAGAAACTAAAATAGTTCAGCAACAATTATCTGATATTCAAGTTAGACATAATGAATTACAAAAACTGGAAAAATCAATAATTGAAGTTAGAGACATTTTTCTTGAGATGGCATTTTTAGTTGATGAACAAGTAAATATTAGTTAATATAACATAAGTATTAAAAAATATATTATAATTAATATAAAAACTTGATTTAGGGTGAACAGTTGAATTCTGTTGAATATTTTGCAAGTAAAGCTACAGATGATGTTGATAATGGTCGAAATCGTCTTCTAAGCGCAAAAGAAAAAAAAAAATTACAGAAAATGGTAAAGATGAAAATAAAGATTTTAAATTTATAAAGTAACATTCTTAATATAAATATTTTTTTTCAGAGAAAAATAAAAATAGCTTTAGTCTTATCTATTGTTATTTTAATAGTATTTCTAATGATATTTTGTTCATAATATTAATTTCGAAATATATAAATTAATTACAACTTAATATTCATACAATCTTAATATTTATTTAAAACCTTAAACTTAATGTTTTTAAGATGCAGTATAAAAAAATATTTCAATATATAAATATAAATTTATAGTAAATAATTTACCTCATCTTATTTATATTATAAAATGCTAAAAATATACAAAAATATAGCTATAACTATTATACTTTCATACTTTAATCACTAATAAATTTAACGTATTTTTTAAAAAACATAACAACACCCTTTGCACTTGGCCTTGTTTTATAGTCTTCTGTGCAAACATAAAATAATTCAAGTACATTATTGTATTCTAAACCAAGTTCTATAGCAGGTAATGCTGGTCGTGTTCCTATAAAACAATATGAAAAAAAATAAGTATATTTTTAATTAATAATAAATTAGTGTAAAATGATTTTATATCTTTCAGTTGTAGAGTGACAGTTTTTAATTATATAATTGTGTTATAATAAATAAATTTATAAAAAGTGAAAACATAATGTATTTTCAAGTCACACATTATTTTAATAGTATTAATTTCCATATAAAATTAAACATAATTATAAATTTATACATGAAAGATATATTTTTTTGCAATCATTACAAGTAAAATTTATGGACATTAATTAATAATATTTGATTATTAGTAAATTACTATAAATACCATAATTACTATCATCTGGATCTTCTAAGCTTTGAATAAAACTGTCTTCCATCTCTGAATTTGTATTACTATTTTCTTTACTGCTATTCGTAGAATTATATTCTTGAATTGAGTCATCAGTTGATAGATCCATTGATGAGTGAGGATTTTCAAAATGTGGAGGAGATAATGCTATCATTTCCCAAAGAACAAGACCATATGACCATATATCAGCTTTATTCGTAATAGGTCCTTCTTCTATAATCATAAAATAGAATATAAGTATAAATTCTTAATGAATTCTGCACAAAATTAATTATTAATGTATTAATAGAATTCATTTTTTAATTATCAATAATATTAAGTAAAAAAAATTGAAATTTCAAATCACTTATATTAATAATATTATTACTTAAAAAAGAATGAACTTATTACTATGACTATTATTATAATTATTATTCTTTTTCTTCTTATTATTATTATTAATGTACTCTTATTCTTTTTTTTAATTTTCTCTATATTTCAATTATTTAATTACTTATAAATTTATATTAAAAGATAAATTATAATTTAAATACAATAGTTTAGATTCACTATTAATAAACATAAAAAAAACTTTTAATAAAGAATTAATTTTATCAAAATTATTTATAAATAAAAACTTTATTTATAAGAATATGAAAAAAATTTTGTACTTTATAAAATTCATCATAATTACCATTAATTATTTCTGGAGCACTCCAAGCTCTTGTACCAACATAATCAAATTCTTCTGATGATGTATCCATTTCAAGAGATTTGTTCAATGGTACAGAAACACCAAAGTCACAAATTTTCACTATACTATGATTTTTTGAAATTAAAATATTATAACTTTTTATATCACCATGAAGTATATGTGCTGTATGATGTAAATATTCTAAACCTTTTGCGATTTCATAACCAATTTTTAATATTTTCTCTGCTGAAAAATGTGGTTGTCCTGTTTCAACCTTTTCTTCAATTAAATCACCTATTCAAATTTAAATAATTTGAAAACATCAAAATTATAATCAATATAATATTAAATTTGTTTTTTTGTTTATATGTTCAACAAACCTAAAGAAATATCTAATTTTTCCATGGCAAGGCATGGTTCGCCACTTAATCCATACGTTAATGCTCTAAATCCAACAATATTTGGATGCTTTAAATTTTTTAAAATATCTGCTTCAAATTTAATCCTTAAATTATATGTAGTATCCATTGCAACATTTTTATTTCGTTTTTTTATCGCCCATGGTGATCGGGTATAACCAACTTTAGGAGATCGTTCTAGTGTAAATACGTTTACACCTAAAAAAAATCGTAAATATTTTTTAAAAAATTAGTTTAAAAAAATATTTAAATAATAAAGCCAATGCACATACCACAGCCATAACCTATCTGCGTAAGAAATGGTGAAGGCGGAATTTTTATGGGAGTACATAAGTCAGAATTATCTGGTCTATTTTTGGTTCTGATGGGTGTTTTAAATTCTGCCATTATTATTTTAATGTGGATTTAAATTAAAAAATCAACAAAATTTAAAACACTTAAAACCTTTGCCGTTGATTACAAACATTGACCGTTTAAATATTTGAATCAAACACTGACGCCACCGCAAGTGTAGCCAACTACAAAATAGATATTAAAATAGCCAACATAAAATTGTACATCATAACAAAAATCTCTAATTCTACAAGTATATGATACAAATCTCCAAAACAATGAATGAAACTTGTTTTGTATTTAATACAAAACAAAAACTAATAAGTTAAAATTAAGACAATAAGTCTATGAAGCTTTATCGTTTATATTTTGCAATGTAGTCTTTATTTTTTACTATGCAAATATAGAATATCGATAAAAACAATGTAAGACTTTATGAACTTTTATAATAAAATAACCTTTTCATTAATTTTACTTATTTTATGCTAAAAATTTGCTGGTTAAATAACTTTTTTTTATTTTAAATATTATAATATTTTGAAATTATAATATTTTTTTATAAAAACATTACACTCTTTTTTTATCATGTAAATGTCAGTAATCAAAATATAAGTTATAAAATAAAACTCCTTTATTAATCTTTTATTCAATAATTTTTAAAGTATTAATTATTAATACAATGTCGTAGTGATAAATAAAAAAAGTAATAAATAATAAAAAAACAGTCATTAGTTAATAGAGAATGTAATGTAGAATTTGTTACATTTAATTATAACATGATAACAAAAATAAACAAATTGATTTATAGCATATGAACATGTAGATATGTAAGTTTATTAAAATTAATTTCTTTTAGAAAATTATAAACAATAAATAAACATGGACATACTGAATCCTGAATTGATTTGGATAGAGGGAAGATGCTACAGAGTTTGTGATAAATCAACTGTACCCGATGCACATGAACTTCCATCATATGTTGAGGAAACATGTGAACCAGAGTGTAAAGCATTTAATGATGAATTTGTTGATGAATCTATTGAAATTGTACCCGATAGAGGAAATCGCTATAAACATAGTTTTCACGTAAATAGGTTTGTATTTTATCAATAAATTCAATAATTAATACTTTATTCATTAATTTTATTGAAATATTAATTGTTTTGTTTTACAAAGGCATTTTCATGGTTTTATTATTGGGTCTAAAGGAGCTACATTAAAAAGATTAACATCAGAAACAAATACTCAAATTCATGTACCTAGATTAGGTCAAGGTGGAGATGTAGGTAAATACTAAATACTATTAAACCTAAGCTTAAAAAGATTATGTAAATAAAAGTATTTTTATTTTAATTTCAAATTTGAAACTGCAATTAAAAATATTCTTTTAATATAATATATTAAATTATATTTAGTAATTACTGGAATAAATCAAAAAGATATTATAGAAGCCAGATATCGAATTAATTTACTAATAGAAACTTCAAGAAGTAAATTAAAATTTACACATTTTATTGGAATACCTGTAAACTCAGAAGAAATTAAAGAAAATTTTAAAAAATTTAAAGATAATATCCTCCAGACTTGTCCTAAAGGTGCACGAGAAATTACAGAAGAAATTTTTCAAATTCCAGAAAAATTACATCTTACCATAATTATGTTAGTTTTATTAGATGAAGAAGAGCGTAAAAAGGCTATAGATACTTTAATAAGTTGTCAAAAAAATATTATTAAGTAAGAATACTACTATAAAATTTTAAATAAATAATTGATTGGTTGTTTTGTTATTACTTATATGTAACACATATTTTTACTTTTAATAGCCCTTTTTTAAAAAAGAATGGACCCATAAGTATAGAATTTAAAGGTGTAGAATGTATGAATGATGACCCGAGTGAAACTCGAGTTTTATACATTCAACCACATGATGAAACAGGTTCTTTACAACAAATAGCAAATGAAATTGCTGATTATTTTGTCGATCAAGGTAAAATATTTATAATTTATTAAAGTCAATAAAGTGTAATTAATTTATTATTAATCATTATTATTGTTAAATTATATTTATATTTAGGATTAGCAAAAAAGGAGTATGACAGGGTTAAACTACATATGACAGCAATAAAGCAGGAACAAAATGCAAGAATAAATACATTTGATGCAACAGATATTTTGAAGGTTCATTAATATTTGTTACTTATATGACCAATATATAAATTATTTTAATATTTATTTTTTATTTATTTGCAGAATCATAAAAATACTTACTTTGGTAAAATGAATTTATCAACTATTCATCTCTCTCAAAGGTTTAAAGTATCAAATGATGGTTTTTATCTATCAACAGCAAAAATTGATTTAACAGCTTTTTAATTTATTATTTAAATAATGGATATAAGAACTTATAAATAAATTTAAATTTTTATCATTAAATAACATCTGATGGAGGCGATTTTTTATTTTTTATCATAAAAATATAACATATATCCAACTGTCATTAGTAGAAAAATCATATTTTAAGAAATTCTTTATATTAATAGATTTTGCATTTTAAACATTATTTTTTTTGTTTCATACCAATAATGATTTCACAGAAGATCCTTTCTATTATTTAATTAATATAGTCTGAAAAAAATAAGTATCAATAAGAGTTTGTTCGTATTACTGTTTTCTTTAAAGATTTAAAAAATATACAATTTTTTTTTAATAACAGTATTTAGTTGTTACAGAAAATTTCAATATCATAATTATAAAAATAATAAATAATAAAATGTATTGATAATACAAATGAAGAAATTGAAATCAATTATAAACCTTAATGACATAAAATTAGCACAAAATTTGTTTATCATTGTAATGCAATATACACTATAAAATAGATGCTAATAAATATTGTAATTTGGAGATTAAAAAAAAAAAAAAATTAAAGTGATATTATAAACGAAAAAAAAATTACGAAAAATAGTTAAACTAATGGAAAAGATAAACTGACGTTTTCTGTCGTATTTAATGATGTGCGTGCCTATTCATTGACGACATTTTCGTAATCACAGTTTTGTAGAATGGAGATAATATCACCAGTGCAAGAAGAGTGAAAAGACTTTGATCGGACAAAAAAATTTATTCTGAAATGTAACGCATAGAAACGTAACTTATATTTAAAAAATGCAGTTCTGTTTAACATACTAATTCCATAATTATACTAATTATTATTAAATTATAATTTTATACATAAACGTTGTTGTATTTGTATACCACGGTAACGGTAAAAAAAATGTTTATTGAAAGAAACATGATAGATTCCAATAACTTAAGTTACTATCACTCATATAAATACCATTCTGTGGACTATTTACATCGTAAGTAACAAATTATTATATATAAATTTTGTTTTTGTTTCTCTTATAAGTAACGGTTAAAAAATATTTTATACATAATATTATGGCAAAAAAATAAATAAATTAAAATAATGTATAATATATTTTTTGTTTTGAACCATGTAATATAATAATAGAAAATGAATAATATTAATAAACTGAGACTTGTAAGAAAGAGATAAAAAAATTTATGCACAACAAAAATTAATCAAACTATTATTTTTATATTGTTTATTTTTAAACAGAATTAGATTTAAATTTTCAAATAATTTAAAAATAATATTATTAATTTTACTCAAAAATAAATAATTTTTCGATTGTTTACAAATATTCATTTAAAGTATGTATCTAATAAACTTTTTCTGTATCTTATTTTTAAAGTATATTTTTATCTTTAAAAAAAAAATATAAATTTCCAATAATTTTATATTATACTACTTTTTCACACTTCATCATTTAATTTGACATATTATTGGAAAGTGCAATTATAAAATAATTCATGCGATAAATACAAAGCAATCGTATCATTTTGTACGGCAAAAAAACAACTTAAAAATAGAAAGAAACTTTTGATTGAACTGATCTTTATCTTCAATTATATATCTATATATGTACATATACATATTTGTAATACATTTCGTGTTAAAATTAAAAACGATATAAATTATTTAAAATGTATTTATCAATGAATAAATTAAAACTATTACATATTAATTATTCAAACAATGACTATTATTAAAAAGTTATAGAAAATTGATCTCGTTTATTTTTAAAAAAGATATATTTTTTAAATAATATTTGATCAATGATTATATATATGAAAAGTCTATTATATGTGTAAATTATATAAATTCTTATATATTTTATATAAATATGATTTTTAACACACAATTTTTATGCATTTATTAATTTGCCGGTACAATTATTTAATTTTTTTTTTTTTAATTACAATCGTTTCTTCAACTGCCTTCTACAAAAACAGTAAACAAAACTAAAATATGTTACAAATGATTTTATTTTAAATTTTCAATATTTTAATAAATGAATTCTTGGAAGAAATGTGACAAAGCATTATATAATCTAAATTTTATTATCTATAATATTTACAGTTTAATGTCATCATATGGCTGATAGTGCTTACAACTTAGAATCTCTGTAATCAAAACCATAAATACTATTATCTTCATTGCTATTCGACTTCTTTTAAGGCGTTCATAAACATTAAGATATAGTAAATTTAATTGCAAATGAATCATTTTGTAAAAAAAAAAATAAAATCAATAAATTTCTTTTCAAGTATATCACCCTAATAAAAATCTATGTTTTTATGCTTGATGGTTATTATTGTTGTTGTTATTGTGATTGTTGTTTTTATTGTTATTATAATATAAACTTATATTCTAGCTTAAGGAAAAATTATCAAATTGATTTGAAAATTGGAAAAAATATTTAAAATACTTTTTTTCACACTGTGAATTAAGATTTCATTAATATTTAAAAAATCAAGAAAATGGTATTTAAAGAAACAAGTTTTTTTCACAAAAAATGAAAATTTTTTTAGAACAGTATTTATTATTTATTACTTATTTTATTTATTTAGTATTTATTACTTTTTTAATTTTCAATATTTTGAAAAGATCCTAATTTATAATATGTAAAATCTTAACTAGTTTAAAGTGAAATTTTTTTTTATGTTTGTATGTAAACTTTGCTATATTATATCTAAGCTGCGCACTTCTAGAATGACAAGTGTTCGACAACTTTTTTTTTTTTTGCCTTTGTGGTTTATCATTTATCATCAATCTAAAGGAATATTTTAATTTGAAATTTTTTCAAAAAAAATATTTGTTTGATATAGTTTTATGTTATAAATTCCGAAAAATTGATTAAATTTTTAAGATACCAGACTAAATAATGCTTTTAAGAAAATAACATTCAATTGAAATAGAAATTTATTTTTGATATTTTTTTTATTAATTTAAAATATAAATAAATTTTAAAAAATGATTGCACTTAAATTTGATTAATTTTAATTAGAATTTATTTACTTAAATTATATTACGCATTAAATCATTAAAAAGCATAATAATATAATTTTATTGTAGGTTTATTTTTCTTACTTAACTACTTATTTTTGATTTTTTTTTTAATTTTGTAAATAAATATGAAAATCACACAAAATTTAATTATAATAAAATCAAAATAACTATCTAGCAACAAAACTTTACAACTTTTTAATTTATTATATCTATTTATTATGCTAAATAAGACAATAGGTAATAAGACGTATTATAATATAGTATTAAAAAATATATATAATAATGTAGTAAAGAAAATAGTACTGATAATTATTTTTTGTTAAATTGGATGCGTTTAAGCAGTGAAAAAAAAGAAAATTTAATGGTTTATGCTTTATTTTAATTTTTTATTTATCATCGTATATATAAAAATTAAAAATATAAAAAACATATCATTTGTTTTTATTTATTAAAATCATTATATTTAATAATATATACATTTTTATATTTAAATTAAAATGTTCAAATTTAAAAAAATTATAAACTTTAATAAATTTTCGTTTCATCAATTTCATGTAAAATTTCTGTTTTTATAAAAATAATATGAAATATTTTTTTATTAATTAATTTGTTTTAAATTATATTTAGTATATTAAATTTAAATATAATATATAACTATATATATAAATAGTTTTAAATTATAGATATATAATTTTAAGAATATATTTACGTTATAGATTATTTTCGTATTATTCAATTTTGTTTCACAAAGTTATTATTATATATATTTTAAAGAAACTGGATAAATAGAAAATTATAGTTATTTAACCATTAAACTTAATAGATCATGAAGTAATGAAGTCTGCAAAGATTAGTTTTTGTAATTAACAAGGTGTAGAAATAATTATTCAGGAAATTTATTACTGTTAACATCATTTCTTTATTAATAAAATTTTTTGAATATATCGTTCATTTTTATTTTCAATATTTAGTTTTTAAAAGTTATATTAAAAATTTATCAAACATAAATATGGATATTATTTTTTTCTTTTTTTTTTTTTGAAATACAATAATATACATTTTTAAAGAATTACTATTTGTTACATTTAATATTAAGTAAATACTTGAAATAAATGAGTAACTATTTTCGATGTAATTTAATGATGTTTGGAATACATAATTATAGTAAATTCTGGTTGAAGGATTAAATTGAATGATTTATTATTCTTTTAGAAAGTCATTGAAAGTTATATGTAAGACATTAATATGAGAACAGTTGATATTTCTTACTTGAAATAGAAAGATATTGCTTTAAATGACATATTATTTATTTATAAATTTTTACAGCAATATTTTATAAGAAAATTATTTTTATTTCATAGAAACTTTTATACCAATGTTTTAGTTTTTTTTATATTTTTCCTTGATGCTTCAAATATATCAAGAATCTAGTAATGATTAATGACTAATGACAGTATAGCCCTCTAATTGTTTAAACTTTTTTTAAAAAATGTTATGAATGTCACGTAAACTTGTAATTCTATAATTAAATTATTTATTTTTATTTGTTCAATTTACAAAAATTTTTAAAGGTGGGCGGAGGAGATGGAGAAATTTAGTTTCAGGTTTATTTTACAACTTATTTATTTGTCGAACTAGGTACCATTAGTGAAGAATACTTGTATAATCCAGGTATACAGTTCCCATACTCCGAATTCATGCTAATATAAGAAATTCAGAAAGGAATAATGTTAACTGAAATGTACGTTTAAGAGGTAAAAATAAGAGAACTCCCAAAGGAAAAATTTCTGTTATATGTCTCAAATTCAGAGTACATCGACATAATTCTTGTATTTCGGTTGAAAAATATACCTAAGAATTTACCTAAAATTATCTTGATTTATTACAGAATTCATTTATACATTTCACAAAAGATATTACAAGTAAGGAGTATAATTAACAAGGTATTACAATTTACAAAGAATACATTCTTACAATTATCAAGGAAACAGGGAACACTCAATAAGCAGTAGAATTTACAAAAAATACATTCTATAATAATTGTTTATATTTTTAACAAGACAAAGAAAGTGAATTAATTAATTTTTTTTAAACAGTTATACATACAAAATTTTTATTCATCCTTCTTTAGTAATCATTCTTTTTATCTGTATCAATAATTTTTGCACAAGCTTAAAGAAAATGAATCATATCATTCCACTTTCAGCTTTCGTTTTTGATATCCGTTTTTAATTCGTTATTATTATATTTCTTTATTTTGGCAAAATTAAAAATTTCCAAACAATTAAATATTTTTTTAAGAAGCGTTTTTAAGAAGATAAATTATAATAAAATTAAAACAAATATTCAAACTACATACTATAAGTAATGATATTCTGGATAACCCTGGAATACCCAAAATTTTAATTTAAGGGAATGAAAAAAGAAAATTATCAAATACACACAATACTCAGTGACAAATTGATTATGAGATTAATTGCTTATTAAAGAGAATATTGAGGTATCAATAGATAGAAATATAATTTCAATTCTAAAAAAGGCAAAGAGGTATAATGTCTGTTAAAGACGAAAGCGAGACATTTTTGTGGATTGATATTTAATTATTTTTGAAGGGCCTTTATTACGCCTTAGGCTAATATCAAGTTACAAAATCTGTTTGTTGTTCTCCGATATTTCAAGATCTTAATGCACTTAAGATGTAACCAGTGTGATCAACAGTTGTGTGATCATAATCATAAGCGATAATGATTTTCACTTATGATTAATGTACGTCAAAAGTCGTGGCGATGTTAATATCCTCGGTTTCGGAATTTAGACTGCATTTGATGATGGAATTATGTAATTGAAGAACCAGCAATTAAATGTTGAAACCGTAATTATATTTCAGCAGTGTATGTGTAAAAAGTATACATATCTATATTACTTGGTGAAAACACTTGTTTCAGAGATATATGTATAGTAATATGATTCAACTACAATATAATTCCTACATTTTTTTTTATCAAGAAAAAAAACTTTTAATTTTTGGATAAACTATTCAAAACGATAGAATAAAATCATAATTTGTCATTCAATTTTGATTAAAACATACATTAACAATGATTAAATAATTTTCAATCGTGATATTTATTATATTTAATAACTTTATATATATTATAATTTTCAATTACATTCTAGTTACGCAACTAAATAATAAAAAAAAGATTTAATAACTACGATTATTAACAAATTTATTTATTTTTAAATACACTTATTTTATTTTCAATAAGCTTTGATCTTTATTATTTTGTTTGTTTTGTTTACAAAATTTCATAAATAACTTTTGTTCGATAAATTAACACTGTGTCACGTCAAAGTATGTAAAAAATTGTCTTTTTTACAACAAAAATTTATTTAAATATATATAAATATTTTATATTATAAAAAGTTGATGATGTAATGAATTATTTCAAAACCATTAGAAACTATATTACCCTGTTCATATGTAAAAAAAGAATAATAAATATATAAACAAATAAAAATATGAATATAATTTTACGAATATTTTTTATTTAAATAGCTATTTAAACCAAAAGAAAATTAATAAGGTAAATTGAGAATAATAAAGTTATTGACTCCCGCGAATTTAATATTTGTATTCTCATACGCCATGGTACAAACACATGTTCAACGAAAAATAATATTTACTCGCGGTATAAAACGTTCGATTTGACGTAATAAAGTGGAAAATAAAAAAATACTGATACAAAGCATGTCTTTTATAAAAAAAATGTAAAATTTAAAGCTAACGATTTTAGTGCGCAATTACGAATAATACGATTTAAATGTACTATTAATGTATGTTTTGTACAGGAAAAAGCAATGGTTCCAATAAATAAATTTGATATGGTACATCAGATATCAAAATTATCATGACTGGAATTAACAAAAAATGAATTGAATTTATATAATATACCAAACCCTTCTAGAGAGACGTATACATATTATTTCACTTGCCTTGAAGTGACTTCATAACCTTTTAACTTCAACTCTATATAGTAATTATAAAATACTTCAAATAATTAATTTAAAACGTATAATTAAAAAAATTTAAAAAACAGAATATTTATTATCGGTATATTTTAATGAACATTCGGATAAATTAAAAATTATCCGTGATATTATTTATTAATAATATTTTAATAAATATTACATTTTAAAAAATGCACTTCATAAAATGTTAACTAATGAATATTTGAAAATAATTTGGAAAATTAGAATAAAATTTACATATTTCATTTAAATGTTCATTACTCATTCATTATTAAAAAATATTGCTTAAATAATTCTTAACAATAATGAAGTAATTCAGGAAAATAATAATTTTTTAAAATCAAAATTTTTATTCAAATGAATAAATTCATTTTTGAATATAAGAATAAATGCAAATGCTAAAAATGTATATATTTTATTTATAGGTCTTGAAAGAATGCATGGCATTAAAAGAATTGTGATTTTTTGTACACTTATTATGGTACTTCCAACAATGCTGCTTGTAGTTCCTTTATACTTAAGACATAGTATCTATGCAGATGTACAATTTGCGGTGACAGAATCTGATATTGTAGAGATTACTGATGGCATTTCACCAATATTTTGCTCTGTATGATTTAAACTTTTTTATTATTAAAGAAAAGTGGAATTTTATTTTTTAATGTTTTAATTTACAAATGTCACATTTCAGATTTAAAAAATAAAAATATTTTGGGTAAATAAAACTAAAATCTAGTAAACTAGCACATCCTTATATCCATTTTTTTCTTCAAATTATATTAAAAAATTGAACAATATTAATTTATAATTATGATATTTTCAAGTAATTAAAAGCTGTTTTGATTTAAATTAATTTTTGGTTTTCAGGAGCATAAATTAAAAATGAATGAATCATTTAATGCATTTCAAGTTTCTGGAAAACCTGAAAAAACTTCTTATCGTAAACACATAAGACTGAAAAAAAGTATGACATTACCAGATGATACTTTGGAATATTGGGGTTTTTATTTATTGAAGGGATCTACAGTTGCATTATCAGTTTGTTCCAGGTATATAATGTAAATATATAAGAGCAGCTATTGTGTATAATATATACTGATTAAATTTATTTTTTAAAGATTTGAAGGATCATCAATTCTTGTTGTAAAAGGAGAAAGAAATTTACGAACTTGTGGTCTGTTAGATCATAATAAAAATAAAGCTAAGGCTCCAGGTATATTTTTACCACAAGCCAATCAACAGGTATAATTTTATTTAATTTTACTTATACTCATTTCAAATCATAAGTATTCAGTATTAATAATTACAAAAATTATACAATAAGGTCAAAGTTACATTTGAGTCAAAAGCCCAGGAGATTAATTCTAATGAACTTAATACAACAACTAATAAAATATCTCATCAAGACAACTGCTTCAATTGCACAAATAAAAAGTTAAAAAATAATAATAAAATAAATAAAGCTGCTCTTGATTTGAATATAAACTTAACAAAAATTATAAATATGAATAAGTTAGAAAATGTATCAATTGAAGAAAGAAAATCAAGTAATTTACTTAATATGACTGATGAAAATTTAAATAATTATGAAAGTTTTAAATTTGAAACTTCTACTGATAAACCAAGACATTTAAAGAGAAAATTGCGTATGCTGGATAATGAATATAATAAAGAAACTGATAATATTAAAAATAATGAAAATTTTACAAAATTAAGTATGAATAGAAAAAATTTAAAAGTAAGGAAAAAAATGAATGAAAAGTACAACAAACGCATGAAATTATTACATCATGAATTAGGTTTGGATATAGAAGATACTAAAATAGAAGATGATGATCATGCAAAGGAACAAATCACTGGTAATATTAAAATGAGGCAAAAAAGGAGTCAACAACCTATTAAACCAGAAATATTGGATCAAGGTATTAGGCATGGAGGAAATGCAGTAAAAAATTTTACAGATAACGACTCATCAGTATCAAGTTTTGAAAATGGTTTACTACATTGCTATGGAGGCAATGTTTTATTAACACATGAATTTGAGCCATCAGATGAATGTACAAATGTAAATTATTTATTAAATGGAAATAAACATGTGCAAACAATACATGAAGTAGCAGAAGATGGATATTACTATTACATATTTTATAGTGACAACGATATTGTTTCTAATGATATACATGCTGTCTTTGAAATTTACAAGCCAACTTTATTATATGAAAATGTTACGAGGGCTTGTATCAATCAGACGCAATGCAACTTCCATTTACCTATTTCTTCTGTTGACAAAGTTATTGTTGAAGTACCTACAAAAGATGGAATTGATCATGAAATAAATGATATTTCTGTGCTTGTTTCAACTTGTGTTCCAAGAATGGGCATTTATGCTATTTTTCCAATTACAGTATTATTTCTTGTACTTGGTTGTGCTTTCATGTAATTATTCAATATGATAACAAATTTTATATGATTTAAATTTATAGTCAATATGTTTTATTAGCTTAATTGTATAAAGTAATCGAATATATTTTTTTAAAAATTTTAAAATAATTTCATAATTAAGATTGTATATGTATTAAAATAGTAAATATTATATGCATAAATGCAATTTCGATTGCAAAATATATATATTTTTATAAAATAAATAATGTTTATTATATTGGTAGTGTATTATTTATTACCAATAGGGTTTCATTATTTTTGTATTTGCAGCAGATAAATCAATGAATTAAAAATTAAGTATAACAATTGAAAATCGATAAGGAGTCGTTATTTGTTTTTTAAAAAAATTAGCGATGCTTTTTTTAAACTTTTAAACTAAACCAAAAAAGTGTCAATTTAACGATAAATTAACCACAAATAAGAATTTAAATTCGAATTTGTATATAATTAAAAGATATTTTTAAAGTATATAAAGTTGATTAAGTGATTCGATGTGCTATAGTGAATAGCAAATTATTGACGCTTCGCCATGCGTTTCAAATCGCGACAATTACTAGACATCAAATTTTCGATCAACTTGAATATTTTCCAGTATTGTGCTAGTAAACGAAAAGTAGAGAATATGAATTGAAAAATATAATTTTGTTTATTCAAGTCGTGATCAAGAATCAGTTATATTATTTCAAGAATAGTATTCTTTAGAAGCAGAAGCAAATAAAAAAGTCAATTTTCACAAATATTAAAACGGGTAACGTTTAAAGTACAAATTTATGTAGGCGAATAAATGTAAACATTTTTTTCAAAACGTTTATTTTTTGTTTATTTACAAAAGCTTAATGAACGATTAGAATTTTTTTTTTTTAATTCATTAATATGCCCGCGATAACTTTAAATGAGTTGAAACGAAATAATTTGTTTAAAATGTTAATAAATATACATAGACAATTTTTAACTTTATTTTTAAATATTTGTAAGAATACAAAAATGATTCACTTTTACACTATATTGTGTATCCAAAATCATTTATTTTATTAAAAGCAAAAAATAAAAAAAAATTATGAATTATTTCATATTGTATTTGCTCTTATGATATAAAAAAAAAAAAAAAAAAAAAAAAAGTAAACATGTAGTGTAATTTTATTACGAATAAGAAAAAATTTATTATATAATAATGATAATTACATAAAAGAGTACTTTCAATCTCACTGAAGGGCTTGAACCTGATTAAAGTCTCGTAGTTCAAAGGAATAAAATGGTTAACGTAAATATAAAATTTCTTTCCAAATCAATTAACTCCCAGTGTTGTTTTGGGATGTTTTATGAATGATTGGATGAATCAAAAAAAAAAACTTGACTAATGAATAGAATAGATGTTGTCAAGTTGCTTCATCCAAAATATATTTGCCGCAGCCTCGGAACTTGGACGTCGGAGTAAAAAAGATCCTCAACAATCCGCAAGTAAAAATTGGGTTTGGTGATCCACAGTGAAAAAGGTATTTTAACGAAAAACCAAGCTACTCCTTCTTACCCGGAGGGCAGCACACTCGATTGCGTCAACGCCCTCTCGCGGCGTTCGGAGAACTGGCCGTTGTGACGCAATAGGAATTCGTCCTTTTCGTCGCGCTACCGTGAGTGGAACATGTCGTCTACTGGTGAACGAAGGTAAGTGTTCGGCTTTTCCGAAGCTTTCCCGCGTTCTTCCACTGTCCGTAGTAGAAGCATTACGTAGCCCGTACCGGTGTGTAGTCGTGGAGTTGTTCGCGAGACCCGGGAACCCGAGCCGACTCCGAGGAAGAGGAATAAAAGTCGGGGTGCTCCATGCATTGATCAAGTGTGCACAGCAACGCAGCAGCGAGTAGCGGCAACCTATCACAACATGGCCGCATGTGCCCGTGATATCGAGCCACACGTTCTTTCCTCGCTTTTGCGGCCTCGAACCTCGCCAAGGCCCTTCGGCCTTATCACCTTTAACCCCGTTCGCATTTCTCTCTTTGGCCTACCGGCTCTGCTTCCTGGGACTCGCTTGTTGCTTTCCAATAAATGTAGTGTAGCGCCGGTTTTCCAATCTAACCTCACTTTCATCGTTAGGCGACGACCTTCGGTTGTAGAGCATTAAAGCAGACACGAAGCTTGGCGTTGGGAATAAAATTTCTCGCTAGAGCCGACGGATGGCACTCCCCTAGATCATACGGTACAATACAATAGACACAATAAACATATGTTAAATTGTGTGTACACATATAAAAAATTCCGTATATGATATAATGAGAAATAAGTTCAATTTATGTGTCAATATCGCTCTGTGGAATAATATTTTTATACATTAAAGGTTAGAAGACTTGTTTACAAATTTTAAATGTATTTTGAACGTCTTCTTTATTATTAATTATTCACAGTTGTAATCGAACGAATTTTATTACATAATATTCATTTAATAATAAAAGTAATTCAATAAAAAATTCACTTGAACTTTAGCAGTAGAAAATTATATAAATTTATTGTTATTAAGATTTAACATTGAATATCTTTAATAATGTAGGTTTTCTTTCCTTTAAATTTGTAGTTTTCTCGTTTTTTATTTATATTATTATTATATAATGTTAAAAATATAAATAATGAAAGAAATAATATTACAGATTCTAAGTGAGCAATAAATAAATGAAACTATTGGGAGAAAGTGAAATTTTAAATTATTCAAATTAATTATTATTTATTGGAAATGATAACAAAAAAAAAGTATAAAGAAATAAGATATTAAAGTGTTTCATAAATAAATATATTATAATTTAATGTATTAATTTAAAAACTTAATTTTTATATACTGTAAGTCTGAAGCTTAGATTTGTTTTGATAATAATTTCTATAATCAATTTTTACCCTTGGCTTGACTGGATTTTATTATATAATTAACTTTATATTTATTATTGATTTTTGAATAATACTTTGCTATTAAAAAGAAGATAATGCTTTTTGTTTCATTATATAAATTTGTTTATAACATTACTATATTATTAAATTTATTAAATGATGTTAAAATGAATATTTTAGCTTATTGAACAGAAATTTAATTTTCTTATTAAATTTTTATTTAATTTATGTATTTTATTTGTTTAAAAATAAATTTCTTATTTTACATGAAATACTTAAATTTATTGTATTAAAATAAGTTTTATTACTTTTTGATCATTCAGAGCTTTGATTTATATTTATATTCAACGTTATAAATAATGTAAGAAATCGTGTATTAATTTTAAAAATAAGCTAATAATTTTTTTATAGCATATTAATAACAAGCTAATATAAAGTTTTAATTTGAAATAAAAAATCTTGTATTTTGCGAATTTCTATTTTACACCTAGATTTATAACACTTTCCATCACGTTATCTAGTGAAGTGTCACTTAGTAGCCATATTGCTATGTGTTTTGCTACGTTTCAGTGTTTGCTCACTCATTCTTTCACACATTAACACCACTCACTTTTATAATATTGATAATTGTTATGCTTGTTTAGATTGTATTTCTAATTGGCTTATGTTGTTGCGCTCCCGTTCAAAATACGTTACATTAAAAGATTAATATTTTGTTTTCTCCCAAATTAAATATCAAAAACGCAATTTTAAGTTTCAATAGTATTAATAGTGGAAAAATATTATCAAATTAGAGAAATGTTTGCAAATGAAGAATGAATTTTTGATATATTATGCTAAATGCAAATGCTCTTTAGTAGTTAAATATTTTAGAACTATGAGAGTGAATTTTTAATTTATTTTGTCTTTTTATTCGCTTTATCGTCAATTTCTTTAAAAAGTTAAATCTAATATCAGAGTGTATTGATTCACAATGCGTCATGGGGAATCTGCTTTAAATTCTAATTTGAATAGCGCGCCAGAATTTCAACCAATGAAAGGTATGGTTTACGAATAAAAAGGAAAGAAACCCAACAATGTGAGGTTAACAGAAAGCCTTGCTTCCGTTTCTCGGGGATCGCGCGTAATTTTTCGGCGGGGACTCTGTAACGGACGCCAACTTGAATCGACGACGACGACGACGTCGGCATGGCGTCGTTGACAAGTACTTCCAGTCGTAAAATTCGCCCCACGTGCACATGCATGCGGCCTTTAATATGTAAATCCCGATAAAGTTGCACGCGGTTGCTAGTTACGATCGAGAACATTCGAGCATTTATCTCCATCGTCTCCTAGGGTTGGGTGGCGCGAGGCAAAAAAACATTTACGCAATGTTGGAGTTTTTAATGTGTCTACGTGCGTGCGTACGTAGGAGGGCGTGCACCAGGCGAGTGGGTGAAATTATTATTAGTATCGGGGAAGCTCTTTGGCGGTCGAGCCGAAACGGAAACGAGGACAGAACATCCTTGCTCTTCGAGCCGACGCGCCGGGGGGTAAGGCCAGGTCAGAGCAGACATCATCATTCTAGCCTCCCGGGTTTCGTTTTTCTCGGCGGCGGTGCTGGTATGGCCACCTCCGTCATGCGCGGCCATATTCCCGCCGCCTCCAGTTTTCCTTTCGCCGAGTGTGCTACGTGTGCGCGCTGGCATTGTTGCAAACCGAACCCCCAACTCTTCTCGGCGGCACAGGTCGCCTTTGCTGCACACGCCGGGGACGACCTTCGCGTTCTCCCGTCGGCGAAAAGGTTTTTACGAAACCGTCCCGTCCTCCTCCTCCTCCTCCTCCCCTTTCCCCCTTCGCCAACCCCCCGCCCTGACCTATCGCGGTGACGAGTAGTGCGATGGCACACACTGTCTATTGAAACAGGTGTTCCGCGTATGTATCGTCATCCACTCCTCGGTCTGCACAAATGCATCGGTTAACCAGTTTTTTCCCCAGACGTGTGCGACCTACGTCAAGAATGCTATCCCAATATGATGATCACGATGATGATGATGATGCATGTGATAAGATATCATTTTTAAAATCCAATCTTTCCACTTTTCATTCTCGATAGCCGTCCTCTGTTTTAATTTTACTACTTTTCTGTTGTCCCTCCTTTTAAAATAAATCTCCAATATTCAGTGGAAATACGAGTAAATACGTACTCTGAAGTGGTTGAAACAAAGGATCACTTCGTGTCCTGGCCTTTTCTGGGTTAATTTAAAAATATAGTAAAATCGATTCTTATTATTTATTCAAGGCTTTAAACCGAGAACAAGCACTGGGAGGGGGAGGGATCGTTTGCATTGCACACGTGAAAATTTAAAATTTCACCTCAGGTACTGACTGGCATTTACAATGCAATAAAATTACTCCACTTGAAATTATTCCAGAAATAGGATTTTAAAGACTGTTGCAAGAATTAGCACTGTAACTAACCTCGTGGAAATCCGAATTTTTTCCTCGGCCGCATGGCATGGTTGGTTCGTTCGGTTCGTCTAGTTCCTTATGGTGCTGATAGATTGTCGGGCCTGGTCCGGGGAAAGGTATAAAAGGGAAAGCCCCGGAGAATTGCCACATTATAAATTGTGACATCTGGTCGGGTTGGCCAGGTACGAGGCAGACAGTCATCGTTCGGTTGGGCGCACATTTCATTTGCCCTTCGGAAAGCGTCGCCGAGGATTTTCGTTCCGAGGCGAGCGAGCGACAGAGAGAGATAGAGAGAGAGAGAGGGAGGGAGAGAGAGACGGTCTCGGTTGGCGCCCGAGGAGGGTGGGAGGGGTAGAAGTAGAAGCGCACGCACGCGGCGCGCACACGCCAGTCGCCAATGACGCACTCTTTATTCGGAAGTGAACTCATCGGGGCCTCGTTCTCTCTCGCTCGCTCCGTCTCTTGGCTGCCGCACGTCACGTGATTTTCCGCTTAGAGGGAAACGTTATATATCGGCCCGTTTCCGTTCTTTTAGCGCTAGAATCATCACCTCGTGCACGCCGCGCGTCAAACCGTCTTCGCGAATTCCTTGGCAATTCCGTTATCGCGTGTGTTTGTTGTACTCTGTGCGAAGGTGTGCGTGGTGACCACACGGAGCTCAACGCCGAGCTAAGACCCACACGTGCGGAACTCCCGACTAGAAACAGGGCCAAATCAGTTGCTGCACCTCACGAGCTCGCTTTGCTGGTTCTTCCATTGCCGCTGTAAAGGTTCGAACGCACCACGGCCGCCGCCGCCGCTTGCGAGGACAAGAGAAAGAAAGAGAGGGATAGAGATATACCGACACGCAGAGAAACTGACTGAACATGGAGGATAAAACGTAAATCCGTGCGAGATTTATTTTGTGTTCTGTGCCTCCATCCCTTCATTGTTTATATACGCTTGTTGTTCAATATCTGTTTTAATTTAACCAACGCTAAAGTCGTTCTTCGCTCGGGTTTTCGTAACTACAATACAACACTGTCACGATGACGTAGTGTATTTTTCGGGTGCAGTGTGTGAGTTTTAAAATAATACTGTTGACATGTTTTTCATAAGACTTCAGCGAAGATTTCCCCATTTGCATTTTTTACCCGATCGCTCGATGATCTCAGTGGTGGAGGGGAATGGTGTGCACTCTCTTGTCGACCCAATTCCTGATCAAATTTTTTTTTCCTTCTTTCTTTTTTTCTTCTTCTTTTCTTTTATAATTATAAATAATCCCACCAAATCTATCACTATTTTAAAATCAGCTTATAATATCCATTGTTTTATACTTATCCAAGAGACAAAAGCGAGAACTTTCAATTCAACATCGACATTGTTCGTTATCTTTACATGCCCACTCTCGTCTTAAATATATTCATTTTATTTTATCTTGAATATTTTTTACAATATCAATAATACACGAATATAATACCCTGATCAGCAATTCAATTTATGATTCTATAGATACATGGTTTTAACTAACATAAGCATACGAAAAAATATTCCCACTCATATTGATTATTAACTGTTTTACATATAGTTTCTTGGAATAATACAAGAATTCAGTATCATAACATCTGTTTTATATTATATTATTGATAATGTATTTTTTTATCATGAAGTGCCACATAATGTCATTTCTAATATTTGCATACGGCTTAACCAAAAATGCCAATACTTCAAAATTCATTTTCGCGTGCTTCTATTTCCATGTATCAATGAATGTTTTTATTTAGAAAATTAATAAAGTTTATCTTATAATCAATTTTAATTATTCATTTTTATAGGAATGACGAACAATGGCCGGAGTCTAAAAATGGACCAAGTGATGGTGAACAACCTGTGTATGCAGGCCCTCCGGGTATGGAACCCGATGGAATTATTGAGTGCAACTGGGATGTTGTAAGTTAAATTAATTTTATCCTTTATAGTTGTTTGTCAAGATTCGATACAAGAAGTATTAATGGCAAATAATTTTATAGGTTGTGGACAACTTTGATGATATGAATCTGAAAGAAGAATTACTCCGAGGAATCTATGCCTATGGTTTTGAGAAGCCGTCTGCAATCCAGCAACGTGCTATTCTTCCATGCGTAAAAGGACATGATGTCATTGCCCAAGCACAGTCTGGTAATTATTTTAATAATTTACTACATTAATTACATACTACTAATACTTTTTTGTTAATATTTGTATTGCATATATTTGATATCGTAAATTAACAATATTTTATGGTTTTATAATTATAGGAACTGGAAAAACAGCGACGTTTTCTATTTCTATTCTTCAAAAAATTGATACCACCATCAATGAATGTCAGGCTTTGATCCTTGCACCAACTCGAGAATTGGCACAACAGGTACTTGATGGAATTTTCAAACAATTTTACACAAATGCTTGAAACGATAAATAAAAATTTTTTCTTTAATTTATTTCAGATCCAAAAAGTAGTGATTGCTCTTGGTGATTTTATGCGAGCACAATGTCATGCATGTATTGGTGGAACAAATGTTCGTGAAGACATGCGCAGGTTGGATCAAGGAGTTCATGTAGTTGTGGGTACTCCTGGTAGAGTATACGACATGATAAGTCGACGGGCACTACGAGCAGGTAGTATCAAACTCTTTGTTCTTGATGAAGCTGATGAGATGTTATCTCGTGGTTTCAAGGATCAAATTTATGATGTCTTCAGGCTATTGCCAAATGAGGTTCAGGTAATAATCATTTTATAAAATATTCATATTTTAAAAAATTTATTATATGATAGAGTTTTGTAATTCTTGAAAATTTTACCGTATGTAATTTAACTATTAATATATTGAGAATTTTTTAAATACATCTTTAATTTCTATTAAGTGTTCGTTACAAAAATTTATATTATTTATAATACTAATAGCCTTCAAGTTATTCTATTTATTTTTTTAAAAAAAATTGCATTTATATTCAATTTATGCATTAAATTTATAAGAAGATTTAAAAAGTCGAATAAATTTATTATACTATTTTGTGTGCCTTAATTTTCAACTGTATATCAAAAGTTTCTTTATTTAATTTTAGTTGTGTATATTAATAATTAAAATCTACACATTAATATTATATTTATTATCATACTTAATCAATTTACTTAATATTTGTATTTTATTAAACAATAAATAATTTTTTATTAGGTTATTTTATTATCTGCGACAATGCCTGCTGATGTATTAGAAGTATCTAAATGCTTTATGCGTGAGCCTGTCAGCATTCTAGTGAAAAAAGAAGAGCTGACCCTCGAGGGTATTAAACAATTCTTTGTATACGTAGAACGTGAAGAGTGGAAATTGGAGACTCTCTGCGATTTGTATGATACCCTTAGCATTACCCAGGCCGTAATCTTCTGTAATACCCGGCGTAAGGTAGACTGGCTCACGAAAAGCATGCAATCTCGCGACTTTACCGTCTCAGCCATGCACGGTGACATGGAGCAGCGTGAACGTGACCTCATTATGAGACAATTCCGTACTGGATCTTCTCGTGTTCTGATTACCACAGATCTCCTTGCTCGTGGTATTGATGTTCAGCAGGTTTCTTTGGTCATTAACTTTGATCTACCTTCTAATCGAGAAAACTATATTCATCGGTAAGTCTCATAGTTATTCATACACAATTAAATAGTTTTTATGTGAATATTCATGAAAAAATAGACAGTAAATTTTGCAAAAATAATTAATAAAACATTCATTTTTATTTAATCTTTAGAATTAAATTATTTATCTATAGATAATTTTGTTGTTAATTTTTTAAAAAGTAAAATATGTACTTTGTTTTATGATACATAACTGTTTAATATATTTTGCGCGATATTATGTTATTTATAAATATTGAAATATTCAATGTTATTTTATTATATATTGAAAGTAAAAATTATATAAAATATAAAAGTTATTTATTAATTTATTGTTTTTATTTTGCAGAATCGGACGTGGTGGTCGTTTCGGTCGTAAAGGTGTTGCTATCAATTTTGTGACATTAGATGATAAAAGAATACTAAAAGATATTGAGCAGTTTTATAATACTACTATTGACGAAATGCCATTGAACGTCGCTGATTTGATCTAAATCCTCGACATTTGGCTAAAAATCATTATAATAAAAGAAAATAAAAGTAAGTGAAAATACGGAGCTCTCAGCCGATCTTTCATGGTGTGCGAGTTATAATAATACTGAGTGAGTTCGTGAAAATAATAATCGCTTGTGTAAAAGCGCGAATTTACTATGGATAAAAATTCCAACGGTTCTCTGAATTGATTTCGTTTTATAACTGTAGACTACAATAGGTAAAATTAATTAGCTTACCTATTGTATCATAACCGTTATTATTACGACTACTGAAATAATTACTCCAAATATTATTATAATTATTATTATTAATTACAATTATTAATTAAAATTAGTATAAACACTGGATAGAATCATTGCAATGCGACCAAGGCGTTTGTAAAACGCGCAAAGTGCGCGCGTGACCCGAGTTGTACTCGGTCGCTCGCGAAGCAGCAGCTACCGGTTTAGGGAATGAATTTCATTTATTTAATAATGATCGATCTTTTCACGCTCACTGTAATTATGATTCCTTTTTTTTGGGAGGTGATAACTCTCCTTTCGCTTTTTTTGATTCCTTCTTTTAATCGAACGCATGGAGCTACAGGAGATTCGCACACCGACTTTCTATACACGCGTTATAACAGTAATAGTTTTCTTTCAATGTTTTTATTACCAAGACTGCGATATGTTTGTCTAAGCAGAGGTTTAGTTGGCCATTGGAAAGGCTATTTTAATCACAAACGCTCACGAAGGAGATTACTTCAAGAGTCTAGATTATTAAATAAATTTTGTATATTGTATACCTCTTTGGATATAATCCTATCCCAATTTTATTTTCTTGTTATAAGCAATTTAATAAATATGTGTTCGATAATCATTTATATTATAAACTTTTATTTAATTTTCCAAAATAAAGAAAAACGCTTTTCTAATCAATTGATACCGCTGAATGGACAAACCACGATGCTAATTATTGTATAAATTTATTGATGTAAGAATTAACGAAAACGGTATTTGTATCTCTCTCTCTTTCTTTTATTCTGTCGATTTAATTATTTTTAACTTCGTAAAACATTTATGCAAAAATAAAATTATCAAGTGCAAAAATAAAAAAGTTTTCACGGTTTCTTTGTGTTTGTATTTCCAGGCATCTCTAGGCGCCACACGAATGAGGGAGAATATTTTTGGAAATAAAAGACCAAATTTCCCGATTGAACATGCATTCTCGTGATTCGATCACCCTTCTAAAAATCCTGTAAATCTTAAAACAAATTTATAAAACTTGTGGGATGTACACTTCCTCACATTGAAGGCAACTACAGTTGTTTTATTGTTAATTTCTTTTTGAGATCATGGGAAGAACCAGATCGTTTTATACTTTATTAATAAAAAATATGCCAATTTATTACGATCAGTGCATTATGTATTTTATTATATGAAATCCTTATGATAATTTTTTTTTAATCGATAATGCAATTATTCAATTTATTTGTTTTATAGTTTGAAATAATTTGATATCTTGTAAATAATAAATTTTGACGAAAGACCTTTCTAAATCTTAGATAAAACAGTTGCACGACATATAAATAAGAAAATAGAGAGATAAAAATAACGTTAATTGTAAGGGTAGTGGTATGGTAATATTTCTATTTATACAAAGCTTCTCGTTTCTTTTTGTTTTTATTTTTTTATTGTTTTGCTCACTTGCCTTTCTCTCTGGTATTTATATAAAGTATACTTGTCAGTAGGAAAGAAGCATTAGAAGTGAAAGGAGATCTTTAAAAAATTATATCACATAGAACCGGGTAGTCAATTAATTTATTTAATGTGTGTGCATAATCGTTTTCTGTTTTATTAAATACATAATTAGGTAGTTAGATAGATAATTGTCATCTGTAAAGCTGTATGCAGCATCAAAAAGTCTATGCTTCCGATTGAATTGTACATCACTTACATCTTTATATATTGGTGAAATAGTAGGTAAAAATTTTGCACATATTGTTGTCTAAATTATGAAAGTAAAAAAATAGTTTTTCTTTTGACAAAAGTTATAAGTAATAAAGAAAAACAAAAAATACGTGACATTTTATTAATTAAGATGAAAAATTAAAAATTTTCGACTTTTTGTGGGAAATCATTTTAATAGAAAAAATAGTAAAATTTTCAAGACTGTTATGTCTAATATGAAGTAATTAAAACCCTTTTACAAATAACAATTTATTTAAGATATTTTATAGCGACACTAAAATTAATTGAATGCACTTGCTTTGTACAACAATGTATTCAATCGAAAAAAATAATATAAAGCGAATTTCAGAAAATAAAGATTACTGATTTCCGAAACTATTATTAATATTCGTTTGCTCACGTTATCTACACATTAGAAGTGGAATTGACCCATTGATTATTGAAAATTTTTCGAAAAAAAATTTTTTTATTGTATTGTACGTCTAAGCACACGATAGTTTTGAACGTACATGGGATATTCGGAATCGGATATTTAAGCATTTGCTGTTTTTATATCTTAAAAATGTTAACTACTGTGTACATTCTAAATGATGTAGACAAGTAATATGTGCGAATAAATATTTATTCATTGATATAAATTGTTTCTAAAATTTTTTTCGTACACCGAGATTTTTAATAAATAAAAAAAAAGGTAAATTTATATTTTTTATTGTTTATAATTTTATTTTATAATTCTTACACAAAATAAATCATTTACCTTACGTATATAATGGTTAATAAATGCAAAATTTTATTTGTGGAATATTGCACTTGATAATATTATATCGTAACATTTTTCACATTTTTAACAAATTTAAAAATTTACAAGAACAAGTAATTAAAGTAATACATGAGCCTATACTGTTATAATATTAAAATATATACACTTTCAAAATTGTACACAAATTTACGTACGTGAAGGGTTCAAAATACAAATAAAATAAATAAATAAATAAATGAAATATACTACATAAAATTTTATTGGCACTTTTACTTACTAATGTATTTTGAACCCATTTTTACGTCAAAAAGAGTATTACTGTGTTGTATAATAAAAGATGAAATGAAATAAAAATAGAAACGAGAAGTTTAATAGTCTCTGTGCCAGACAGAGCAACAATGAAATATTTAATCGTCCATAGTTATTTTTTCCTTTAATATGTGATCGTAGATACCCTATAATAAAAAAATAATAATAATATTGACTATTTAAAATAACAGGATCTTGTATAGAAAAATTAATTACGAACCATCACTGTCGTAAAAGCGTATCCGATTTGTCCATTCATTAAATAAGTTTCCATAAAATCTGTAATAAAATTTATTTCACTTCCAAGCTGTAACACACTCGCTCGGACAACAACAAAGTAAAATATTGGTATTAATTCATCTGCAGGTAATTTATAATTTTCTAATCTTTTTTGAATAGCCTAAAATTTAATAAAATAATTAACAATTTTCGAACATTGATGGTATGAAAATGAATACTGAAATAATGCATTTATGTCTACTCTTTACCTGCTCAATTTGAAAATGTGTATTTTTTATTACAATTAATTTTTCTACTGCAGAAAAGGTTGTCTTTAGTTGTTGCAATGTTTCAATTGCTTCATTCAGAAATACATCATTCTCCAGTGTATCAAAGTTTTTCCAAAATTTACTGTAAAAATTATTTAATGAAAATAAGATCTAAAATAACAAAAATGAGAATAACTTACTAGTCAATGCCCAAGAAGGCTAACAAAGTATTGGTAGGCTGTTTGTTCCATTTGATTAAACGCTCCCAATAGGCGTCATCAGTTTTTTTATTGTGAAGTGCATATAATACAAATAACGCCGAATATACCCGTGGTAATAATATTGGATGAAGTATTGCAGCTGCGCTTATAACTTTTCTAAAAAACATTTATGCATATTTAATTTGAATGGTGTATTTTTTAATTTTAAAGTATTTTGGATACGTATTAATTATTTACTAATTTATACTTTTATATTATAAATAAAAAGTTACATATTACATTAAAAATTATTAAAATATACAAATAAACAATAGTTTTTTGCTCATTGTTTAAATTGTTTACAATACTCTTTTAATAAATAATTAGAATTTTTTTTAAGCAAAGCGAAACTTTGTTCAAGCCTTTTTCAGTTCAATTTTTTGAACAATAGAAATTATTCAATGGTATTGCAGTACTCTATGTATTATAATAAATATTTCATATTTTTGCGTTCTTGTTCAGTAGTAATTTTAACATTTCAATAGATTTAAAAAAAATTGACAGGTATAAGTAGAGTGAATGAGATTAGTATACACTTAAACTAATGTAACTTTATACTCTATCAAAAATTACAACGCATGTTGGTAATTTAGCAAATATAAATTTGGATAAAAAGAGAGAAAGCTATACTTTGGAATAAATATGCAACAATTTAATTGTTATTTTAATATATTATTAATACGCTTACTCTTCTGCACACTCATCTTCGTCAAATTTGAGTATACATTGATTCGATGCCTTTGGCAGCGCTGGAAAGAATAATGTCACCGCTTCGTATACTCTCGTGGTGATGCTTCTGAGCTCAGCAACTGCGTGCTTCAACAGCAGAGGATGTACTCGTACGCCCCCATAAGTAGCTGTATATACCGCGGCTAATTCGTTAAGTAGAGTACCGAGAGGGTGGTGATGACTATCGAAGGCGCGTGTCAAGTACTTGTGGATCTGATCGTATGCAGGAAGTGTCAGTTTATCATGACTAAAGCATAATATCTTATTCAGTTGATCATAATTTACATCTTTATTGTCTTTGCGAGATAAAAGTGAAGTATGGCTGCCATTAAAAAATTGTCGCTTTCGTTGGGATCGTTCAGATTTAGACATTATAACAGCTACGTGTCGCCACAGTTTTTGTGTTTCAAACTGATAGTCTGCGCTGTTTTTATAATGAATATCAAATATATTTTCTGGTATACCAAGCTGCTGATAAAATTGACGAAATATTGCCTTCCATTTCTGATCGGGTGGTGTACAAAGTTTGGCAAAGGATCTAATATATAATTTAAGATAAATATTTATTCATTAATTTTATGTGAAATTAAAATCAAATTTAATTTGCCGTTTATTTGGCTTAAGTAAAATTAGTTACGTTTTAACTGTAAAATTTATTTTATTACGTTTTTTCTGTTTAAATTTATTAGTGTTTGGAATAATTTGATTATACGTATACAACTTACGGTGGCTCATCTACAGATTTTTCATTTGCTTTATTATTAATATGCAAGACAGCTGTGACTTTTATTCCTTCATTCCATGCACCAGTAAAATTTCCTTCTAATTTGTCTTCATTGGAAAATGTTAAAATTCCTTTGCCTCCAAAAATACCAACAGATTTAAATTCACCTTCATAATGAGTTCCATCTTCAAGAACCATAATTCCACGTCCCTATAATTAAAATAACGGTTACGTCAATAGAAATATTTTAAAGGAATAAAGTTTTTACCGTAAAAACATCTTGAACAAATGTTCCTTCATAATATATTCCATCCAATGTAACAATCAACCCATTTCCGTGTTTATTGTTGTTGTGCCAAGATCCCAAATACTTTTCTCCTAATAAGAACTTGATTTAAGTTTTTGTAAGAATATGGTAAATTTTATGGTATTAAACTATTACCTGTTTTAATATCATCCATAACACCATACCCTTGTTTTACACCACAAGACCATTCACCAATGTAGACTGAGGCAACAGAGGCCATAAAATGACCATCTTTCTTCATTCCATGCCCGTGTGGTAAACCATCTTTAAAGTACCCTTCATAAACGTCTCCATTTATGTAACTAAAATTAAATAATATAATAAATATATTTATTTTTATCTGTGAATTTTTCTTAAAAATTACTTCATAATGCCATATCCATTTTGTTGACCATCCTTCCATTGACCCTCGTAAACACCTTGCAATGGCATTTCCATTCGACCATTTCCATGTATAGCACCTTTGTAAAATTGTCCAATATACATGCGATTATCCCTCCATTCTAATTTTCCAGAGCCATGTAACTTGCCATTTAACCACTGTCCTTTAAAATTTTGTACAATACTAGTTATTATATACAAATTATTTAACTATAGAATTTTATTTTATATTTTTAAAATTTTTCAAATTATTTATGATTAAGTAATTTGTTTTTTTAGATATTTTCATACCAGTGTAGATTGTATCTTTATAGACAGAGTGTTTTGTAAAAGAAAATGAACTAGTTCGAATTTGTGGGGGCATGTGATTGCTAGATTTTTGAAGACTTTTGTTAATAGCAATTTGAAGAGCGTGAAACCATTCACTGCGATCAGCAGGTGTTTGAGTGAACAAAATAAAATTATCCTCTGGTGTTGTAATTGAAATGGCATTCTAAAATATAAAATATAAATAAAAAATATATAGATTTGTATTGAATATAATGAAAGTATAAATTGTTATCCGACTTTACGTGTAATACAAAATAACAAATTTAAATCTAATTTTTTAAATCAATGAAAACACACCTGCAATGTATCTGAATCTGGTAAAAGTTCAACCCACATTAATTGCAAAAGGTGAGCCGTATATGTTGTTCCAGAAATATGAATAAGTATATCAGTTAGAAGAATGAACCAGTGCGATGAAAATATACCAGAGTTAAGTAAAGAAATTGGATGAGATCGTGATTCTCTAATTAATCTTCTTTCAGGAGATTTAAATCGCTCTACAATTTTCCCAGATCCATCCCAAAATTTTTTTGTACATTCTGCTTCTTCTATACGTCTAGCTTGCTCTTTAGGAATCATTTCCCATTTATTGAAGGCTTCTTGTAATCGCTGCTTTACTTCATTCGATTCGTTTAGTTTTATTAGTTTATTTATTAAATTTATGTATCTGTAATGCACAATATTATCAAGTTTACGCCTCATTTATAAATAGCATTATAATGTTTATTAAAATACTTTATGATCTTTGAAATAAAATATTTCATTCATTGTTATTAGCTGTAATCATATTTGGCACTATGTTATTATAAATTCTTTCGTTCTTATAATGAGAATATAAAGTACGGAATGCTTATAAAATTCCATTATTAAATATTAATTAGAAAAAAAGCTAGACATCAATTTATAATTTGAAAATACCATAATTTGTTTATATTATTAAATTTCTAGAAAATTGGAGTTTTCAGTAATTAATAATTAAATTAGAATTTTTTTATTTAAATTATTTTAGTTTTTATATTAATTCGAATATTAATAAAGATAATTGTAAAGTAAAAATATTATTAGTGGCAAAATTTTTAAATTTGAATTGTAGTATAATTATTTATAATAAATTACGACTTAATTCGATCTATTTAATGCATGTATTAATAATATTTTGATTAAATATAATAAAAAATAATATTTACTTGCTCAAGTGTTGTAGAGGATGTTTTAAAGCAAATCCAATAATTTCTTCATTAGTGATATTTTTATCTTTAGTACTTATTTTATCTTTAAAATAAATAGAGAATACTTGAAGCCCATCAACCAATTTAGAAATTTGTGCAAATCCACTTAGAGAAATTATATCACATACAGTATTTAAATAGGATTTATATACACTTATAAATTCTTCAACATTTTTAATAATAATAATATTATATATTTCGTCTAAACAATTGTAATAATCCCATAAACTTTGAACATTTAAAGCATTAACATTTAAAAGTTCAGTTTGATGACAACACAATGTTTCATAAACATTTACCTCAGAAGTTATTCTGCTTTTATTTTGAAATGGAATTATCAAGTTTTTATAAATATATGATATTTCATCTAAAAATGTTTGTTCTTCAATTAGTATATCAGATGCTGGTTTAAGTAATTCATTTGTTATAGTACAACAACTTAATGTATCAGAACAAAAAATATTTTTTAGTGTAGAATCTTTTATTTCAGGTATCTTTAAAGTTGACATTACTCCAGAAGATCTAAATAATTTATAAATTTTTACAATATATATAGCTTAGATTATGGTTTAAAAAAATTTAAATATTTTTAATTTTTAAAAAATGTACCTATATTTTCCCATTAAAAATACTTTTTTATCCATCATTATTAAACTATGATCACTACCAGTTGCAATATCTTTAGCTCTTTCATTAGAGGGTAGATGTATAAAAAAATTTGATGAAAATAATTGTGGTGACTTCTGATCAATTTGTGAACAATGGGCAACTTGCATAAAATTATTTCTTCCCCATGTATAAACTTTGCCATCTAGTGTAAGAGCAAGAGTATGGTAATCACCACATGCTATTTGTTTTATTCCAGAATGATTAAGCAATGTTATCTCACAAGGTTTTAATTTATTAATATCTCCAATACCTAGTTGTCCATATTTTGTATCACCCCATGTCCACAACTCAGTAGACAATACATTATTACCTGCTTGTACTAACAAATTGATTTTTTCACTCAAGCGTTGTTGTTCTACCTCATTTTCTGATGAACCTACACTAGATGATCTTGGAAAATCTTCAGATTGCAAATTATTCGTTAAACCGCCAGCAGTTTTTTTTGATTCTTCAATTCTTAATTCTTCAAAACTATCGTTTACATCACTTTTTACATCATTATTATCAGAACTACCACTAACATGTCTAGATATAGTTACAACTTTGTCTCCTACTGTTTTGACTCCTTCATAAACGAAATTAGCCATATTTGAAACATTTTGCTTAATAGTTTTTGCATGATTATCCATTGTATCCATTTGAAATTCATCTTTTGTATTGTACGATGAAACCCAAGATAATTGTTTTGTAAGAAATTGCTTTGCAGCTTCAGTATTTAATAATATAACATTTTTTTTTAAATCTTTATCACACTCCGATATATTATTTGGAGATACTTTATCATTAATACAATCTTCAGATGCTATTATTGATTTGTCATCATCAGGTGTATAAAATACATTTTCTTTACTTGATACAGAACTTATTGAATTTGTAGATTGACTTTCACTTAATTGTTGAGCATTATTTATAGAATTTGGTACAACATTAACATTGTACTTTGAATGTGATTTAACAAAATCCTCTTCATCATTATCATCATTTATATCTTCTTTTGATGTTTTATATTTTTTTTTTAATAAAATTACATAAAAGTTACATCCACATGCAATGTCTGAAACAACTCTTCCTTCAAAAAAAAGTACTTTCTTAGGTTCCTGAGATTTAATATCAATGTATGGCTGATCACCACTTGCCCATAATTGACCATTTTCTGTCAAAAACAAAGCAGAATTATCGTTCACTGCTATCGATGAAACTTTGATAATTTTTCCATCTTGTGTGTAACTGTAATAAAATATAAATTTTGTTTAATTATAAATTATCAAGTTTTTATTTTTATGAATAAAATTTAAACAATATCATAAAAATATATTTTAATTAAACTAATATTCACATATGATGTATTGATTAGTTTTTTATGAAAACAATTTTATTAAATTATTACAATAACAATTAAACATAGAACTCGGTTTAAAAATCCTTTCAATAATTTTATTTCAGAATTCAAATTATATATAAATTTTAAACTTGTATACCTAGAATTACTAGAGTTAGTATCATCTTTAAGAACTATAATGTCGATTATTTCAAGACTTGCTGGATCAATCTTTTGAACTTGACCATCAGTAGTAACAATAAAGACATGATCACTGTTTCGTGCTATATCAATGGCACAAAATTGAGTTTTTTTTAAAGACAATGAAATAGTTGTTGGCTCTGCATCATTAGGACGACTCTCAGTAACAATTATGCCATAATATAAGCTACAGGCTGTTGTCAGAAAGAACACCCAGTCCTTGATGTTGATAATTTTAGTGATGGTGCCATCCAAACTATCTTCAAAAACGAGAAAGATCTTATCTGGACCTCGCCATAAATGCACTAGTTGTTCGTTGTTGTAAACTTTTTCACACATACTCGTGACAGAGGATGGGTCGACGTCGACGTCGACGATGACTGATTCGGATGACGACATAACCTCATCAGCAATTTTCTAAAAAATACTTTCTTTATTATTTTTCTTATTTTTAAATGACTTTTCGTCATGTTATTATTGTCGATATCATCGAGTTTTCTTGCTTTGATTGGTTAATCACTCGAATGCTGTATGAAAGCATTACTAAATTGATAAAATTAAGAACTTCACTTTTATCTTTACAATAATGCACTCAAATTGTTTTGAACTTTGTACTCTTTAGTGATTGAATATAATAGGCAAACGTCAAACTCTTGCATTTCAAGGGTCAAGTCTCGACCTTGATAGAAATTCTTGAAAATTTAAATAACTGCGCGATTAGAGTAATGCACTTGATTAAAATCCATATGTGACGTTGTTTTTTAAATCGATAACTTACTGATTTAAGGTAAATGTGGCCCTAAATGCTTATCAAATGGTCCACTATAAGACAATAAAAGATAAAAGAACTTTTATGTTTGTACTTTTTCTCTCAACCCTCGTCCCACGAATTGCAAATTGTGCGAAAAAGGTTCATCGGTATACTCGAGGGTGAAATGCATTGTATGCATTTCAATGTAGGAGGTGCTTAGATATGTGGGTCAGTTTTAACTGTCGTTTACTCATAAACTTTACCTTTTTACGTCTTTTTTACTTTTAACATTTAAAAAACTGTATTATTTTTAAAATGATTATATTATCACTTATATCACCTTAAAAACAAAAAAAAAGAACATTATTACAATCGACTCGTTTACAATGTCTTGTATTGTGACCGAATTTATTGTTGTACAAATTATTATTATTTTAACACACTATCGCAAATTAATTCATTATACATGTTCAAAAAACGTTTATCATCAATATAAATTCTTGGGATTTATTTTATGCAACTAGTAATTTTTAACATGCATTTAGATAATAACTACTTTATGTAATATGAGATAAAAGCACTTTGCAAACCATATAATCAATGCTAAATACGTGTTCTTCATAATGCAAAATAAAAAAAGTATTAGTTTTAGAATAATTATTTAAAAGCATAAATTGAAATTATGTCAAATTATTTATTGAATATATTTCTTGTGAGCAAGTAGTTTTATTTAAATTATTATAATAATTGTATATTGTGTTATAAATCATAGAAATCATCATAAATATTCTGTGATGTTCATTAAAAATTTTAATGCTAGAGTTTGATGAGTTGTAACAAAATTCTCTTATAATAAAACAATTTTCTTAAGATTTTATAAAATAGAATGTTTATAATGTGAGCAAAAAAACAATTACATTCGTTTCAATATAATCATTTTAAAATTGACATTGACATCAAAATTATTTTAAGTATTTGTTAAAATTTGGATAAATTTATTGGTGATTTTAATCCCCATTCTCGCGCTCATTGTATTTTATAGATTTGTTACTATAAAATATTAAATTTTATTGTAATACTGAAACTTATTTTTAAAAATTTTTTTTATGATCGATGTTGAGTTATATTTCATAAAGTAAAATTTAAAAGACAATATGAAATTTTCAGTTTCTTAAATGTTTTATAAATTATTAAAAATTTAATATTATGCAAAGTTAAAAGTTTTACTAGAATTTCTATATTTTACTTTAAGATAATCGTGGCCGATACAATTACAATTCATACTCGTACATCAAATTAATGTTATGGTGTTATTTAATTTCAATAATTCAATGTTTAATGAAACTAAATTTCATATTTGTCATGTATCAATGTTCTATGTTTAGAAATCCAAAGATAATAATCGAAAACTGTTGTTATGAAACACAAAACGTTGTAGAAAAATAAAAAATATAATAATCAATCTTTTACAAAATATTCATTTACAATAAAATAATTTCAACAAAAACCAATTCATTCTATTTTTAGACTTCATACGATACAAATTACTGATTTATAAGATTAGACTTTAATGTTTAAGATTTTTAGCATTGTTAAAAATGACAAAAATGTATGAAGTTATTTTTTAATAATTAATAAACTCAATAGTTTCATTCTCGATACTAAACAGGTGTTACTTTAATGCCAGCATAACATTTAAAAGTAAAATTAAGCATTAAATGCATATATTTAGTTATTTATTTAGGTATTAAATATTATATCGAATTATATCAACATTTTTTCTAGTATCACATAGTGTGTAGAACATAATATCTATGTAATGAATATCTAAAATTCCTTAAAGTAAAATGCAATAAAATATTTTTATTATTGTGAATATAAAATGTCTTTATTATAATGAAAAGCATATTAATACATTTGTAAAACAATGTGAAAGAATTCAATATAAATGAAAATCAACAAAATAAAATTAAAAAAAAAATTAAAACGAATACAATATAAAAAGTCATTTATTATTAAAAAAGTGTTTCAAATTATATAAATTATATTACAAACATTTTTCCGAAACTTTCAATTACACATTCAGTGATATTATTTTAAAAGTCATTAATTTTAATTGTAGTTTTTATTTTAATCATGAAAGAAATTATATTATTAAATATTGTTACTGTTCTTTTCACTTTGAAAAATTTAATAATTCAATACAGAATAACATCTAGATTTGTTTAAAGTTCCATTAACACTTAATAAACTCATAAGAGATGAATGATTACTTATCTTTAATGATTCTTATTTTTTTGGAATCTAAAATATTATAAATACCAATTAGATGTTAAACTAAAATATTTATTAAATAAATACTTAATATTAAATACAAGTTTAAAATTTAATATTTACAATAATTTTTCGGCTTACTTGTATATTTATTTATTAATTATTATTAATATTTATTAATTATAAATAATTTATATTGTTTTCTTTATTTAATTTTAAATGTTTATAAATTATTTCAGTTTTTTACTGTTTGATACAAAATTATAAATAAATGTTTTGATAGCACTTCTGAGTTCCTATAAATATAAATTTTAATTAATATATGGTGTTATTTCATGATACATGATTACATTAGATTTTATTACCTAACATTACTAATGAAAAAAGTTAATGTTTCTTTTGGATTTGTATTATTTAAATTCATATTTTATTTTTAAATCTTTGTAATAATGATGTACATATTTTAGGTTTTCGATGATTTAAATAGCTATTTTATTTCACTCTGTCATAAAGTTGTTACTAACTAATTACTACTTTATAAACCAATTTATTATTTTGTTTTTTAAAATAGTTAAGGACACCATGTGACACTGAAATTATAAATATTAATAGATATAATAAATCAATATCATTTAAAAAATTTACTATTCAGGATCAATAGTTCATTGTTTTCTGATTTTGAAGAACTATATTTTGCCAATTTATTAATTTTAATTTTTGTTCTAATTTCAAAATTATTTACCAATCAATCTAAATCTGGACAACTACCAATAGATATTTATTGAGGGTGGGAGATGTGCTAAGAAAACCTCATCATTAACAACTGGTAATGTATTGAAATCAGGAAAAGCTCCAGTGCAATTGACCAAGTGATACAGGTTATTTCTAAAATCGTTATTGTATCAATAAAATAATGAATTAAAGAATTTTATTGTTTAAAATTTGTATTCTGTTCAATTGCCCATTTCATCTTACATACCAATACTCATGCTATGTTTTTTCTTGCTTTAAATGATGCAATTCATATAAAGATATCTATAATTTTTTATTTTGGTCTCAAATACTGATTTTATTTTAATTGAAAAAATTATTTTCCATATGATTAAAATGATTATAGCATTCTTCACATGTTTATAAAGAATATACTTCAAAATATTTTAAAATTTTGAAATGTCTGAATTAAAACCATATATTTTATAATTGTAAAAACTTAAAACAATTATTATATATTGCTGGTAATAATAATAGTTACCTATTTTTTAATTTTCCATAATTATTGCAATGTTTTATTAAAATGTTCATTTTATTCTTTGAAAATTAGAATAATGATAATAAATAATTTCTAGTTTTATTTATAGTTAAAAAGTTTGAATTTTTTGTTTTTTCTTTACTTTAATTAATTAAAAAACACACAAGAATCACAAAAAATTATAAGTGCAAAAATATAATAACTATACAAATAATTTAATTTCTTATTCATTAAATTAAATTAATGGTCTCTTGTAAGCCCATAATTTGTCATGATCATAATTAAGATGTATTCTTTCATACATATATTTAAAAAAATATAACAAATTATCATATTGTCCATTATAAGATTGAAACAAATCATATTCGCTCACAATAGTTTTTTCATCACTTATTGTTTTGTTTTTAATATCTACATAATTTTTAACTTCACCAAAGGCGCATACATGTAGTTCAACAAGAAACTGATGAATGGCTTCTATTGTTGCTAAATACCATCTTGGACTTTTTTTTTGATGCCTCCAGAATTGTGAAATTCGAGACTTTAAAATTACACATGGTAAATCTGTAAATAATGAAAAATATAAAATATTATTATTTGTATAATGAAAAAATACACTAAATTTTTACATACCTTGTAATCTTTGATCTTTGTATATTGATTTAGTTTGATGCCAAGTACTATCTATAAATACTGCTCTGGTAATTGGTAATTCATTTTTTATGCATTTAATATCATTTTCACCTTTTTGTTGTTTTGTAGTAAATAAATCGCTGACACTTAATGCAGTCTTGCTAGGAAAAATAAGAACTGTCTAATAGTTAGTTAGTTAAACTGTTTTTATTAAATTAAAAATAAATATTCAATAAAAATGTTTAATTCTTACTTTTTCTGTTTTTGAAATTTCTGGAAAGTTTGGATACGTGTAAATTTTAACATCTTTTGGAGCAATAATAGCTGCATGAATTGCTGTACTTTTTCCATCAATTTCTTGAACATGTTTAATAATATCTATTTTAATGGGTAACTAAAATATAAAAGTGTTAACGTAAGGATACCCTCGAATGAATACACACAGTAATTTTTTCAGGTTAAAATCATTCAGTATATATTTATTAAATCAAAACTATTATTTAAATAAAAATATAAGATTAAAAACAATAATTCAATAAAATAAAAAATATCACAGGTACCTTTATTTGTGGAATATATTTTACATTAATTACTGGTAAGTAACAAGAATAACAAAAGAATTTTCGGGATTTATAACATTTATCGCAAATTTCCCTTCCTTCAATATTGTTTAAACAATTAGCATCATCGATTTTTAGGTGACTAAACGGTGCACGATCAATAACTCTTTGACGTTCTTCTAAATCTATCAATTTCATTTCATTTAAATTTTTACACAAATTATCTGTAGATTCTGCCATGTTTATGTATACACATTTATTACACGTGCTTTCGTTTACTTTTAAATTCTGTTATTTAAAATAATTTTTATTTTATTTTTAATAAATAATTTTGTTTTTAAGTAAATGTGTATTTCTTTAAACACTAAATAATCAAAAAAACAATAAATAATCTGTAAATATTGAAAATTAACTGAAAATAATAGCAATATATTTTGAGTGTAAGAAAACTCTAAAATTCTTAATTATTTGTGAAACAATGAATAACCTATTTTGTTAACCAATTAAAAATTAGGTTTTTAAGGATTCCTTAATTACAAAATATTTTTTTAAAACCGGATAATTGTGATTTTCTTACAAATTGAAAAGACGACAAATTTTAAATATATTATTTTAAAAAGTACAACACGTCCGTTCAAATTAAATTTTGACAAAATTAAATTTTTCTAATAATTATAAAATATATAAAAAATATTTTTAATCATAAATTAATGAACTGGAAATGAATATATAATTGTAAAACCATGCGATGTTTAAATAAAAAATTTAATTGTTTACAATATACTATTTTTGCATTATAAATATGAATCTAAAATACTTATCTTTATAATATATTGCATGTAATAAATACTTTAATAATTTATATAATTATACAAGGAAACTTTTAACATTTTAAAAAAAATTTAAATAAATTTAAATAAATTTTAATGTCTATTCTGTAATTAAAAGTTTATGAGTAGAGAGGACGTAAAATTTATTAATTAACAATGTTTTAAGATATTTTGCATGTATAATGTATTTATATATCTAATTCAAGTATTAACAATTGTATTTTGAATATTATATGAACAAATTAAAAACAAAATATTTTCAAGTGGTGGTATATTTTTCATTGAATGAATCGAAGATTTCACATCAAAATTTCATATGCAAATAAGGACTTTGACAATATTTTTGACAATTTAATTAGGTATTTTTTTTTTTTTCATTTTTTCTATTTTGTGACATCTGAATTCCGTTCAAGGCCTCATGCATACGAATACCGATTACTAAATGTTTTTTTATGCCGTGAAACTGCAGGAGATAATAGTGTAGGTATTTGTTAATAAAGATAAAAACTTTTACTAGTATATTACCGATTTCATAAGCAATCTGTGCTATATATGGATAATAAATAATGACGCCACTGATAGGACCTTGGAATTTTTAAGATCAAGTTTTTTTTATTTTCAGATAATAAACATTATGAAATAATAATTAGACATAAATTAATAATTTTATTGAATAATATCGAGTACCAATGCACTGGTAATTATTTTAGGATTTATCAAAGAAATTTCCTTTCATTCTATAGATTTTTTCTTTTTACTACACTTTGTAAGGCAATAAAAAATCATCTGATTGCAGAAATTGTATTTAAAAAGAATTAAAGCATATTTCCACATTTGAGTGCGCGCGCGTATGTTGCATTGCGTATGTCAGTTTCTTAAAAAATAAATTATAAATATACATTAATAAAACGTTAAATTCAGTTTAACGCATTAAAAATTATAATTTATATTTTTTTTTGCATAATTAATAAAAACATTATCTTAGGATTTTACAGAAAAAGCAGTAACTGTAGCGTGGAATAGTTTTATTTTGGAATCAGACAGCGATAAGCGTAACAATTTCAAATAATTATGTTATCGAATAAATATTTGTACAGTACAGGGAACATCCTTTCTTTAAATGAATTAAAAAAAAAGGCCGGACTAAATTCAAGAGACGAGGTAAATTTTTGCTTATTTTTTTATAAAGTTAAATATAATAGAATAATTTCTGTTATTCTGATAAAGAAAATAATAGGTGTATTTTGTAAAACAAAAAATTGTTTTTAATTTTTTTATAATTATGAATATTAATTTAAAACTTTATAACAACTGTTAAAAACATCACAAAAAATATTTATATTCATATAATTGTAATACGAGGTTAGGTGAAATATTTGAAGCACATGATTGTAATAAGGAACTTAAATAACCTTAAAATTTAAATTTATAATAAGTTTTTTTTTTAAAAGAAAAAATTTTTTAATATTTATTTAAAGTATTTTCTAAAGGATTAAAGATTGTTGATTCATAAATGAAAATGATTTTTATATATAAATAAGTACAATAGTTGTATCTATAAAAATAATTGTATACAATTAAAATTAATAAATAATAATTTAAATTTAATTTAAATTATATAAAATAATTTGTATTTGTACGTATTTTTTTGTATTAAAAAATATCTTTTATTTTATGTTATAAAATTAATTTTATTAAATTATAGATATAACATAGACAAGTTGTGTCTCATAGATTTTTTAAATTATTATTTTTTTTAGTTAATTGAAGCTCTCAAAATAACCCTAGAATATTCAAAAAGTCAAGGTGATACTTCAGATATTGTAAGTAAAAATATGCAAATTATATTATTATGTACTATCAATAATTATTTATTTATATATTTTAATTTCCAGAATCCTTCTGTTGAAATAAATTCTGATAATGTAGATAGAAAAGAAATGAAAATAACTGTTAAAGTATTTTTATCTAGTGCTGATCCTAAATTCTTAAAAGAAGCTTTAGATCAAGGTAATGTTTGCTACTTTTATTAATTACAAAGATAACTAATAAAATTAATTTTTTTTTAGTATGTACAGTACTGAAAACTAATGCAATAGAATCTATGGTTATAGTTATTAATAAAAATGAGAATGTTGATGAAATAGTATCTTCATTAGAATCTTTATGGATTGTTCTTGAAGAATACTATAAAATTGGAACATTGTCTAGTATTGGAGTTAGTGACATTGATACTGAAAAATTTATAGAATTTTTTAAATGGGCAAAGGTTAGATAAACCATATTTTTAAATAAAAATTATTTTTATATATCATTAATTAATAATTATTTATATATTTTAGATAAAGCCTAATATAATTCAAATTAATCTTGCAACTTGTTGTGTTGTACCACCTGATCTTCAAGAATTTACAAAGGAAAATGATATTCAGTTATTAACACACAGTGATCCAAGTCGTATGTACTCTTTTTTAATAGTATATTATAATGAAACAAAAAATTGATTAATCTTACAATAAAAATAGCGTTAATTAAAAAATTTATTGTTAATATTTGTTACCAATTTAAATTTTTTATTGAATTTTAATATTTATTTTTGTTTTAGCAATTTTAACAGAAGAATCTTTAATTGAATTTTTTGGTAATGATGCTCAATTAAATTGGGTTGCCCGTTATCAAGTACATTTAAAGTGTCGAGGAGTTCTATCATCAAAGGGTTATTTAGTTCGAATAAATAGATCAACGTGAGAAAAGAAGATTCAATAAGGTTTTAATTACAAAATTAAAACTATCATAATTTATAAATAATGCCTTAAAAGTACATAAGCTACTGATAGAATTAGTGAATTTACAAATCTATTAATATTTGTTATTGATATTAGATTGTTCTATATTATAAAATAATTGTAGATATTTTCAGATAAATAATATTTAAGTGGCTTTAAATATTTGAGCAAGTGGAAACTCAGTGATATTTGAAAATTAAGTTTGAATATATTTAATTTCTTAAAGATATATAAATACATAAACTTCTTATAATATTTTGAAGATTCATATTTATATAGAAAAATAATTGTTGTGTTTAAATGATAACTATTTAAAAACATTTCATGATTTATTGCTTTTTAAAATGAAATGAAATTGAACAAATTTAGCAAAATTATATTTATATAATGAATTTTTTATTTTTTGAATAATAATTTGCACTTAGCAAATAACATAAAGTTTTGAAACAAAATTATATATTATTGTTTTAAAAATTTATTATTCTTATTTTATTTGACAATTATTAAAAAAATTTCTTGTTTCTGAATTTAATTGATTTTGTATTGAATAACTGGGTTGATTTTTAGCAAATTTTAGTTTTAATTTGTAAAATGTGTTTTTATATACATTGCAATTTAAATTAAAAATATTTTTAAGTGCTTACTAAAATATAATTTTGTAATATTAAAATTATAATTATTTTTAAAATGCTTACATTTTTAAGATTCAAAAATTCATCTTTTAAAAATATTTTGGAATTTTTTAACATCCAAAGTAAATAAATTTAATTGAATGAATTTATGCATTTATAAACGAAATATTTGTTTATTTTTAATATTTATGTTATCATAATTCATCATGTATAAAAAAATGTTAAATTTTAAAAGATTATGTAAAAAAATTATTTAAACGAATTGGTATGCAATTTAAAAAAATCTATATATAAATATATATATATGCATTCAAAATTTATATTTATTGAAAAATTTTTATTTTTTATTTATTGTTATTTGTTCAAAATTTGCAATATTTCTATATTTAGAAGTATAATTAGATTATACTACTACATTTTTTAAATATTAATTTTTATTTTCTAAACTCAAGAAATTATATAAATGAATGTAATTTAATGAAAGATATATGTTTTTAAACTTAGAATTTTAGATAAAAGTATGTACAAACTCATAAGCATGCATTAAATTTGAAATATATATGTCAAATACGTATAATTATTTGAAAATATAATATATATTTCTAGAGGTCTAATGGTAAAATATAGATAGTAATTTAATATTTCAAAAAAAATTAACATTCAAGTGCTTGCATATTGCAAGGTACTGAAAAATATACTTTATAAATAGAAAATAATATATTACAGATAACTTCTCATGAAGTACCTCTATTTGTATCTGAATTAAAATTTTTAAGATACAAATTATTCTTATATGTTGCAAATAATATAAAATACACAATGCTATCAGATGAATGATTTGCATGATATGATTTTCATATTTATGTAAGTTTTTTTTTATTTTAAATATTTCTTATATGTTAAATATAATATTGTAGGATTTTTGAAAATAAAGAAATTTTTCTTGACTATTAGTTCGACTAATTGTTTTACCTCATTGATTAATTTTTATAATTTTATGTATGCAATTTAAAAAATTTGTTTCGTTTAGTATAATTTATGTGACATATGCAATGTATTACTTTGCATAGAAAACGATAGAATTCAATTTCAAATAAAATCTATAGATTTTCATATTAGATTATCTCTGAACTTAAAATAATACAATTTGTTATTTAAAAAAATGAAAATTTAATAGGAATTGAATAGTTGAAAATTTAATCGATAAAATTACTGAAAAAAAATAAATAATCTTTTTAAAAATACATTCCACATCTCAAATATCTAACTTTTATAATATTTTATTAATGAACAAAAAATGAATTGAATGTAATTTTTATTTTATAATATTAAATATTATATTGTGCAATAATATAACTATGGGTGTCACGTTAAAAGGAAAAGAATCGTATGTTGAAAGAATATAATGTTGGTGTTTAATTCAATTTGTTTTAAAAAATTTAATTTTTAATAAGTTGCTAATAAAAAATATTTATAAATCCTTTATATACCAAAATAAATATAGTGACCTTCAGTAACTGAAATTGAATAAAGTCAAAAAATAATGACGGAAACAAATAAAATATAAATAAATAAACTTAATAATAATTAATAATAGAGTATAATAAGTAAATTCAGCGCATTGAGGCGATAACAATTTTATATTAGAGAGAAAAATTATTGGTATAATTATTGAAAAATAATCGTATAGTGGGTGAAAAAATCTACATTAAAGAGGTAAATCTTCGTCGTCTTGCGTCGATAAAAATGCAAACGTGTATTTAAAAACAAATAAATAATCAAAGTAGAACAAGGCAATAATGAAAATATGTTGGTAATTGTAGGTGGACAATAACAAAGAAAATTGTTTTCAGTTATTCGAAACGCTCAAAACAACAGGTCATTGTAATGTGGAAAATTTAGGTACTGAAATAAAATTTTAAGAGACCTTGGAATTGTTGGTAGTGGGGATAAAAGAATAAATAAAACCCATGAAAAGAAAATCAAGAATTTACCAAGTGATTTTAAAAGTGTGTTTCCTCGGTATTATTATTGTACAATAAAGAAATTAATTCAGTCCGAAAAACGTCTTTTATTTTCTTTGATATACTTTAAAAGTAACAATAGACATAACAATATAATTATAAAATAGATAATCTTTAAATTTTAAACGATGTTGAATGATATTTATTTGAAGTTGCTAAGGTGAAATTAATTACGATGTAACTTCGTACAATTTCATAATTCTATTACAACTTCATGTTCAGTATAACATATTATATTCGATTTTTGTAAAATAATTGACTAGTTGAATTTATATCTATTACAAGATCATTTTCATTGCATTATTTTAGGAGATATAAATTTATATTTAATAAATCATAGTACACTATGTTATTCATGCAATATTTAAATATCATGAATTCTATGTATTTTCAGTTTACGATTTATAGAGAACAATATTTATTTATTTAATGAATTGAATTAGATCATTTTTATTTCGCTTTTAAGTAAGCAAAAGAATAATTGTTAAGTGTTAATCAAATTTCTTAAAATAAAGTGAAAAATATTTAAAATTTAATTAAAGTGATGTCAACCTTATATTGACCATTTATAATTTTAGATTTTTCTAAATGTTATTGCAATAATCAATAATAAGTAAATATTTGAGTTCAAAGGATCCTTAATAGATGCATATATAATACTCACACGCACACACATAATTCAGTATAAGAAGGAAAGAAGATGTATATAACAGACGTCAATAAATATAAATGTAATCATGAAAAGCATATTATTGATAATAATGATAAAAAGGGGTATATTTACAATGATTTTATCTACATATTATATGAAAATTTTTAAAAAAATTAAAGGAAAACAATAAAAATGTTAGTTCTCCTGGAAATATATTGAAAATTCAAAAGAACTGATAAAAAATTTTTTATATTTGTAAAATTAATAATGTTCTAAAGAGTTATGTGATGCGGTACTCTATTTACAGGTTTTTAAAAGTTTATTTATTAATTTATGATGGAAACTGTAAATAGAGATGTGCCTACTGATAGAGGCAGATGAGATGATTCAAAATTAGGAGAAAATATAGTAATTACAAATGATTTTGTATGTAACATGAGAACAATTTTATTTAAAAAAGTGATTTAAATATTTATAATTGGAGAAAATAACCATAAAATGGTTATGCATGTATATGTATATATATTTCTAATATCTCTATTTGGCTCTATATAATGATATTTAGAAATTGAATATAATTACCACAACTAATCTAATTATATTAATGCTGTAGTTTTGTTGAAATAATTGGTAATATAAATTAAGAACTTTAATCGTTAAAATAATTATCATTATGAAACTATTATACTTTATTTGTTAGAGTTAAAAGTTAAATATCACAGAAATTTGTTTAGTAAAATTTAATTATAATTTAGTTCAATAAAATTTAATAAATCTTAATTGTATCAGTTAATATTTTAAAATGATATTAATATTTTATTAGTATTAATATTAAGTCAGTATTATTAATTTATAATTTACTTTTATAAGTGCGATAAATTCAATCAGTACTTCGAGTATATCATAAAACTTAAATTATTTCAAAAAATCCATTTTAATTATCTTTTATATTTTTTCATCTTGTTTTATTAATTATAATTTATATAATGAATATAAATTTATGATCTTTATTCAAATTTTTTTTTTTTATTAAATAATAAATCAAAATTTCGGTGTAGGTGTATCAATCTTATTTTATATTGGTAAATTTTACTAATCATACTTATCAAGAATCATGCGTAATGAAATATAATATAATTTTTTTGTATAATAAATAAAATCATTATTTAAAAAAGATGATTTGTACATATTGCATAGTTCAATAATTATGCATAAACCATTACATTCAAATTTGCAGACATTACATTAAATATAATTTTAGTAAATCCAAATAAAATTATTGCTTTTGAGATATTATAAGTAACAATTAAAATAGTGTTTCTAATTTTAAATTCAAGATTTGTAAACTATTAACTTTTATTTGAAAATAATTATTATGAAATAATATTCATAAAATTTTGTAATTTATGTACTTCAATTATAAGTTAATATTTATTTTTTACTTATTATATAAAAATAAAGTAGATTAAAAATAATCAATGAAAAATGTATAATATTTATTATGGATATATTTTTAGTGTGTAATTGTTAAAGAAATTGATAGTTTACAAATAATATTTATCTACTAGTAGAATAGCTTAAATAATGAAAATCATTTGAGAAATTATAAATACGTAATATTATTGGTATAATTTATAAAATAAAATGAGTGTATAAGTTAGCGTAAATGTTATATTGTGAATTACTGAAGAACAATTTTTAATGGATTTAGCATTTTAATTTGATTTAAAGCTTCATTAAAGATAACAACATTATTTATAGTGTAGTTTTGCATTTAAGCTAATTAATAGTTAAGAAAAGAAAAAAATCAATATCATCAACTGTTAGAACAATCGCGTAATTAATAAATTAAATTTTTCTTTTTTTTGATGTACACAAAAAATGCGTATTGTTATTGTAGATCTAATGGTGTGTACAATGATAGTAAATAGTATCGCCCTGAAATTCGGTTTTTGATCTCGATAATTTAAATAATAAATAAAAAAAAAAAAAAAAAATAAAAAATGACGGCCCTATAAAGTATGAGTGCTGGAGATTCATAAAGAAGGAAAGCGGCGCCGATAGTTGAGCAATAGAATCGTATATAGAATATCAAGGAGAGACGTAAGGATAAGTTCGCGGTCTTAGCGAAGGATAGTAATGGACAAGAGGCGTTCGGATGCTGCAGTAGCCCGATCCCCAATTCCCGATCCCCGATCTTTGGTCCTCGATCGGGAGGCTGACTAGGAGGCAGGATACATCGACTACCCGCTGACACGTACCCACACGCACGCGCACAGGTACGAGCGGTTCCGAGAGGGGAATCTTTGCGGCATTTTATACGTCTCTCTCCCTTTTACGATATAAGGAGCTCGCGAATTTTTCCTTTTGGTACCCGCAGCTCCCGGCTTCGGGTATCCCTTTGCTTGGAAGAAAAGGGGTCGCTTTGGTGTACTCTGCCGCTCGCGCAAACGGACAAAAGGGAGACGGGATCTATAGCGCAAGCGCTTCTCTCTCTCTCTCTCTATCTCTCTCTCCCTCTCTCCCCCTCTCTCTCTATCTATCTTTCCCTCTCCCTATCTGTCTCCCTCTCGCCTGTCTTTGTATCGCGCACCTTTTGCGACCCAACTGCTGGATTCTCTCTCTTCTTCCTATTCATCTTTTATTTTTTCTCTCTGGAGGACAACGACGACGCGCTCCTCGCTCTTCTTACCTTACTTTTTTTTACCTTTATTTCTTCTCTTTTGCCTCTGCACACCCTCTTCCTAGTTGCCCCTTTTATCCCTTTTCTCGCGCTCTTTATATTCATATTTTTTTATATTCGATTTATTTCATCGGCGAGCTTTTTCCCTTGCCTTTCTTGCGACGACTCTTCTTGCGATTTTGTACAAGATCTAAACTATGAAAAATGCCTATTTAACATTAAATGCATTTCCGATCATTGAGTTCAAGTTCACTGTAGCTTTATATTTTCCTCCTGAGATTTCTATATCTTTATATCTACAGATTATTATTCTGTTAACATTCACCTATCAGTTAATATTTTTGTTTTTGCTTCTAAGGACATTTAATACAGATCCAATTTTATTTATTCATTTAACTAGTGAATCGTTATATAGCATTGTCAAAGATAAAGCACTTTTGAGTCACAGGAATTAATACAAAATTTAATATTTAATTAGGTGATTAAATAAGTCCATATTATTTAAATTGACTTCTATAAGATATTAAAATTGCGAATTAATTATATTCACTTCAAAATCATATTTCTCGATCCATTCTCAAATTTACGATTTAAATATATTATTTATTTTTATTATTCAAATTTTATGGAAAATGGATAATACTAGTTTCATTATATAAAATGGCACATTGTTGTTTTCACTATAATTACTGGATGAAAAATTTCTATTTTTTAATTTTGTGCAGCATTTATCCGCTAATAAATTAAAAATCATTAGAATTATTCAAATTCTCCGGTAGCGAGGAAGAGCTTATAAGGAATTTGATCAAAGTCCATATTAATTGAATTGTATACTATTTTTTATTTCTATAAATTGTCCGATAGAAAAATTTTCATTGCGGAGGAAAAGCTAAACCTCTCTGAACAAATCCCATTCGGACAAGGAGGAAAAGCTTCTTCACAAATCCTCTCGCTTCATAATATGTAGTTGTATGTTATCGCAACCAAGGATTAAAGGGGGGGGGGTATCTAGTGATTTTTCTTTGATAAGAATAGATGCGAATCTGTTACACAATCGGCGGATTCGCAGTTAAAGCAGAGTTTTTCGGAAAACTTATTACCTCAAACGATGCTTATACATTTTTACATTAGGTAATCAGGTGGGCATTGATTATTTTATCCTGATTTTCAGTATACTTGAAGAATTGGTTTGGCGCTACACACAATAACACAAAAGTACAAATGATACTTAAAAAATTCAATAAAGATCCGCTCAACTTGTCATGAAAACATCGATCTTCCCTTAAGCCCTGTCGAATACCAAAAATTAAGAAAAATCAATTTTACTATATTGCGGTTCGACCTTTTCCCCGTATTCTGCGAAAAAAGGTCTTTGATGTGGAAGTAGAATATTCTTATTTATATTATGTTTTTTCAAGGGGACTCTTTTGGGATTTATTTCACTTTAAATTCGAAAAGAGGATCGAACACGATTTTTAAATAATCTCAATCATTTAATAATTTTTAAATTAATCGTGCATATATTTAAATTTTCGTGATTATATAATTTATTCATATGTAAAATATGTAAATAAATCTTTCTATATAGTACAGTTTCTAAACAATGTTTATAAATTCAATTTTAATTAAAATTTATTGTGCAATTAGCGAAAAATATAAATGTTTCAAAATTTTAGCTAAAAAATTATTTATAATTAGTTAAAAATTTACAAATAAATGATTATAATTATAAATTTACATTAATTATATATTTTAATAATACCAATAAAAATAATTTAATGCAAATATTAATGCATGAAAACATCACAAGCGCATTAAAATCAATGATTTATTTGTCAAAAATGTTTCTTTGTGTTCGTCGTTCCGCATTGATACAATTTTTTACGCCATAAAATTTATACGCTATCATATAAAATCGTATTTTTTACAAATTTTACATAAATTTTTTCTAATAAGAGTGGAAAATGAAGGGTAGAGAAGGAGAAAGGAAGAGAAGGAGAAAATGAGATTCAAGAGTTAAACGAGTGAAGTATGCGAGCACTGGGTCCCGACTCTACGTTATACCTGGCACTGAAGCTCTGACATACTTTGTATGCTAATGTCACATTTAACGTTGGCTGTTTTTTTTTTATTTTTTTTTTTTTTTTTTTTTGGTGAGTTTTTGTGTTTGTCGGTTCCATGAAGGATCTAAGAACTTTCAATGAATGAGTATTAAGATTGAAAAGGATCAAAAAGCGAATAATCAGAGATAGTGAAAAAAATCAATAAACAGGAAGGAAGAGAAAGTGAAGAAAGATCGATACACTAGGCTATAGGTCTCATATTATTTTTAATTGCAGTTAAACAATCTCAATATAATTTGAATTTAAAAAAAACAATTTTTATAAAGCTTAAAATTTCTTCTTTAAATGATCAATAATTTTTTAATAATTAAAATTGTTTTTATATATAAATAAATCTGAAGTATCTGCAATATCTTTTATTTATAATTTCAATTAACATTTATTGTTTAAAGAATTTATTTTTATATAGGAATATTAAAAATATCCAGTATATGAAATAAATACTTATGTTAAAATATGTTTAAATAAATTATTTAATTGTATTTATAGACCAAAGTTAGATTACTGTAATGTTTATATTAAGAATATAACTTTGATAGAAAATATTTTTAAAATTTAATGAAACAATTAATCAATTACCACAATCATTTTTAAATATATAAACTAATTTTTTATTATTGCTTTATCGTAATTTTCCAATAAAAATTAATAGTTCCAAATTATTTTATCGTAAATGTACGAATTTGATAATTTTTTAAAAATTAAATATTTACAAAAAAATTATGAATAAAGGAGTACCTTATTATGTAAAATATAAATAATTAATGTTCTTAGATATCTATACCGATAGATTCAAGTTAAGTTGACATTGAAAATTAGTCAATAATACAGCTTCAATGTAGAGCCGAAATTTACATTGACCATTTGGAAGAGTAGTATTAAATATATTTGATGAAAGAAAGGTATGGGATTTAGTCTCGATCTATTAACGATATTGTCTCGTCCGAGATCTGTTGGTCCATTTGGCGTTTTATAACAATAGCATCCGTCGACATCAATCCTCTTCTCCTCTCAGATTGCGTAATAAAGACGTAATTGCGGAGTGGCATCACTTGTTCCGTTGCAGACCGTTCACGACTTGATGACTGACGTCTTATCCCCACTTGGCGTTTAATGCACGGGAAATCGAGAGGCTGTTGCCGAGTACAGCTAAGGAGTCTGTGCCCGACAAAACTTATGGAAGTACGTATTGTGTACATTGTTTTTACATCGTAAGCGAAAACAGGAGGAAGGAGAGAATGGAGACAGAGAGAGAGAGAGAGAGAGAGGGAGGGCGAGATGGAGGAGGACCGAGAGACAGAGAGGGATAGAGGAAGACGAAGAAACAGAAAAAAGAGAGAAATGTAAACGCAAAAGCGCCTGCGCTGCTGTGCAGTGGAAGCAGTGCGATGCAAAGACGGTATAAATAAGTAGCTGTCGTTTACAGAAGAAAAAGAAAGAGTCAAACGGGAGGGACGGAGAGAGCCAAGAAAGAGACGTGTATGCTCGCTCGCTCGAATGTTCCTTTTTCTTTTTTATTTCTCCGTGACTGCTGGAAAAAAGATCAAAGAAAACGGGCAGAGAGCGAGAGAGAAGAATGAATAAATAAAATCAGGGTGGAGCGCTTACGCTCGCGTTCGTCGCGACGTGAACGAGCCCAGGGAGAGAAAGAAAAGGGACAGACACCCCGATTCCACCTTTGATTCCTTTGCTGCTTCACTTTTTCACTTCCCCGCCCCCTCCCCCTTTCTCTCTCTCTCTCTCTCCCCCTCTCTCTCTTTATTTCTCTCTTCCTCATATATTCAAACCGTGATGTCGCTTCATTCCTTAGCCTACCTTCCCGCGTGATGCATACGTGCGCGCAAACGGTTTTGCATTGGAAAGTCTCTTCTGTTCTGGTTCTTGCCGATTTTTCTCTTTTATCCGATACTTGCAGGTGCGCATTTTTTTCGTAATCGGAAGCTTTAAACGGGAGCTTTGAATGCGAGTCGTGAAACATCTCTTCGGATCCAACAAATTTACCCGCTCTATGTCATATGCCCGTAACATAAATCCCGTTTTTTCTTTTTCGCTTCAAGCTTATATGATATCACATCGATTCAATTTTTTGCTCGCATTCATCAACTTTGAACTAATCTTATTATATATTCAACGCACTCGTACGCGGAATAATAATTCTATTCAAATCCAAAGGTGGATTATCTTTTGTGGCCACGGCTTAACTATTTGCTCATATCAAGTGACACTTGTGATTTTGCGAAAGACTACATTTCTATTAAACGCTAAAAAAATACGAAAAAGATTCGTATACAGTGAATGTTTTATTAACGATTGTTGCGCGAGAAGTAAAATCGGAACAAATGCGGTAGAATTGCGTTTTCTCGCTAGTTTACCGAATAAGTAGTCTACGTCGAAAACGGTCAGACGTCGCAGTTTATAAATGTGTAAAGCTTGTCTTTGACACAAATGAGAATTACCTTTTAAAAGCGATAAAAAACTTTCTTTAATACACGTGAAAAATTGTGAGATTAGCTTTGAGATATAAATTTTCTTTTTTAATAGATTGTTTGCACAAAAGATGAATGCGTTTCTTAGAAACAACCTTAGAAACGGTAATCGAAACCTTTAGATTTTTCCTTCGAAAATTTATACATTTGGAGCGTGTAGTAGTATTTGAGGTAGATCAGGGTTTAAGAAACGAAAGCACGAGTCAAGTCATTTGTCAGGTTTAAAGTGATGAATGTATCGAGAATCTAACAATTATAAAAGTCGGTGAAAGACGTGGATGTAATCGAGAATAAAAGCCGTGTCAATCGAAGTAGCGAGTAAGAGTAATCGGGCCACGCATACATCCATTCGGCATGACTTCCTTAAAAAAGAGAAAGGGCCAAGATGCACGCGCGTTCCATCAATTCGCATTCACGAAAATAATCGTGGCAAAGCGACATTGCACTCGACGTAAGGACCGGCGAACGCGGTGCTGACATTCCTCATCGGCATCCCTTATATAAACAAGGCACCTTATCTCTTCCTTTCTCCAGGAGACGCGCTATTTGCATCCGCGCAACGATGAATAGAGTAGAAAAGAGAAAGAGAGAAAGAGAGCGAGAGAGAGAGAGAGAAAGAGAGAGAGAGAGAGAGAGAGAGAGAAAGAGAGAGAGACTTATGCAGGGCCTAGCTTTGGCTCGTACCGTTCCTTTCGCCAGTCGCACAGTCGTCGCCGCCGCCATTTGGAGAGAAGGGAACAGAAGCGGAGGCCCCCAGCATGTTTATTGGCGTATCTCCGAGTCTTAAATCTTTATGTTGTCTTTCTGCGGCGGGGCCTGTTTCACCTTCTTTTCTCCATCTCTCTCCGATTCTTTATTCTCCTCTTTTTCTTCCGCTGCTTTGCCTACCGAGGGCCGTCCGACAAAAATAGAAGGGCAATAATGCGCGCGCGGGCGAGAAGACAACCGACGAGAAAACCTTACGATTGTATGCGTGCGTGTAGAAAAATTAAGAAAATGACGACTAAAGATCTATTCTTTTTTCAGATGAATATTTATTTGCTCTTTTCTCCAACTTGTACATTCGTATTGCATTCAAGGTAGAGCAGTTATACATAAACAGTAAAACGTTTAATAATCCATTCCTACGGCTTAGTGTCGCATTTTCTCTACTTTAACAAAAAAAAAAAAAAAATGACAAATTAGTACAATGAATTTTAAAAATATACGCTATTACAAAATGGAAAATTTTTACCAGCTCCAATATAGCTCAACTTTCTCTAATAATAAATTTTTTAACACCGAGTAAACTTTTCATCAATTTATTTTGAATTATTACTATTGATAATTTAAAATCCTTAAACATTTACGGATATCAGCGTTTCAGCTGTGTATATTTTCCCAAATAGACCCGATGTTGGATTGCCTTTAATTTGTAAGGATCATAAAAGTGACAATGTCGTTTTATTCGATCCACAAAAGTAGCTCGTAGTTGCAACAACAACAACAACAACAATACTGCTGCAAATTATGCATAAGCGTGCGCATAGGTATGCATTCGATGAGAAAGAAAGACGGAAAAGGAGAAAGAAAAAAGGAAAGAGACGGAGAAAGAGAATGGATAATGTTAGATTTAAGAGATATATCTCAAAGGCTGGTAGGCGTCGGTTACGCGGGCTTCTTTTCTTTCTTCCAATCTCAAAAAATCGCAGGCCGATACAGAGCAAGGAAGAAATAGAAAGAGAGAGATGATAAGAGAATAGTGAAGGAATGAAGGGACGAAGGGACGAAGGAATGAAAGCGTCCACCGCGTTACGCACCGCACAGGAGCTAAAGGGGCGGCACACGTATCCTACGTATTCACTTTTCTCTTATTTCCCTCTCTCTCACCCTTTATTTTTTCTTTTTTTCCTCTCTTGAGCGTGCCTTGCAAAGAAAAGACTCACAAAGTGTATACGTAGGAGTGGAAGAAAGGCGACTTTTGCGAAAGTCATCGCGAGGAATCCTTGTTATCCTTATCCACCTCCTTATATTATTTTTCTCGTTCCGAAATAATTATTTAAATTCTTTTTAAATTAAAATAAAAGAAAATTCAAAAAATAAAATTTTATATAAATCATTTTGAAATGAAATCGATAATTTGTAGTGATACTGGTTTTAATCTGAAATAATTCTGTAAAACTTTAATTGCAAAGATTGATCAAAACAAGAATTTTATCCATCTCGTATTTTGTATAAAACATAAAGTATTTAAAGATATCTATTGAAATAACTACTTATATTCACATAAATTCTTTAGATTAATGATAAAAAAACAAATTGTTATCATTTTTAGAATGAAATATTGGTGAGAATAGTTTATATAATTTTCAAACAATCATATTAATCATAAAATAAAATTATTTATTACTATTAATAAAATTGAAGTGTGTAAAAATTTAGAAAATCATTTCAATTTTCTTTTCAATTTATTAAACTTCTAATCTTAAATGTTTATAGTTTAAACTATTTATTTACATCATCTCAAATCTAATTTTATGATTTAAAGAACTAAATTCAGAATATTTTTCGTTATTTATTTAAATAAATGTAAATTTAATTTTCAAAATATGCATAAAATATTTGGATTATTGAGTTGATTAGTTGTTAATAAACTTTATTTAAATACATAAAATAACTATTTATGATATTTTTATAATATTACTATTTTTTATAATATTAATAAAGTATGTATAATTAATATAATAACAATAGCAATATTATGATCATATTCTTAAAATTTTTGTGTGCTTCATATAAGTACATTTATGTTATTTACTTATTTTCATAATCTGCTTTTTCTTTTGTACATTTCAACTTTTTTTTTACATTTGCATGAATTATCGTATTAACACTTAAATTATCATATTCAAGTACTTTACACAATATCAATAAATTTAGCTTTTGTCCATTTTGAGTGTACAATGATTACAAGTATCCCTATGGTGAAAGTTGAAGAAATTATTTGAATAATGAATCGTCTCTTTGCTTTCTTTACTTGTATATTCCATGAATTTAATGCACTTAAATTCCGTCTTAAAGGATTATTAATTATATTGTAGATGACAAGAGCCAGTCATCAGTCACGAAGGATCGAATAATACTTGCATCGTCGTCAAAAAAGGAACTTCTTATGACTGAAATAAATATCTTTACATGATGATAATGACATAGTGATGGAATAGTTGTACTTCCATTTCCAAACTACATGTATTAAATTCTGTTTAATATTTTCTTTATCACAATATTTATAATTACAAGTCAATTAAACTTTATAGGAAAATTAATTTTTTTTTTTGATTATAGAAAAAAATTATATTAATAATTATTTTTATTTTACGAAAGTGGATATTATTTAGACATATAACTTTATTATTTATAATTTGAGTTTTCAGATATTTGAATATATATATTAACAATAAGTTACATGTTTTAATATTTTATATTTTGTATTGTACAATTATATATTGTATTAAAATCATTAAGCCATTTTAATTAATTTCCTTTTATTTACTGTTGATTTTTTTTTTTAATTTAGGATAAATATTATTATATTTATCCTATTACTATAAGTAGTATTATATCTATTTTTAAATTTATTTATTATTTGTGATAATTAAAAAAAAAAAAAATTAAAAATTTTAAGAGAAAATTTAATATTTGTAATATGTAAATTTGAATACAAATATTTTAAGAAATTTTAGCATTTTGTTTCAAATATTTATTTTTGTAAAAGTTAGGATTATTTTATTTCTAATAATAAGAATCAATAATATTGCTAAAATACGGTTCAATATAGTTTTATATTTATTCAATTGAATTTTTCTTAATCTTGTTGTTTTAAAATTGTCTGTAATGTAAATCTTTGGGAATATAGTAAATTTAGTATCGAATTAATATTACAGATAATACCGTTGATATCAAAATAGAGTTCATAACATTGTTATGTAAGTGATGGTAATCTAGTATCAAAAGTCAATTAATCAATAAATTATACAAGTTTCAATTATTTTAAAAATTTAACTTATATTTACGAGTCATATGATAATTTAAAATATCATTCATCATTTCATGTATCTGGTGAATTTTGAATATCAGTAGTGATCTATCTTAGAATCCAGTACTATATGATAATATTGATCATTTATCATTTTGTAGATGGAGTAAAGAAATTTTAAGATATTCGTAAAGTTAAAAGATATTTTATAAAGTATCTTTACATGTTTTTAATTTATTACTGTCAATGAAAAATTATAAATCTTTTTAGTAATTCATTTAAATGTGATTGTAAACTCAATTGTTTTTTAGCGATAACGTTGATACGATCATAATATTAAAATAAAATATACCTAGTTCAAATTTTCTTATAAAAATATTTTTTTATATTATTTTAATGAATGATTTTATTTCACAATATCAAAGAAACATTTGATAATTTTAATGAAATATATATTTTATTTTGTTCTTATAATTCTGTTGTCAGATATATATATAATTATAATCAATTGACATAATTACTTGGTTTACTGTCAAATAAAACATTTTTCAAGTATTAGATCTAGTAATTATTTTACTACTACTATGTTTTTTTATGATACTAAATAAATGAATTAAAAAAAAATCTGCGTAAAGAAAAATTTATTCTTAAAAATTAAAATTTTCTAGTTCAGTACATATCTATAATATATTTAAAATTATAAATACATTTTTCTGAAACATGTATTATTTAAAGATAATAGAATAATTTTGAATAAACTTAATTATATTTCTGATTTTCGGTTCATAGTTGAATGATTAGTAATATGAATATTTACATTATTTAATATAAAAATAATATCTGATTAGAAATTTTCAATACATTTATGCTAGAATAAAATAGATAAATGATGTCATAATATTTTTAATTTACAATGAACTAATATTGAATGGCTTTTTATCTCAATAATTAAATTATATTACAAAATTATTTAAAAGTAAAGAAACTCTTTTAATAATAAAATAAACTTTTGCTTTAATATATTTTTGAATACACAAGGTTCACAACAGGTTTCTATTGAAAATGAAGGCAATTGTCAGTAGTAAATTAGCGTTTTACATTACTTATAAATCATCTTTTTTTAGATAAAATGAGAATAACATGAAATAATAAAATTGAAAAATTTTACATTATCTAATATATTTAGAATAAATTTAAAATTTAAAAACATTTCCATTAAAAAAAAAAAAAATTAGGAAAATCAATCAATAAATATATATATATACTTGTTTACGTTATTTTTATGAGTTGTACGGGTTTGGCAATTCATGATACAATCTTTGTCTTCTTTTATTTTATAACTACATTGTCTTATCAACTTATCGATTTCTGAATATTATTAACTTTATTAATAGTTATTTTACCGGAGCATTAAAAAATCACCTACTATTACTATGAAAAAATAATAATGGTTTATCCATCTTATTTTAACATTGCGAATTTACCATACATTTAAATAATACCATGTTTTAATATTATTATATAAATTAGAATTTATTAAAATAAAAGTAATTTTTTGAATATTAATTTATTTAATTAATATATTATTACGCTATCATTAACCTTACTATTACTATTACAATAATAAAATTGTAAATTTATAAAAATAGCTTGAGGACGGGTGATGAAAAAAAATCAGGTTTGTTTTTCAAGGGATGAACTTTTCGAAGGTGAATACTGGTTCTTAATATCTGTGAAATATGTAAAAAATATTCTTTTTATCTTGATCTATCAATTTTAATTTGAGGTTTTTTTTTCATTTATTCTCTTGACGTTGATCATTTTTACGTGAAATTTTGATTGCATCAATTATCTCGTGTCGACTTACTTTTTGTTTTATAGTTTTTTAGAACAAGTACTAATTTATAAAAACTTGGGAGGTTTAATTTATACAAGTGAACTCTTGTTAAAATATGTAAATGAAAATTGCATCAAAATGTGTAAAGTTTATTTTTAAATTATTATTTAGAAAAAGATTATACCCTGTAATTTAACACAGTTAATGTAATAACTTTATACATATAATAAATTGAAATGTTAAATAAATAAAAAGGGTGAGAAAATGTTGTATTTACTAATTTTTTGTGTTGATGCTTTGTTTCTTTATACAAATACATCAATTGTTTAAAAATAAATTTTTTTATTCACTTTTGAAAATCCGTTTGTGTTTGGAATTGCACTTGATTATGAGATTTGGTTACAAATGTAAAAGGTTCGTGTGAGGTAAAAAAATAGATCGATGGAAAAATTTTATTTTCAGCAGTAGATAAGTGTTTTATTTAAAGAAATTGTAGGTTGTTCAAAACAGTAGCATAATACGGGTATTATTAAAAAGTTTTTTGTAGCAATAGCAAAAAAGAATTATTAAAAAGTACTATTATTTTTGTAACAGCAATACCAAGTACACGTTCGATGACTGTGATTTAAAAGAATTAAAATTATTTGAAAGATAATAAAACACAAAGTAAGAAGGATAAAAATTTAATGATTTTCAACTGAATTATTAAATTATGTTTTTGTCGATAAATAAATAAGTAAATAAATAAATAAACAAGTAATGAAAAAAATGTTAAAGGTAGGCGGGTAATAAACAATTATTGCCTTAAAGATAAATCTTTGTGGGTAAACGACGCTTGTTGAATGAAATTCGAAAAAGAGCGGCATTTATTGTTTTGAAATATTTTGATGCTTATTAAGATAAGATTAATAAATATATAGTTGGGCAATTTTTGCAAGTGTTCCCACCTCCGAGGAGAAGAGGAGGAGAATAATAAAAAACAACAATAAACCCATTTGGTATGCAATGCTATTCGAATCTATATCGCTGCATAGATTTCTACAAGAACGCCTACGCGGAACTTATCAATGTCGAAAAAGAAAAAGACCACGAAGAGCCGTAGTTGTGCTTGTACGCACGCACGTTGCACTTTCATCTAAGATGCTAATAATATAATACTCGCGAGAGTTCATCTGTTATGTAAAGGGAAGTAAGAACTGGTCGGGTTGCCGATAGGAAAGGAGGGATTGGAAGAGGCCTCCGCCGCTTTTGAATGTACTCGCGCTTTTTTCCCCTATTTATTTCCTGAAACTCCCGAGCGAGCTGATAAAAATCCCTGCCGCGGAATTACCGCTGCTCGTGGCTGATAAAAAGGCCCGAGTGGGGGAGGGAGAGGGAGGAGGGAGGGAGGGCGATGGGTGCGCTGTGGTTGGCGGATAAACGGGATAAGGAAATAATCCCTACGCCGCGGAGGATTCGTCATTCACGTGAGTTGGTGAGTGGAGATGCACACGTGAGTGCACCAGCGAAAACTTGAATGACGCGTGCGTTCGCTCACTCGCTCGTTCGCTCACTCGCTCACTCGCTCACTCGCCCAGTCACTACAAGAATGGAGTTGAATGAAGCCGAGCCGAGACCTTATCCCTGAGTACCAACAACAGGTACTGCCTTACATGACACGTTATTAATGCCTTTTTTTACCTTTTCCAGGGAACGGAATTATTTTATTTTTGAATTGGGGCAGTATACTTTCGTAATCTCGAGGTAAAAAAGAATTCAACACAATTTCTTTTATCAAGGAATAAATTTATTCTGATTTGTAAATTAAATTATCTTACCAGTATTTTAAGGCCAACACTTTTAAGACTATTAAATAAATTAATAACTACTTTCTTTTATTACAAATATCGCTTTTTCTTTGATATTTCAATCGTAAATTTTTTAAAATATTTTCCAAATCAAGCTGAAAATCAAATCATTAAAAGAGATGTTGAGAATAAATTACATTAAATTAATTGTTTCTCAAATATTTTATGCTAATTAATAATTACTGAATAATTTAAGAGATAAAAAATTTAATTTAATTATATTAAAAACCCCTATAAACATTACTTTATAGGATATGCAGAACTATTAATGTCTACTCATTTTGTAAGTTTAATATGCATAAAAACAATTTTATATATTAATAATAAAACTATTTTTAATTATAAAAAAATAAAACCAAAGAAAAGGAAATGATATAATTCAAATTTTACGGTAAAAGTCATTACTTCTTTTATAATTTTTTTAACACTATCTAAAATGTGCTCTCATTTTTAGAATTTATCAATCCTAAAGTATTCAAATTTGATTTTTTTCATGAATGTTAAGTTTCGGTATTAAAAAAAAAGATGTTTATTTTAAATCAATATTATTATAATCATTATCAATCAATTATAACCTCAATAAACTTGATTAAGATGCGTGACTCATTAAATGTCTAAACGTATTTATAAAAATTATAAAACTATAAAAACTAAAAGATATGATTAAATGATTAAATTAACGAATATATATATATAATTTTATAAATTACCAACATATAATTTTATTTTAAATAAAAATACATTATTTAAATTATTTTTATAAATTATAGTTACTAAGGTAAATAAAAACAAATTATATTTTTATATTTTTATTGAATCACTGGAATAAAATTTTTTGGATATTTAACTAATATAATGTGATTCAATAATTTTGTGAAATTTTATGTCAATTATTTTTTTTTATAATATTTTGTGTAATTATTTTAAATATCCTAAAATAATTCTAAAAGCATTTTCATAATTCATGATTATATGAAAAAACATATTGGTTTAGGAAAATAATTTACTAACCAGTTTTATTTTTGGAAATGGTATATTAACAAAAGATACTAGTTGTATAAAATTGTATAATTTGCATTTGAAAATATAAGAAAATATAAAAATGTTTATATTTGTTTGTACTTATTAATGAATCTCCGTAACTTTATTACGCAATAATAGATTTTCATGAAAATTTATGTTTTGTTCAATAATTGACGAAGTATTTTTTTTAACAATGGAATCATTTAGAATGAAAAAAAGAATTACATAAAAAATATATAATTATATTATATTTTTTAAAACAGACGAGTATTGATAAGTTACACTAATGAAATAAATGACATATAATAATGATTTGATACCATATTTCCTAATAATTTGAAAATACTGCATACAAATATGTATAATAAATTAATTAATACAGGTATTTAATTTAAATTAAATAAAAACTACTTAATATTATGCATATTAAAAAGGTAAAAATATTTTGCAAATGATTATATTTAAAGGTAAAGTAATGTTTATAATTGCGGTTGTTTAATGTACGTAGCTACATTTATTTATACATTAGTACATCGCTAATTTTACTAATTCAAATATACATACATTTATATATATATATTTATGCTAATCATTCCTTTTAATTTAACATGATAGTTATATTACTGTAAGTTATGAAAGTAAAACACATTTTTTAAAATTGTTCATTATTACGTAATAAATTTTTTTTTATAAAATTATAATTTTATATCTTTTAAATTAATATGGTTTTAAATGATACAAAAGTTTAATAAAACTTCAACAAAACTTTAATTACATTTATTGCTGTTATGGTAACTGAATATTCAGCAATGAAAATTAATTTCAATCATTGATTTATAAAAAATTTTGTTTTGATCTATTTGAATAATATTTTTTAAACAATTTAAATCTGCTAATGAAACCCAAAAGTTGAAAGCAATAATTTTTCGTATTAATATTTACGAATGTTTTTCTTATTATTTTGAATTTAGTTTTATCAGAATAACGTTATAATATATACATTTGTAAAAGTATGTAATACTATGTAATATTTAATAATATTAATATAATATTTTTATAATTGTGTGCAACGAAATTTTATAGGAAATTTATTTTATTCATAAAAATAAATATTACATAGATGTTAAGGCTAATATTTCAAATTTCAAGGATGTTGATTTTTATAGATTAGCAATGTTAAAGTGAAATTTTCATATTTCAAGTAAATAAAACCGATAGTTAAGGAATTCCAAACACTTCGTTGGCATTCTTCATATTATTGTTAAGAAAGCAAATTCGCACCTTACAAGTAAAGATTAGAGAGACTCCATTAAATACAGTCGATTAAGATTAAATTCGGACAGCGTACATTTATTTATCGAGATAGATGACAAGAATTTATTTTTCTTTACATTGAAATTAAAATTTTTGTTTTTTAATGTATGCATTTCGTAAAAGTACACGTAAAAATAAGAATTAATTTAAAGAATGCCACGAGTAAATGTATAAAAATTTGCAATAATTCGTAAAAATATTAAATTTAATACCATAATAATTTACAATGTATTAAAATAGAAATGGATTTGCATAATTTATGCATTGCCAGCTCTTTGAAACAAATTGTATTTTTTAAAAATAAACATTGTAGAAATATTGATAATTTAACGTGATCGAGTTCTTTAGCTGGAAACATTGTAATATATTTTACAATAGTAGACATTGCATGCTTTTGAAATTTTACGGTATTAATCCAAATATATAAATATGTAGGAATAGTTGCGAAATTAAAAAGAGGTTTAATCGGGCAAATTTATAAATGAAATAATCGTGAAATTTGTTGCCATTAGGAGCGAATTTGAGCAATCGGATTGCAGAGACGCTTGGATTTTGCCATTACAAGTTATTAATCGACATTATTGAAAATAATCTGAGTTTTGATAAATAAGGTACGCTCAAATGGACTCCCATTGAATAGCAACATTTTATAACTTTCTAACCGTTAAACGAGCCTTTCATAAAGCGCATGCCTGCATAACTTGGGCCCGCGCAATAGGAGATGACACTATCGATCTGCGGAAAGAGAAATCGTGCGTCTCGCTACTAAAAATTCTTTCTCGGTCCACGAGCGCCTCGGTAATTGCGCGTCAATGGGATAAGGAGCCGGCGCGTTTAAAAGGCTTTTTGCGCCTTATCATCGGCCCTTGAGGCCCTTCCACCCCCCACCCCGTCGCATTTCCCTACAATGAGGTCGAGTACGTAAAAATGTCACGTATCCGCTCAACCTCGGTGGCAATTCGACCGTTACACTCAAGAAGAAACCAACAAGAGCAAAATAAAAAGGGTGGGGGAGTAGATGAGATCGTATAGATCGAGCCTATCGATAATAACTCCCCATCGCCGGTCCCGCTCGAGATAAGAGGAGGACGGCAAAAGAGTTGAGGAAAATTATGGCGATCGGTTATTTTTCTCTCTTTCTCCTCACATCTTTTTATTTCGTCTTAATTAACCGTCGAGGAGTGGAGTGGAAGATGGAGTATCGGGGAAGGCCCAAGGAGGGGAAGAGCGAGAAAGAGAAGAAGGAAGTGCAGCGCACGCGGGTCGTAAAATATTGCCCCCGCGACCTTGTCCGTGTGTACTCGCACCAACACAAAGGGAGGGGAAGAAAAGGAAAAGGCAAGAGTACTCGATAATGCAAACACCGGGAGATATTGGCGATCGCGCGGAAATTCGCGGGGCGCGTGGGCGGCGGGGGTCGGGGCGTTCGGAGGGGGTTGGGGAGGGATCCCCCTACTAAAAAGATAGGACGGGAGGGTTCGGCTGCACCGAGTTATCAGGGCTCGAAGAGTTTATGGTCGACGGGGAGCCGTTTGTACCTCTTGTGACTCTGATCTCCCTCCGCTGTAATCTGGACTAATTTATTCGGACTTAAATTTCGAAGCTCGAAACTAGTACACTGTATTGCGTACTGATTTTTTTATCGTTAACCTTATTTACAAGCATTTGACGAATATTTACTTTTTTAATTGGCTTCTGTTGACATTTCTGCATATTACTACCCAGCTTATCTAATCTTATTTGGCTTTGTATTTGTCAAATCTACTGTTTTCTCTTGGCGTTAGTCAAGATAGTATACTTTCCTTCCCGAACTATTTATAGTCTCGATCACCATAACTAGTAAAAGTTTTTTATGCTTGATTTATTCCAATATTTTTGATACCAGACCAACAATTTATGAAAAATTTCTTATACTATATTTTAAAACATTTAAACATATATATATTAACGCGACTTAACATATTATACTTGCAATGATATTCTTATTGTATTCATGATTATTAATATTTTTTCAAAAATTTGCAGGACATACGAATAATATATTCTAATCAATTTTATACATTTAAATGTTCAATAAAAAATTTTTAAAGTTTTTGCCGATACCATTCTCAATTTATTGTAAAATTATTTAATCAAATTCAAATAATAAATAAGTTGTATGAATGTTACATAAATTTTTAATTAAACATAAGTTAATGAAATCAATAAAGATTTGTAAAATTCAATTTATGATTAATGAATCTTCTTCATTATTTACATTTGCTTCTTTCGTTTTAATATACGTTTACAAACTAAAATTTTTGCAATATATACATATTTATTTCAATTGATAAATTTATACTTTTTATTTTACATTAATTAATTAACTTTATAAAATATTGACTTAATTTAACGATTTAATTACTCAATGAATGAATCGGTAATGTTATAGCGTTTATTTAACAAATATTTAATATTTATAAATTAATTAAAGTTTTTAGTATTAATGTAAACTATTTTTAATGCTTGATTTGTATTAAATTATAGTTTATAGTCATCTAAATATATTCCATATATACAACTTTCCATTTTTAAACATATTCGATTGTGCAATATTGATTTTAACGTGTGGTTTCTTTTTAATAATGATCGAAGTTTAATACATTACTATGTAATAAATAAATTGGAATAATTTTATTCGTTGCAGTAAATGTAATTGAATCTATACAATTTCAAAATCCATTTAATAGGGAATATTGCTTCATATACATTTTGCATCATTAAGAATGATACTTACAACTTTCCGTAAATTGAAAGAGATTTGTTTCTCGATAAGATAAATATAACTAATTGAAGTTACTGGTATAGAATGAGCAATATTGACATTATAAATATAATGTACTATATTTGGTCAAAAGTTATTTCAATACGTACAAAAAGTAAAATAAGTTCTGGAAAAAAAATAGTAAAAAAAGTTGTAGTTTTTAAAAAATATTTTTTATAAATTAATAATTTAAATTTAAATACATAATATAATTAATTTAATTAATTTTACTTTCTACATCATTATACAGTAATTAAAATAAATGGAGAATCTGTAATAATTGATAAAAAAGATGCAAGTAAAGAATCATCCACGTTAATTGAATTTTAATTTATGAAAGCTTATTGTTTAAAATTAATTTATCATGTATTGTAAGAACTTGATGAATTAAATTAATCAATTCATAAATTTTATTTTATGAAATGCATGCTATTATTAACTTTGAATTTACTTTTAAAAGTATTTCTTTCTTTATTTTTTATATTTGATTATTTTGATTAGAAAATAATGTTATTAAAAAAATATAAATAAAAGCTAGTGACTAAGTATACAATTAAAATTTATTCTAATCGTGAACGTGTATTCTTGATCATCAACTTGAAATTATGATTTATTTTTATTGTACACAAAGAAACAAATTTTCAATGAAATCCAAGTATATATATAGTTATCACAATAGATATGTAATAGTAAAGTAACATTTATAATCATATAATTAAATTAATTGTAAATTTTAATAACATACAAATTAAAAAGAAAATTTTTATTTTTATAAAAATTTTTAAAATTTCAAAAATAATGCTAATGTTTTGTGTATTGATATAAAAAATTCAAGAGATTATACAACAAAAATATTTCAGATTTGATTAAACGTAATATTTTTTATACTTGAACATACAAATATACATTACACAATAAAATATTTATATTTTATCATTAAATAAAATCTTAAATTAACTTATTACTATAATTATTTTAAAGACTAGTATAATGATTTTTAACAAAATGGTTTTTATTTATAAGTATGATATATGATTGTACGTATGATTAAAAATTATTTATGAATTTATAATGTTAAATTATACTTTATATTAATATATTCCAGAAAATATTAATACAAAGTCACTGTATTACAATTTTTACCTAAACAAATATATTTTTATTCAAATTGTGAGTTTATTGATATTTTTTTTCTTTAATTAATACTAGTTTTACAAAGGAAAAATAAAGATGAATAAATAGTTGAGTAGACAGATTTGCATAAATTGAAAGCGAAAGAGCACATTAACCACGGGCGAAAAATATTGGGAAGATGGACAAAAACAATAAACAAAGTTGTAAAAGGAAAAGAGAAAGAAAGTGTCAAATTCCTCTTCGATCTTTGGCGGCGGCGGTATGTATATAAAAACACACGTATGTTTCGTAGTAATTTTTTCCCGCAGCTATGTGTATGTATAGGTGTATTTTACAAAGGCCTAAAAACTACGGCAGCATGTGAACGCGTGCTCGTAGATGTTAAAAAAGAGAGAAAAAAAAAAGATTAATCGTAAGACCACGTCGACTTTCAGGCTCCTCGTCTCCTCTTTTTTTCCTTCGATCGGCCCCAAAGAGAAATGGGGAGGAATAAGGATAGAGAAGGATCGAGGGAGATTCGAGGTATAGGTTTGCGTTACTGCGTATGAGATTAGCATCTGCAGTCTGATCGATGATGATCTTCTGAATCTCTCTCAGTATGCGAAGTCGAAAACTGTGTCGCACAGGTATGTCGAATTAAACTTTGTTGCATAGAGGTAAATTTTTGTGATTTTGCTAACTTTTGAGGATTGAGTATCATCAGTTCAAAATTTATTAGAATGTTCTATTTATTGAAGAGGTGGTTTTTATAATTTGTGATTTATCCTTTTAGAAATTTATTTAATTACTCGAGCGGTTTCGAAGAGTATTCTTTTTTTTTTTTTGCTGATGAATTCTTTATTTTCTACTCTAGTATCAAACTATTTGGGTACAGTTATTTAAAAAGTATTTTCAAAGAAATTTTGTCAAAGCAATTAATTAAGAATGAAAACGAATTCATCTCAATAGATGTGATAATATCGTTTAAAGCTTTTAATGACTGAAATTACAGGTATCCTATACATTTATTACAAGATATTATGTATTTAGGTGTTGAAAAAGACCCATCTATTTAGTTGCTTAAATAATTATAACATAAATTATAATCAGTAATGAATAATGCATACATTTAAATTTATGTAAATGGAAAATTTAATTAAGTAAAATATTATTTAAGAGACAAGACAAAATTTATATACTGCAAAAGATTATTGGTAGTGATAATTTAATTTCGATATTCATTTTTCTACGAAAGTAATGATTATATTGTACACAGCAAAGAGGTTACAATCCTCATCTCGAATCAAAGTTTTTATGTACAATTTACATAAACCTTAGAAAAACACGATGAAAAATGATTAACCATATGCTTCCTATAAAAAAAAAATCTACGAATCGAGATTACATTAAGTTTTCCAAGTGACTCGGAGAAAGGCTGCACCATCATCCTCATCTTGATCCTCATTCCCATCATTATCGAGAGATCGCGAGTGGCACTTTTAGCGTGTGCGTGCGATGAGGAGGAGGAGGGGAGGAGGAGGAGGGATATACGCGTAAAAATAAGATCGTTATGGTAATAAATTTCAGGTGCACGTAGCGGGTTTCCGCGTCGCAACGCAGGTTGGGAAAGGTTCGTCGCCGTGCTTTTGGGCCGGGTAACGCGCTTGCGAAAAGGCGAGGCGTTGCGAGAGGTAATTTCCATTGTTACAGTACACGAGATCGAGAGAGAGAGAGAGAGTGAGGGGGAGGGAGAGAGAGAGGGAGGGGAGGGAGAGAGAGGTAATGTGCGTAAAACGGTGCAAGGTTGACCTAGTCGAAAAAATTGCTTTCCATGTGTCAAGATTCTAGGTGCGGCAGTATCTTGCAGGAAGAGAGAATAGGAAGAGAATAGAAAAGGAAGCTCGTAAGTCCAAAGACAGATGCGGCTCCGAGCAAAGTTTCAAGTCATGGGTGAATCCACGTAGGTGCGTTGTGCCGCTTTTTTTGTTATGCATCGCTGAATTTTTAGCGGAAAACTTTGAAATACACTCGAGATGTTTTTTTTATTCCCTATTTTAATAATACGTCATTTTGCGTTGGGAAGTCTTTCCATCGACACACAGAGTCAATGGATCACTAGATCTTTCGGTCGCTATCGGAGGTTTTCTTTTTCTTTTTTATTCGTAGCAAGGCTCATTTTAAATTTTGTCATCAATTCAAAAAGTAATGATGAGTTTTAGTTGAGTGATTAAAAGATTAAATTAAATGTAAATTTTTTTTTTTATGACTTTCATTTGAGCAGAGGAGGTTTTGTCGATAAACACAGGAGTAATGGGGATAATAAAATTTTGCATAAAATGAGGCTTCATTTCTATAGTTAGAACAAATTTTCTTTCCTTTTAAATTGTGGATTTAAATTTGATTTGTTTGAAAAAGTCAGATTCTCAAATAGCGCAAATACACAAAAAGCTCTTGCCAACGCTCGGAATCCCAAAAAGAAAGAACAAGGGGAGGCCTTAAAAAACGACAAGAGGATCTGTAATATAAATATAAATCGGAGGTGCTTTGAGAAAGAAAGTAAGGCTATGGAGTTGTTTATTCCCCCGGATAAACAACAATATTCAAATATGCAAAACGCGATGAAAATTAATAAGAGGAGGATTTCGTCGACACACCACACACGCAACGGGAGAGTGCGCGCGCACTTAAGAGTGACGGGAGCGAAAGCTGGAAAATAAAAAAAAAGTCTAGGGAGAAATGCAGAAGGCGCTCCATTGTGGGAGTGGGAGCCCGCCCCCTCCTTGCTCCCTGACCCCGTGCTAATTGCATTTGTCATTTCGTATCCGCAGGCCTCATTACGGAAGAGAGACGCTCAACTCGGGCCTGACGATACCTGGCCTCCTTAGGCTAACGGCACCTGGATGAACTCTAGGTTTCCTAGACAACCCGTAGGTCCCAGGATGGATGACCCGCTGCCCAATTGTCCACGCTCAAAACGATTAACGCCCGTGCTCGTTTAGAAGAACTTTATACTGTGTCGGCCAACTCAATCGACGCATATCAAACCCGTCAACTGGCTTAATCTGGTTCACCACTTAGTTGCTGGAATAACAACAAACTTTCTTTACGACTTACAATTAAAACACGAGATTGATGATCCAATATAGGGATCGAATCATTGGTTTATTTCTAATCTGTGATACTGTGAACAAAGACTCGTGCAATTTGCAAGTACATTCGGTTATTTGATAACGGGAGCGCAGCGTTTCTCTTGGCTTCGAAATTATTCTAATTAAATGTATATAATTTATCAATTATAATTATAATTATAAAGCATTTATAATCACTTTCATGGCTATCTGTTTTTTAATGAAACATTCTTCAAAGTTTAACTATGTAGCTGTTTTTTATTCAGCTTTTGATATTTTATTCGTTGCATTTTAACAAATTATAATTATAACTAATAAAAATATAATTTTTTGGCATATATTTCATAACCTAATCGATCCAAATTTATTTGACGAACCTTCAATGCATACCTATGCCTAAATTTTTACAATTAATAAACCAATTATTGTTATTTTTTATATTTTGGCACAGTTTATTAGTTGGAAAATTTATAAATTTATAAACTTTTTTCCTCAAGTGTTCCTAATTGTGTAATGTATTTATTTTTCTTATATTTCATATTTTATTCTTTCTTGCATACTATTTTATAAATTAATTCATTTAATTAAACTAATTTTAATGTAATAATTTCTTTGTCAAACAGATAATTTATAAACAAAATGAATATAATACCGTAAGTATTGTGTTATTTGAAAAAATAAATATGTAACGTATTCGAGTAATTTTAAAAGAATACTACAGTAAGTTTTGCAGAATTTTGAGATTACTTATTTCATTGTAAAATATTCTCACAAGATAAAATTAAGTAAGACAGCGATTATGCCACTGTTGTACCATTTCCTTACAATTACGAATAAAAAACCTCGAATCACCCAATTACAAAATCTTTTTCGGTGAAAGAAAGATTTCTACGACAATAGATTTCAACTTTTATGAGTTCTAAATTCTACTTGCTTATGTTAATAATTTTACTACGAAAGCTATTTCAATTATTTTTATATGAAGTAAGGTTCGTGGTATAATATATCCGTTGTAGTAGCATAAAAGGTATCCGTTATAAAGTTTATTTATCTTTTACATGACAATATACCAGTACAAAGTACGGGCAAGGAAGAATCATTTTTGCTTTATTTGACTCCCGAGAGATTTATTCATGACTAAACAAACTTTCTTAACTATTTATCCGTCTTTCAACATGAAGAAAAAATGCAATTTGCGTCAGTTCTCTTCTATTATACTAATAATTTACAACTAATAAAGTCGTGTTGACGAAACCACACAATGAAGGCAAATAATATTTCGCATCCTTGCGGAGCCCAGAGGACATAAAGAGAGTCTGCATTTGCTTTGCTCGACCAAAATCCCCGAAACCATTCGTCGGGATACATACAATCGAACTCTCGCGCGGCTCCGACCCATTCGCACTCGTTAAAATCTCGCCAAAGATCCAAAACATCCAAACTGCGTCATCGTTGTGTGGTTCAAGTGCTGATCCACCTACAAAAACGCGAGCGATCGTAAAAAACGGGCAGAAATAAATTTCATGCACAAAAGCGTGAAACCATGACTATAATGAGAGAATAAAAGAAATGGATTATTAGTCCTTAAAATTTGAGGGAACGAATCAACCCTCGATTTTTGAGGCTAGTTCTTTTTCATTTATATTGGACAAAGATAATTCCGGCTCGCTATTTGGTCAAGTTCTACTCGAGATCCCGAAACTGTTTGAGATAACTATTATTCACGAGTGAACGTACTCGAAAACATCAAGATACTTGTCTAATTGAATGCATACCTTTTTCCGATGATCTTTTACCGTCTGCAGTAGCTTAAAATGACATTAATCAATACATTTGTTGCTAAATAAATAAAATTCAATAGAATTTCTTACATAGAATACTTGGGTTGTGTAATAAACAGGATATGAAGGTTTTAGGTATTTGAAAGAATAAAACCAAGCTATACTTGGTTAAGTGTCAACAATATTTTGGCAGGATAATTTTCCAGATCTTTATTGTAAAATTCGAAACTCTTTGTTACAAACATTCAAATATACCGAGGCAATATGTTTATAGGGTCAGATAGACTGTTACAGACAAAAATTCCTTGCACTGACTACTAAAAATAAATTTTTTCTTTTTACTACAATACAATATTAAGGGTGTTGTTGGCGATTTCTAATGTAAGACCGATGATTTATCGAGCTCCTCAGAAAAAGCCAAGACTCTGGTTCCTGCAAATTTCGAAAATATGGTTGTATCCCTATTTCTCGCCCTCCTCCTATTATTCGGGGAGCTTGACATTTTGCGGTAACGAAGAGGTTGTCCCGAGTTGCTCCAAAGCACTCTGCACTCTCTCGTTACACGCGAGGGTAAGCCAACGATATCTGGTGTGTAAGGAACCGCTAAAATGCTGTTCTCTCTTATCCGAAGATCTGGAGCGGCGATGCGAAGAGAGGCACGCGGGAGAGCGAATGCGAGGGCAGCGGGCAACGCGATACCTAAGGTAAAAGAAACTCCCTTCCCATCCCTTCCCATCCCTTCCCGACCCAACCTATACCCGCTCACGTTCGCTCCTTTATCCTCTCTCTCTTCTCTCTCTCTCTCTCTATCCCTTTCTCTGCTAGTTTGCTAAGGAGCATACAATGCCGACTCATCCAAGGCTCTCTTCTCTCTTGCGCTCGCCTTCTCTGGTCATACGCCTTTAGTTGCTTCCCTTGCCCATACTTTGCTCCTTTCTTCCTTGTTTTTTTAATATTATCTTGCTTCCAAAAATTTCCGTATCTCGCTCGGAGCCTAACCCAGTGTGCAAGCCAGCTTGGGACTTTTATTAAATTTCATCCAATTTCAAGCTCACAAACAAGCTCCGAGCTGTAATCATAATTTACTTTTCGATTAAATCTCGGTGAATCTGAAGGGTCTAGGTTGTTTGCAGCTTTTTAAGTCTAAGCCGAATTATCTATGAGTTCAATTCAGAGGGTGATGACATTCGAAAGGAAAAAATTATCAGTCGATGAACATTGAACACTATCAATCCTGTACTTGAGATGACATTAGAAGTCATTTCAATTCATTTTTTTAGTTGTAGTTCGCGTTTTGTATGAACTTAGCGAAGGTTCTTTACACAAATTAACGGGCTTGCCAATGTTTACCGTTCGTTTCTACGTAAATTCTGTGTAAATTTTCCCATGAGAAGCATTTCTTACAGCTCCGGCAAGACACCTTCGTTCGACAATTAGAAACGGAAGTTCACGCACATATAACTTGAAAAGCAGTGCAATTCAAAAAGAGTGCACACCGTGATTAGTATATCTTATGTATAAAATATTTTTGATAAATATTCTCACATTAACAAATGCGTAGTAACAAACATCAGTAGGTGAATGACATGTCCAGACGTAATTTCACCTCGCACCGCTTAATCCTCTTTACCAGAATGACGCGGTATCGCAAACATCGCTGACTTTTATTCGTTGTAGTTGCGCTAATCACACAACTAAAACATTATGATAAATATTCCTACAGGGGAAAAGATGTGTTTTTATATACATGTGTAGGAATGGGGGAGAGGGGGTCGGATTCACGCATACATTTCGTCCGGAAAACAAGTACCCAGGCAAAGAACGATCTCTCGCTCTTTCTCGAGGGCTAATTACCAGCTGCGCTCAATGTGTTTATCGACGATGACGCTTTTCCGAGACGGAAATCCTCCTCCCGTGGCAGTCAGTTGCTAGATAGAGATAGAGCGACAGAGAGAGAGAGAGAGAGAGGGGGGGAGAGAGAGGGAAAGGGAGCTTCCCGTGCGTGCGAATGTGCCCTGGCCGTGGCACTCGATCGCATATGGAATCTAACTCGCGGTACGCATATGTGGCCGCGGCTGATAAAGCGGCGACCCCGCGCACACACACTTGCACACTTGCAAGAATGTGGAGGAGTGTGAGGCCCATTTTGCTGTACCCATTTTCGCACGACGAGTGAAAGACAAAGACGGCGAGCTGAGAAGTGGGAGTGGGACCGCGATACCCGGGGGGAGGGACTTGATGCGTGTTCATTTTACGAATGTGACGCAAAGAAAAAGGGAGGTGCAAAAAAGGGATAGAGAGAGATTGAGAATATGTGTATGAGACAGGGAAAGATGTTGAGGGATACGAGGCAGAGAGAAATTATCGAAAAGAACTTTTAAAATCTGACCAGTTATAAAACTGATGGAAATTCTAGCAATCGTTGTTTATAAGCAATTGTACTTGCGTACCAATAAATTACGAATAAATCATTTTTTATTTTAGCGTCTTCTTGGGAATAATTTTGAATTTGAATAGCTTGATGCATTGATGTTAGATACCACATGCTGTTGTATGGAATATAGCTTATATTAATAATCGCGAGGGAAGAGAAAGTTAAGATATATCTGGGAAAGTAAGTGGAGATAGCATATCAAAAATATATATCAAATTAATGGAATAGTAGATTAGTCACCTTGAAGCACGTGTACCGCATTGTGTGGATGCTGATAAAATATAACATCTACCTTACTAAATAGCAATGAGAGTAAACATTGTATGCACAACTAATGGCGATACAGAGAATAACTACGGAATATTAGTCTACGAATTAATGTGATACCGGGAATTTTTAGCTAATGACAGTGAAGGGTTGAAGGGAGGAGAGTGTGTGCAAATATAAAATTAAAAAGGAATGTGGAAAATGAAAAATAGTTGGATGTGCAGTGGCACCGCTAAAGAAAGACGAATGATGGTAGTGTTTATGCAATGAGTTGGAGAGAGATAGAGATAGAGATAGAGATAGAGATAGATAGAGAGAGAGAGAGAGAGAGTTGGTAGATAGGGTTATTAGCCCAGAAAGCAAGGCCCCCGCTTCCGGTGCAGACACAGTTCACTTGGAGAGTTTCTTAACCCCTTCACTCGTGAGTTCGCGCCGTCTTTTTCCTTCTCTCGTCGCCGCCACTGCACCTCTTATCCTCACGCCTAGATCCATCGGTACTTTCCGTGACACGCACGTATCCTCGCGACCGGTGCGGGTGGAGTCGCAAAAGGTCGCATCTCCTCGTGCCCGGGTACACCTTCTGGGAAGGAGGGCGGACGCGAGAGGAAAAAAGGAAAACCTGTCGGCTGTGACGCAAACGCAGCAAAAAGTGAATCACCCACGATTTATTAACAGTCGCTAATGGGCGTTGAACGAAAACTAGATAAAGGAAGCTTTGGTTGGGGTTTGTCTTTGTTTGTTGTAAAAAGTGTAGGAGCGTTGTTGTCGGCTAGGAAAACCTGTTGAACGCAATGATTTGATAATGAGCTTATGTTCGTTCTACTAGCATGAAATCCACGTTAGCTACGTGTTAACTAGCAACACGTTGGATCTACTAGTCAAAAAGTGATTAATGGAGTGTGATTTTAACAAGCAAAAATTAATTGCACTTCCATTCATATGAATCGTATTATACTTGTGTACTCGATTGAAATCATTTTTCAAATTAAATTATAGTTCTCTTGTTTTCACTGTAATAATTTCATTTATAATTTTTCGTCGTCAAATTGCAATCCTTGCCGTATTTGATTTATATTTGTCTACATTACATTTCTAGATATAATGCACGGTAATTATATTCATTCTGTGTAATTATTGGTTAGCATTACCATTCAATTAAAATAGGTAATATCGTATTTTAATACGATTAATAAAATAAGAAATCACATGAAATTAATCAACTCTGTTTTCAAACAGAATTAAAATTTTTAATATTACATTAAAGTATTTTTATTATAAAATCCTCAATAAACTTTGTATGAATGAAACTAGTAATTATTACTTCAATAAATTACTGGTGGTTAAGATTTAAGATTTTATCAACTTATTCGTCTACGCAACATGTTTTAAAATATTTTCTACATTTCAATCAAAAATTTATTGTAACCAAGTTTTTTAAAATATCGATATCGTATAACTTTTGTTATCATATTGATAAATTATTTTTTATTTTGAAACAATAATACAAAATGACATATTTGCTGAAATGAAAAATTATCTGAAAAATACTAACGCACACGGATACTAGTCTTATATATCTATATATCGTTATTATTTGAATTACAACATATTATTCTAGTATACTTGATGTGACTTTTATATTATCATAAAACTTTGAATAATGAGTTGTATCTTAAGAATTTTTATGATTTTAATAGAATAAAGCCATAAAATAAATTTATTCCAAATAATAATCATCTTTTATAAGATAAAATGCGATATCTTATTGCGACTTTTTTCCAGTAACAGTACACTAATCAATAAATTACATGCTTGAAGGTAAACTTTTCAAATGGATTAACATAAATCAGACGTGTAAAGCATAAGGCGAATTTGAGGAAGGACGTGTAACATTAGAAAGTAACATTTGTAACTATTATTGCAAGTGCCGTAAATGTTTTACCTTTTACAGGTAATACGCGGACACTTCACACCGAGAATTGAAATGACGCACCAGGAGATGGGCGTGTACTTGAGCTGGCAACTGGTGATGAAAATCAGGTCTACGCGTGGAGGAGCGCGTTCCCATCCTATTTTCGCAGTTAATCGCCAGACTAATCCACAGGCCAATTTATCTCTGCTTTGCGATCAGATATACATATAATTACATCTGCTAGTCTCATCTCCCCCTCCCGCCGACGTATCCAAACACGCGTATCTCCATTTGTGGAAGCCGAGTGGAAAAGCGAGTGCGATGCACGGGGAAAAGCAGAAAAATTTTTTTCCGCAGTGCTAATTGGTTTGGGAGCCCGGGAGGAAAAAGGAGAGAGAGAACCAAATCCTTGGAATTACTGACGCATGTCTTTATTAGGTGGACTAATTGCTCTGTCTTCCATCTCTTTCTCTTCTTCTCACTCTCTTTTAAGTAGACTAAGGCATCATTTGTCTTGACCTTTGTGACACATGTTGAACACGATACACGTGGATGTTGTCTTTCTTTTTCAACCGACCACGCAGTTTTTCATTATGATTTTATATTTATCCGTGACTTGTGTGTACAACACAGGATTCGGCTCTGTTCATCACACCGTAAATAGTACTAATCAGAAAATTTAATAGTTTCCTCAAATTTATTTCACAGTTACTCTACAAACACATAGATCAATAAGAATGAGTGAGATTCCATTTTCTAAAATGATGAGTGATTTTTTTATGTTTTATCATGGAAAATTGTTGCGTTAAAAAAAAGCCTAAAAATGTTAAAAACAAATGAATGCAAGTTTGCTTAAAATTAAACTAGCAAGTAAAAGTATCGATGATAAATTCAATCGTAAAGTAACTGATAATATTAAAAACCAACACAAAAAAGATTACAATTTGCAATACTTTATTATAATATCAATATTTATACATAAAACCATGTACTTATTTTTTAATATTATAATTTATCAAAATTCTAATAATATTAAAACAAAGACTAAGTATAAATCATAATTTTAATTACAAAATTTTATAATAATTAATTACTTATAAGACTGATTAATAATATTTAAAAAGTATTAAATATACAATATTAACAATGAGGAGTCTTAGCATCATTCATCATTTAACATCAAATGTCTGTAATAATTGGTTTTTTTTATAAGTTTTTACAGTGATTTTATAGATTTTTAATAATCAATAAGATATTTTTAAAATGCCAATTAAATCAAGAATACGTTAAAATCACTATGACAGTTCATTGTTTTGATGTCGTCGAATATTGGTTTACTATAAAAAGTATTGTGAACTATAAATGTTTAAACTTAATGGCAACAATTATAAAGAAATTAGAACAATAATAAAATCAGCTGATCAGAAAAATTTCTATGTTATATAAAAAAAAACGATAGAATTGTAAGAAGCAAAATGTTATTGGCTTAGTTTTATTTTTTTCCTTTAAAGACATGAAATTGAAATCAGAAGAAATGTAAAGTAATTGTAAAACATTAAATTCATTTTGCTCTAAAGTGGATAAATAATTTGAACAAAATTAATAACAAAACAGATGAGAAATTACTTTGTAAAATTATTTAAAAGGCTTTGTTTATAACTAATGGAATATTAAATGAAAATAAATTTTAAATATTCTATATGTTGGAAGTTTATAAAATTATAAATTTAAAAAAATTTTTTTTTTAATATTTCAATTATATCAAGCTTCATTTATAAGTGTAAACTTTTAAGTGTATTTAAAATACACTTAAAAGTTTAAAAACATTTTTTTACTCAGAAAACCAATTTAATTTTTTTTAAATTATACAAACTTGAATACAAATCTATAAAGCATAAATATATGGATTTATATATTATATATTATATATATTATTTATAAAAATATTACTTTTATGGTTACTCAACCATTAAACAAGTTGATACATGACACTTAAATTATTTTACTTAATAGTTACTTAAAATTAATTTATTTCACTAAAATTATTATTAATTTTAAAATTAAATTTTTTTATTTATATTTTTTAAAGCTAATTGACCAATTAAATTTTTTAATTATTAATTCACTACAAAATATAACAATACCAAATGTGCATGAATACATAAGAAATAAAAAAGAATACTCCATTTGATCAATTTCTATATTTTTAAAGGCTTCTTCGAAATCTTTTTTATATCGAGCTTTTTCAAAACTCTGTATAAATCTGATAATACCAGTTTCAAATAATCTATTATAATTTTTGGTCATTCTGTTAAATAGGGGAAAATCTTCTCGAAAAGTCAATACTCTGTCTTTGTTAAAATTACTTTCCTTTGACATGTATATTGGATCATTAGCACCAATATAATATTGGACAGTCCGACAAGCTTCTATACAACAGTTTTTAGTACTAGCTCTCGCTAAATTTAAACAATGTTTAGAGGTATTAGCTCTTGTAATTTTACCTTCAAGAGCAGTATCTTGAAAAAATTGATGATAGTAAAATGTACCGTAAACTTTGAAATCATTAGAAGCTAATTCAGCAGCGTCTCCTATATTTCTATGATAAACCTGTGGACTAGAAAGAATAGAGCTTAGAAGGCTCTGGACGAAAGTATTCAAAGCCATAAAAAAAAATATAAAATATATAAATGGTATTCTAAACAATTTAATTTTTGGTTGTCGATTTATTGCAAAACCTGCAATGGCACCAAATAATTCTAGAACAATATCGCTATAAGGAGCATTGATTAAATATCTAAAAAAGTACGTAATTACAATAAAACAAAACGAAAGGACAAGAATCACGTTTAGCGTAAATGTTTCAGATAATTGTTCGACAATAGATCTTGGTATCTTCAAAGTCATATAACATAATCCCATTTCAGTGTATAAATTCATCTCGTATTTCCATAATCCACGCTGAAAATCTTCTATGTTGCGAGATTCATATTTTCCTCCTAAAACATCGGCTATGGTTCCAGAAGCAGTGCCATTACTCTTAATTTCACCAAGTTTAGTTATTGGTAATGATATGTAATTAGTTCTAGCTCTTATAATTTTCCACAGCAGGTTTATAATTACATGCGTCGTCTGAAAAACATCCCTTAAGACTGGATTTCCATTTATGTCTGTAGTACTTATCAATGTGTAGTTTGTGCTTGCAATTCGTATTGGATAATTTGATAGATCCCGAGTTTTATCATACATGAGTGCTTCACACATTGACTTTGTACTTTCTATTTATTAATATGATCAAAATTTATATTGAATTGAGTTAATATGAGAACTAAAACAAAAAAAAATTACAGCTATAAATTTTGCTTACCAATTTCTCGATTAAAATTCATATACAATATAAACGAATATCCATTTTTTTTTATAATTTGTTCATTTTTTTCCCAAAATGGTGATTTAATTGTACCATAGGGAGAAAATGTATACAGACCAATACCATAATCTGAATGGTGACATAAAAATATTACCTTTAAAATACTAAATTTCCATACAATATCTACAAATGAATTCACAAATCTGCAACTATTAAATGTTTTCAAGTTTTTTATTAAAAAAAATCCATGGACATTCCAAAATACAGAATTTTTCAATTTATATAAAATAAGTTCTAATAGTTTTGTATTTGCTGCATCAATTATGATTTTTGTTGCAGGAAGTGGTGTAATTTTAAGGTCTATTTTATACAGCTTAATTTTTGCTGTATAATTTTTTAAATCATCTCTTTCGTCAATTCCGATTAAATATATAAGCTGAGGTGATGATTGAAAAAAATTATGTTTGTACTCACTCTTGTTTCCAATTATAACAATAGGTTTTACATCGTTAGAAAAACATTTATGAAAAATAGTAAACTAAAAATATACATTAATCTGGTTACAATTGAAGTATAAAATATTTTTTAAAAAGCGTTACCTCATATTTATTAATCATTGAATCTATTATTTGAAAAGAATTGTCCTTTTTATACGAATAAAGACCAAATGAAAAATGAAAATAAGCATGTAATGTATAAAATAGTTTTAATATTATTTCCATATTTCCAGTACAAAAAAATAAGAAAACAATAATTTTATTTATTTTTTTTTTTCAAACAAGTGTAATCAAATATAGAATTCATGATTTCTTTTAAATATATAACAAACAAGTTAAATTGCATAAACAATTTTACAGTGAGTATATTTCAGAATAGATGCAAAGATTTATATTTAGTTGAGTATTGAAATTATCAATAATTTAGATTTATAGTTCTTGTAAGCTACAGCAAAAACAAGAAAATACATATTACGTTTACAAGTTTCATTTTATACTCTCTAATTAAATATTCATTACTTAAATATTGAGTTTAAAAAAAATATTTTCTCATGCGTTTATTATTATATATGTTAAGGTTATTTGTTAGAAATATTAAAAATTAGACGAACCGTGGAATAAATATTCGTTAATTATAGGTAGGAAGTATATATTTACTTATTCCAATATTTTGACAACAGATTTATTTTTATTAGCAGAAAGATAATAAGTTTCGATTAAATATTAAAGATGTGACTTCGAATTCATGGTTAAAGACTTAAAATTTTAACAGTTTAGAAATTTTAGCTTTTAAAAAACTATAAATAAATAATAAAATAAATATATTAATACTTACATGGTGATGCAAACTTATATGTGTCATGAAAGAAGATTGAAATATTTATGTGTATTTTATTTTTGTTATTTCAATCATTTTACATCTAAATTATTTATATTTAATAATATATTTACAAAATATTTAATTCAACTTGTAAATCAGTTATTTCTAAGAGTTTTTCATATAAATTGTAATTTATAATGATAACACAAATTAAATTATAATTATAAAAATGTTTAATAATTAAATTTGGTGTAATGATTCTAGTACGAGTATGTTGGATAAATAAATTGGAATTTAATTGTTAAATTTTATTAAAATTTCAACAATAATACGTTGTTCTTCTGAAGGTTTAAATGTACAAAAATACTTAATTATAAAAAAAAAAAAAAAATTTTTAAATAAATATTAAATATTACATATTATGTAATTAAATATAAGATATTATATTATATTGTCGACATGAATCATTTGGTTAATTCACCGAAACGTCGGCAAAATGTTTCAATTAAATTTCAATTTATTTATTCACTAGGCCAGTGTAAGGATCCTCACAGCAAATATATAAATAGTAATTATGTTGGATCTCTTGCACAACTACATTCCTGTTTAATAATTTATAAAGTGTGTAGAGCAAATTCACACGACTAAATGAGAAACCGTAAATAAGACAGTAAAAATAATTTTAGATAATATAAAAATTTGATTCATGACTATTTTTTATTATATTACTCTTTAATTACAAGAGTTGGCTGGATATGTACTTGTATAATGAGGTTTAATTACCAGTTTATTTCGTCGGCTCTAATATTGCGAGGGGCACCGATGAAAAAAAGTCCCCGGGGATGAGTCACAAGAGTGTAGACTTGGTGCTCGGCCTCTCATAATTACGAATGATTAAATCGTGGCGAGCAGTGACGGGTGGCTGCGTAACTTCGGGCTCATTTTAATATTATTTTAATACTTTAATATTAGAGTTTTAATTTATTTTAATATTTTAATATCAGTGCTCTTGGTATCGATTCGGAGGAGGAGGAGGAGGGTGCAGAGGTTCCCGGTCGGCCCCGTACGCCCTTTCCCCTCCCCCCGCCCCTCGCACTCGCGCGATTGATTGACGTCCCGAGGAAAAGAAGCTGGCAGGCAAATATTTAACGTTCCTTACGGTGCTCCGTGACATTCTCAATGATGCCTTTCGCACGCGCCAGGAGTGACGGTCACACACGGTGAACCTTTACCCTTTCTCTTTCTCCTCGGTGCGCCAGGTCACAGGTGAGAGACTCGGGAACGAGAAGCGCTACTCGAACCGAACCAGTGCGTGGAAATGAAATTCAAGCGCTACCGAGGCGCTTGCGTGTCGCCAATTTATCTTCTTCTCCTCCTTTCTCCAGCCCTCCCGATTATCGGCTTCTTAATCAACCGCAATCAAACTCCAATTGTATTACCATCAACTTGGCCAGAGCTATCAACTTGGCTCTTCAACTCCCGAGGAACTTTGCCTCCATTATCTCTTCTTATGTATTTTAACTTAAATATCAATTATTATTCCATTATTTTTAGTTACTTTGTACTCGAGCACAACATTTTATTGCCACGAGTGCTATACGTTCTTTTTACATTATCCTTTATGATTAATATTCAAGTGAATTTTTTTTTTTTTTTTTTTTTTTATTTTTTTTGACGCAAGTTAGCAAACATTTGGAAAATATTTTATACGTTTGCGCTTTGGGAAATGATTTCTTAATTGTTTTGATTAGTCAAAAATGTTGAAAGCTCGTTTGTTTATTTTAAATATTTTCTTGCTGAATTGAAAGTTAAGGATTTCAAAGTGAATGATTAACTTAAATAACAAACTTTATAGATTACAGGTACTTTTACGAAATCTTATAGCTCTCACAAATCTTGCTACTTTACTGTATTTACTATTTTATCAATTAAAGCTTGTCCTAGGAAAATATATCGAATACCAATTTTGAAGAATAGATATAAAGTGCGGATGATTGTCACTTGGAAACAGAGAAACAAAGAGGAAATTTGACGATGTTATGATCATAGGAAATGGTGTGTCGTGTACATGAATAGAGAAGTCATCGGATACAAAAATCGAATTAGGATGTCGGAAAGGCTAATGTCCGGGAAGTTCATGGTTTTCAAAAAGTTAATTAGCCATGATACAAGGCTTCAGGTGGCCAAGCCCCATGAGACTCAAGAGTGATGAACTATACTGGGCTGTGCCATGCTATGCGCTTTTGCAATTCGTTTGAATTCACCGAGTTATTACGTGTAATTTATTTCCAGTATCGCAACACTGATTAAGATGTAAATTCGAACTCTTAACCCCCCTGATTAACATATCTTTTCCCTTTCCTAACAATGAACAAGTATTTTTTGGAGTTTTATCTTCATATTAAAATTCAACATATTTAAGTAATACTTATAGGCAATTAGAAGGTGTCATTAGAGCTGAAACACTATATTTACAAAATTAACTATAACTCTGTAGTACATATTGACAGGTTTCCTAATATTATTTTACATAAAATCCAATAATTGTATTTGTTGGAAAAATATTTTTAGATGAAAATGATTGTAAAAACAGTAGAGAGTTTTTATTGAACAGGATTAATTTTTATATGCTTTGGGTTATGCTCTTAACTTAAACATATGTTAAATAATAAAATATCATCCATTTTGAAAATATTATTGATTGAAAATAAAAGAAAATGATGCATTATTTATTAATTATAAAAATTATTATTATTTTTTTAAAATAACTTGTTTATAATAGTTCTTATATTTATTTTACCTGATTATGTAAATTTACACTTTTTTATATCATATTTACGTGTTACAATTCTTTGGCAAAAATATGCAATTATTGATAATTATGTAATTTTAATTCAATATAAAATGTTAATATAATGATAACATTACTATCTTTTTATAGGAATATTTTTGATATTGTTATATATAATAAAATTATAAAAATGAATACTTATACATATATATTGATTATCAATACTAACCTTATATATATTATATACATACGTTAAAAAAATGCTATTCAATGACATATTTATCTTTATTTATTTATTTATTTTTTAAAATAATAAAATCTTAAATTTTTAACTTTATTGAAATATTTATTAAGTATTAATTAATAATTTAAAAAATAAATCATGAATATATTTGATTGAGAAAAAGTTGTTTTGATTAACACACTAATAGACTTCATTAAATAGACCTAGCAATTTTAATTTATAGTGTCAATTAATACTACTGCGTATAATAAAATATTTATATGTAAATAAATCGTACAAATTTATAGATATAGTTGAGTGCCTTTCATTATATCACCAGCGGCAATAGATTTAAAAATAATATTTCTTTTGAAACAGAAGAACAGAGTGCGAAATCTTACGATCAGATAGATGCATACTGATCTTGTTCATTCTGTTTCTCTTTCTATCGTTCTTCACGATTTTGTGCTAGTGGTTGTGTAAAACATGCGTTTTATTGTGGGGACGCGTATGTACGTACCCTCAATAACAACTATAGCGACATGTTTTCACTATATATAACGGTGTTTAATACAGTGTGCAATACTATGTTACTCCGGATAACGACGGTGAAAATGAAAAAGAAAAACAAGTTTGAACGAGAGAGATTCTTAACACTTTGAGGGAAAGAAGGTATGTGTAATTAAGAGATCATTCATGACTATCGGGAAGAAAAAGGGAGAGAGAGAGAAAGAGAAAGAATGTGTGTGTGCGTGTGTCTACATCTTGACAGAATTTGAATACTAAAATACTTTAAAACTATGTTGCATATATCGTTTTTAGTTTGGTCTAGGAAGTGAAAAAGTGAAGCCTGAATTGGTCCATTATTACAAATTTAATAAACAATTATAAATTGATTTACGTTTGGAATTATGGTTTGTAAATACCAAAATATACTTTAAAATTTTTTTCTAAAATCTACGCTTCAATCATTAAAAATATCTGACATGTGGAATGTATTTGCAATATATTTTTATTTTAATAATATTAAAGTAAATTAATTATTCGAAACCAAGCATAATATGTATCACTTTAATATTTTTAAAGAATACTCATTTTTTAAACATCAATTATTTTATTCAATATACCTTGCAAGATACTTGTGCAAAATAAAAGATAATTTGGATTGTGTATGTTAAACCATTAAAAACTAATTAATTTTTTAAAAATATGTATTTTGTCGTTGAGTAACTTCCTTCAATTTTAATTACCCAAGCATATTATCTTATTATATTTCTTAAATTATCACATATAATTAAGTATTATAATTTTTTTTTTGTTATTTAAATAATTTATGCATGGTTGAAGAATGCATCAAAACTTGATTAAACCAAAAGTTGTTGTAAAAAAAAAATTTTGATTTTTATTGCAATGAAGGTGGATTGTCGTACCGATTCACCAATTTTCCATTTAATTTTGTCGGCTTGACGTTCACTCGTGACGCCGTCGAGAAATTTTTAATTATTACACCGACTCTTGAGACTTGACCAATAAATTTCACAGGAAAAAATGTAAATGTAGCCTAATAGATCATTAAACAATAGTACGTCGTTGGGATAACGCGAGAGCCATGAAGCAACAAAGAGAACGAGATTAAGAGCAAACTCGTGACCCCTAGGACAGCCCTGCGAGAGAAAGTACGCGATTTTTCGTGGAAACCCGAAGGAGTTCGTTACACCCATGCAACGGGGATCGGGAGATGGGGAACGGGAAGCATTTTTAATGGCTCGTCCTCGGAACCGATGATGCGAGACCAACAGGCAGCGGCGCACTTCCGGCAATATGTGCAGGCGACGAACCACGAGCTCCTCCACCCGATCGCGAACCCAATTAACGCCGACGCGAGGATCGATCTCTTTTTTCCCCACTTCGTTCCCTCTTCTCCGTAGGTTCTAGCTTATTTTTGTGGTCTTGTTCTCGTTACGCTCTTAATGACTGGGTGGACAAAAATTTTGAAATGACGGCCTTTTCGGCCTTTTCTGGTAGAAAGTGCTTCCACAGTTTTCTCACACTGATGGAAACACAACCTAAACACGCTGTTCTAATTTTAGTGTATTGCACACACGTATTCGAGATATTGTTAACGCAATCTTCCCACACGCTCTCCGCTCGTTAATGATAATAAACCGTTTTCATTTGTATAATTGACTTGATGTACCCTTGCGTCTTGCGTATTTGTAAATCAGATCAAATTTAAGCTTAGCATTTTCATTTTTATTTTCCTCTTAATAACTTACTCCTAATTATATAATAATTACATATAATTCTTCTTTAAAACAACTTTATTTCATATATTATTATTTTATACAATATTTACGATTAAATGATTGCGTTAATATCCAGCCTGTATTTTTGAAGGTTTTCTAAACTTGTGGACATACAGAATTTGATGCGATGACACAACAACATAAGTTGATGTACAAAAATTTAATTTTGTTTTATCCAAAAGTATTGATGTGTTGTTATTGTGTTCAGTTTTTTAAAAATTTTTTATATTACAAATATCTTTGGTAGGTTACACAATTTTGGTCTAAAATAACTTTTAATTTGAAATTGCATAAATTAAAAGCTTTATTTACAGTAAGAATGATAAAACCCGAATAAAATAAAATAGATATTTATGGTTAATTTATTGATTCATTTAATTTAATGCATACAAGATTACATTGTTTTCACCTAATTACTTCATCATAAGATGAATTTTATTTTATTTAATCTTTAATTTTAATTCTTTCTCGTTTATAAAGTTTTTTAATCTCAATATCACTTTTTGATAATTTTTTTTTATTCAACATTACTTTGATTCTAATACCAAGAACTATAAAAGATATAAGCTTTTATTAATTTATTAATTTTTTAATATAATGAATATTTTTTTATGCACTCTTTATTTAAAAATGTTGTTAGCCAAAGTTGGTCCAGTTTTACGAAAAGTCCAGTGATTAGGAATTACAGAGTGTCGTGGAAGGTCTACGTGGAATCTGCTGGAAATGATCTCCCATGGACGTGTTGCGTGCTAAAATCATCCGATCTATCAGGACGAGGAGGTGCATATCACGGACACCGCAGATAAGGTCAAATGGAAAAACGGAAAACGCGGGAGGGATTTTCCACGAGGGAACTCACGGGTCGGTGCAACTCATCGCTTGCGTGTCTACGTCTTATGCGCAGCTCCTCTTCTTTTCCCCGGAGGTCGCAACAAGTCGGCGCGCGCTTAGGAAAGGAGCCACCGCAACGGCAGCAGGCACTTTAAGACTTAAGACACCGCACCGGCATAAGTCAGCACTCAGGATATTTCGTCATTTCCTGCTTCTCACGCGATACAATCTAAATTAACTATGTTCGCTTGGTTAGTCCCTCTCTCTCTCTCTCTCTCTCTCTCTCGGTCGCTCGCTCGCTCATTCGCTCGCCGATCCTTTTCCCCTCGTCCTCCTTAAACGACGCTCTTCCTCTTCTTCCTGCCCCTCTCGCACCGTCGCCGCCGTCACCTCCTTCACGCACTCGCGTCTTCGCCACGAAGAGGATCCTTATTTCCTAATGCAATCTTACGCGTGCCCCCTACTCCACTAAATGCAGTGCGTTGCACTTTGCATTTTAGAAAAAGTTCGGTTAATTTTTCTAAAAGATTCAGCTTTGTCATAAATTATTCATTTGATTATTCATACACTTTCCAGGTTGATTATTACAGCAATTCACACCGTTTATCGATATGAACAAATATTATATTGCATTATGAGTTTCATTTACATCTATGTCATTCTCTCAATTATGTTTAATGGGTTTCATTAGCAAAATTATTTAGATGCAATGTCAGATCTAGGAGACTTGCAAGATGATGTTAATTAGAAATAATGACCAACAATGGGAGTGATTTACATATTTCGCACAACATATACATCCCCACCCATGCAATACATATTTTAATTGAATCGGCAGTATAATTTTGCAATATTTACAGCTATTTTTTCTAAATTATAAAAATATATGAATAACAACTTAAACTTGTTCGTTGAATTCGAGACTGCTGATTTGTTTTTTAATGGCTTAGTTAATTATACGATCACTTTCATCTATAGAAAGACTAAAATTAATGTCATGGTGTTTTTTTCCTCTTTATCTTAATTATTATCTTGCAAATGATCGGTTAAATCGACCTTCAACAATATGTACGTTCGATAAACATTTTATGATCCAACAATATCAGATTGTTATTAAGAGTGCCAAGAGTGCGTGGAAGCCGAAAGGAGATTCAGGCTCAAGACAAGCCAACTCCAGGCACACTCACGCACGCACGAACGCACACACGCACACAATGAAAGTTTGGTGGTGTGGTTACGAAGGAAAGGAGCCTTTCACAAGTCGCATCGCGCTCCCATTTCACGCGACTGTTCGCTAATAATTCACCTGGAAAATCCGCCTACTCCTCCCCCCCTCCCACCCACTCGAAGCAGCTCCTCCTTCTTATTCTCCTCTTTCTCATTTTCTTTTCCCGCATTTTTTTCCTTAATGTTCCTGTGACCGGAAGCGGTGGAAAAGGGTTTCGTGGAAGCTGCCTCTCTTTTGTAGCTCGCGACTTTCGCAGTGCCAACCGAGGGGCACCGATACAGAGGGAAAGACTGAAAGTGAGAGAAAGACTTAAAGATGGATCTTTGAAGGATAGACCGGCATGGTAAGGTGCGTCTCGGGTTCAGGTTCAGGTTCGGGTTCGGGTTCGGGTTCGGGTTGTTGCTCGTAACGGAGGTCGCAATTATGAGTAACGGGGACAACTTGACGCGATAATCAGAAACGGACATGATCGCCATTTTTTTTCCCGATATTTCAATCCAATTAGAAATGAAGGTGCAGAGATGATATTCGCATGAATTTTACTTGATCGATCGAACCTTGTGATCTCTGCGTTTTCGGACCAAACGTTAACGTGTTCATTGCAATACGTGAGCTAATAAACTAGCCAGTCATTTTCGTATTAAATTCGTTAAATCATTTTATTTCAAAATAAAACATAAAATGAATAAGTATTACTCAAAATTTGCATTTGCAGTATTAATATCTGTTATTATCACATATTGTATATTGCAGAGAAACATATATAGACAATGTATACTTAACAGATAACGATCGATCATGCATCAAATATAAGCTGAAAATATCAGCGAGCATCATGTATCCTGCAACAATAAACATTTTATCTGTTGAACTTTGCGAGTCTGTAGCAAAACAAAAAAATTAAGCTTTAGTTATTAAATTTTTAAATTCTTCATGCTTTTAAATAAATATTTCCAAAACAATTATTTCTGAAATTTAAATATATTTTCATTTTCATTCAATAAAATAATTTGCTTGTAATAGTTCAAATTTTTTATTTGAACTATATTGTACACTGCTATTTTGATTAAAATAATTTAAAATAATAAGATAAATATTTTTGTATTATAATAATGAAAAAAATTTATAAGCGTACGCATATTTTGTGTATAGTTTCGTATGTTTTAGACATTTAAGTTATAAAAGTTTGTAAATATTGTAAAAAAGTTGTGCTTTATTACTAATAATACAAAAAATCAATAGTAAAATATAATTGTTCAATAATTATAATATTGATAACAAGTATTTCGTTGTGTTTAATAATGATTGTATGCATTAGATAAATTTCAAATAGATTTTTTTTTGTTAATTACGGAAGAGCTACTTATTCCATCTCATGATTTTTGAAAAAATTTAAAAAAACTTTTTGAAAGATATAAGGAAAGTAAATGGTAAATTACTTAAATCAATACCATAAAATTTAAAGACCAACAAATTCAACCTCCCCGTCATTAATCAGCTTGACAATCGGCCTCGTATTCTTGCTACTAATGTTAACTAGTATTTATTGTCGAGGGGTGGCGAACAATTTATTAGATAACGGTGATTCGGAGAATCTCGAGTCAATAGTAACTCATCCCTTGATAAAAAGTAGTAGCGCTCAGTGTCGATCAGCCAAACCCGAGCACATAACTGCCCTCTTACAAAATATACTGTAAAGTCCTAAATGACAGGAATCGGAGAAGGAAGCGGGGGAGTAAATGAGGAAAGAGACGAGAGTCAGCCATCTTCATTAGTACTTGGCATTAAGGAAGGCAATGCGACACACATAAACTCCTACAAACACACATACGTCTCTGGGTTTTCGTATGCTAATGAGATCCGATCGTTGGGTGCGATGATTATTTCGTCAATTAGAGTCGGACGAGACTAACCGCCCGGGCTTTCATTAATACCTCGGATTCTCTCCGGAGGTCTACCAACTTTTTAATGCATTAAATAAGCATTATTGCGCTTCAAAACATGTTTTAGTTGTTTAATTATTTCTAATTCATTAAATTTTTAAATCATTATTACAATCGTTGTCTTCATTTGAATTGTCGGATATTAAAGATTACAAATCATATTACATTTTTTAAAACAATTACACATTTATTTTCACTTTTTTAAAGCTCTATCTATGTATGTAAATAAGTATTTTTAATTATAAAATTTGATATTGTATGATTAAAAAATTTAAGTTGAGCTCATACACATCATAACGATTAAATGAACGATTAACACATAAAATAGCAATTACACATAAAATTTGTTCAAGGGTAATCAATATATTTTTAAAACTCGAATGGTAATTTAAATTTTTTATTTATATGAATACTAATTTATTTTTAATGAATTTATTTAATCATAAAACCTATTTTATACGTATAATTATTTAAAATATTAAATTCTTAAATTTTCCGTTCCTTTTAACTGTTGATTGTGTATAATACTTAAAACGATCGTATAATTTCTAAAATTTTAAAAAAGTGTAGAATTATATGTTTATAACAAAAATTTATAAAACAATTTTTATTAAATAAAATCTAATGATTCATGAATTAAAGATTTATTTAGCATTTATTATATTTTAGATATCTTAAATGTACATTAATATAATTAATTAATCATAAATAATTCAAGGTGCAATATCAAAATTGAATTATGTTCAAGTGTTTGAAAGATTGGTAATAATAATACTGTATGATCATATTTTAGTCAATATTTATATTTTAGATAATACTCAGAAATAATGATCATATTTTATATTGTACTATATCGTACAATTTCTACAATACACTATAAATATGTCAAGTAGCATAATATTTTACAACATAACTTTTTTAAGATAAGTGCAAAAAAATAAATAACTGTAATATAAAAAATTATATTAACATAATGACACAACGATAATGATGATGATGATGAGGGTCATTATAAAAACAGTAACAGCAGTAAGGGTTACATTCATATTTTATTGCGAAATTTCAAATATACACTATGTATATTTTAATGCCTATATTAAAAATACAATTAAAGCTCGTTATTTTTACTGTAACGATTATATAACAAGTAAACATTTCAAACGTTACATTACTTTTTGTAATTAAATGTTCGAAAATGTCATTTATACCCTTTATTTGGCTTATATTATTTTTACAAATTGATTCATTATTATTTTTCAAATAATATCGGACCAGAAAAAATCAAAAAGTTTAAAATTTCTCCTAAATCATTTGATTATTTTGTGTGTGTCTATTATAACTCTATATTATTATTATTGAATACGCAAAATTATTTTCATTCACAAAAAAAATATTTTATTAAAGTTAAAAAAAAATTTTTATTTGATTGAAAAAACATTTCCAAGTGAAATATATATTCAACAATGTGTTCTTAAAATATACATTTACAAATGTGTACTACAAAATATAAAATATATACAACATAAAACATATATACGCTTATATATATATATATATTAGAAATCTGATATATCATTATACTACAAAAGTGAATGTTTTAGAAAAATTATTTTTGTAGATAATTTAAATATTTTTCCTATGAACGATGAGTTGACGATTCAAAATTTATCATTGATATCTATTGTTATTTTCCATAAAAATTACATACAATTGAAAATTGGAGAAAAATTAAGATTTAAAAAATGTAAATCATGAATTCCTGTTAGAGGGGTTTAAAGGGTAATGGCTTACATTTAAGCAGTTCATGAATCTCTGCTCTATAGACTTGTAAAATGGGCTTGGAATTTATCCTTTCTCAATGAGGGAGATAACTTGAGAAATATCCAGCAATTCTTCAAGTACCGAGAGGCGATTGCAAAAAGGTTTATTTTGCGGTGGAGCCTGGCGTCGATGACGCTACACTGGATCACTGATAGTGGATCGCGCGTTACGCCTCGACCACCACCCCTATCAGGAACACGAGAATGGGGGCGTGGGTGCTCCAAACCTCGACAAAAGGACTTCCGCGAGTAATGACAGTGATTAAATTATCATTCGGGGCACATGCACAGTGTCACGCTGATGAAGAAGACCGAGTTTGCATACCAGGGATACCACGAATAATGGCCCCCGGGCGATCTGGTGGACTTGGAATACCGAGGAAAGTTCTCGACGTTTCCTCGATGCATCTTGCTTTTGTTTGCGTCTACGAGGTTTAGAGGAGGTACGGAGACCAGACCATCCATGTCGAGGACTCGAATATCCCTGTCCTCTCGATGATAATTATCGACGTCATCTTTTTTTTTTTTTTTTACTAGTTTCCGATCCCAACATCAATACCGGGCTTTATAAGTTTCGGCTGTGCATTTTTAAATCTTGAAGCACTACAAATAATAAATAATATTCATTAGTATTAGCTCATATACGTGGTAGATTAAATCTGTTGCTGCTGGTCTATCATTTAAATTTAAGAAACATTAACGCCGATGATACATAGATTCAAATAACTAGACTATAAATTTACAAAACAGTATCATAAATTCAATTCGTTACGCAATACTATTGACTGATTCTTAGATTATTCTTCAAGTCTTCTAATTTGTTCGGAATACCATTATGGAAGTACATTTCTGAATATTTCCTTTTAAAAGTTGCGCAGTAACCAATTATAAATCCAAATACATATTATCTAATTGCTGAATTAATGATATTATTGAAAATTAATTGTATGAGTCTTAATGCCTCATTAATGATTTTAGTCTTAGATGCATAATTATAACATTTTAATAAAAATTTGAAAATTACTATTTCGATCAGAATTATTTTTGCCATGATCAATGAAAAAAAGATTTTCCGTTGAATTTGAGTTTATTATATTTGACTCAGAATCGGCATTTAAGGCTTGAGCTCATTTTTACTGTTTTATTGTTGAGTCATTAGCTCTCATCCGATATTGCAATAAAATAAACAATTCACTCATTGAACCGACGAACACCTAGAATTGCGTTGATAAAAGCAATGCATATCGATCAGTGACAGGATTTATAAGCTTCTATTTATTTTATCTTTGTTACTTGCAGTATTTTACCGTTTGTCGCGAATACGTAAACATAATTGCTGACCCTGCCATTTTGCATTTTCCGTATGTTACATTCTTGATGTGTACAACCGCTGACAGTTTTAATTTTCTTTTTAAAGTGATGATATCCGTTCTATCAAAAAACATACGCGAAAGCGACTTTACCTCGCATATATTTTTGCATAATTATGCACATGGCAGATAGGCGTCATCCGGGGTTAGGTTTTTTGAAGATTTAATTTTTGTGTTGTATAATATTGATGACATATTAATTTGTGTTTTAAATATTGATTATACATAAATCGATGTAAAGAAGAATTGATTTTGGATATAAAAAACAAAAAAAACATTGCTTCATTATGCTTTTTAAGTATCGTAGTATGGAATGATAATGTTAATTGTTGTAATATTTATATTTTAATTTATTCAAAATGCATTGCAATTATATATTATATTATATTTATTAATAATTTACATTTGAAAACGTAATAAATGAAATTCGATTTGTAATATTTATGTTAAAGAGATGTATTATGCACGCGATCACGTAAGCGATATTATTAACCAAAATCGAGAAAAGGATGGAAATAATATTGTTAATGAGGATTTTTTTCTTTCGTTGCTTTTGACAAAATTCAAAAGAATTGTAGTGAGAAACTTTATTTATTAAAATTAGTCTTAAATGCTTGAAAGTGTTGTGAGTAATTAAAAAATTGTTTCCGAAGTCATATTATTAGTACATAATGAAATCTTCAGAGTCTCAAGAAGGCGGTTGGATATAATGTTTTAAGAGTTATCCCTTAAATTATTGATCCTTGACACATTCGAGCTATCGATCCGTGTAAAACTGACCGTAATAATTTATTGTCTAAATCGTAAATTTTTTTTGGACGCGATCAACCGTAATACCACTAAAAACATGTTCGAGATGTGTAGACTATTAGTACGACTATAAAAACTTAATATAAAGCAGTTAAAAGGTAAGAAAAGATTTAAAACTGAGAAGATTAATGGTTCTAGTGTGTGTGTGTGTTTGTGTGTATTAAAGTAGAGGTTGAGAAAAACTGAAAGCGAGTAAAAGATATCCGTATGCAGATCGATTTTATTCCCTTCATTTATTAGGAAAAGCAAAAAAAAAAGGAGAAAAAAATACCAGAATGGCCACTACGAAAAGGGACCTCGCAGAATTACCAATCGGAGAGTGATAGATAAAATTACGCATTAGTCGGGGATAAGAAAGCGGCGTTCGGCGGAAAACAAAGAGGCGCGGATCTATAATTCGCAAGGTCGCGACTAGATCTCGGGTTGGCGCAGCGTCTGGAGAGAATTAATGCCCAGGAAGGGACTCGAGGAGGCTGGCGGTTGGAAAGCGACACGCGCAAAGAGACCGATAATGCGCATCTCTAATATCCCGGAAAGTCGGTGGCGGTGCAGTGGCAGCATGCTCGGCATCTGAGAGAGCGAGAGAGAGAGGGAGAGAGGGAGAGAGAGAGAGAGCGAGAGAGAGAAGAGAGAGAGAGAGAGAGAGAGGAGGCGACTGGCTCCACCTCTGCGAGCGCCAATCGGCCGTGGAGCCGCTCTCGCGCCCAGAGGAAGATAAGACCGCGAGTGGGGTCAGGGGGAGGGAGGCGAATTTTTGCCCCCGCGGTGGTATTTGCAAACTGAATAATAAATACGCGGCATGTGCGCGAGTTCGGCGCGTGTTCCGCCTTCACGCAGCCCGGCCTCGGCGCCCATTGGCCGCCCGCCCGCGAGGGGCCGTGGCCTCAGCCTCTCTCTCTCCTCTCTCTCTCTCTCTCTCTCTCTCTCACTCTCTCTCTCTCTTTCTTGCCCTGCACCGTGTGTGCATGCGCGTCGCTGCGTTTCTCTCGCATAAGGCGCCCGTCGAGTGCGCGTGCGAGAGAGAAAGAGAGACAGAGGGAGGGGAGGGAGAGCGCGTACGATGCTGGACCTACTTTATGTCGCTCTGTGCGCCTGCAAGGAGTGGGCGAGAGAGAAAGGGGAAAGAGAGAGAGCAGAGAGAGAGAGAGAGAGAGCGGCACATTTATGCGAGGGATCCTCGCTACTTACCAGCGGCAGCCCGTCCTTTTCTTTATTTCTCCGATGCTCTACCTTCCCTTCCTCCTCCTCCTCCTCCTCCTCCTCCTTTTGCGCGTCCGTCGTTTATTCTGTTTTGTCTTATCTTTACTTTTCTTGTCGCTCTTAGGGAAGGGGAGCCCTTTTTAGCGTTTCTCGCAAAGACGCTTCGCTTTTGTTTCGTCCCTTTTTCGTGATTTCCCTCTCTCGCACTCGCTGTGATCTTGTTCGGTCCAGTGTTTAATATATCGTATGCCGATATGCGCGGGACGCGTTGTACGAATTGTGTCCTCTTAATGTTTATGATGCACATGTGCGTAGTGCTCTCGAAGATAAATGGAGGAAGGCCGATACGGTGCGATAGACATGAGTTTTCGAATCCTTAGCTCCTCCGTCGCCCAAGGACTCATTCCGCTTCCAAGAACTCCACTCGCGTGGACTCGATTCATTCCCTCTTTTTCCCCTAATTGTCCTTTTTAAAATATTTTCCTCCCGATTATCCACCGTCGCCGTCGCCGCTGCTGCTGCTGCCTGACTTTTCTCTCCCTCTTCCTTCCAACGACTTAAGCAAATGCTCATTTCAACATCCGACCGAGCAACTATTATACCCAATTAATAAGATCTTTACGTCCAACCAGAGTTTCAATAAAATCCAAAAAATATTTAGAATTCATTGAAGCTTGAATAAGGTTTTTAATTCCTCAAACAATGTCATTTTATTTTAATTACCTTCTAAATTATAAAACGGAATTTAGCTTTAAGAAAGAACTCGCAATAAATAATTTTAGTAAAAAAGTTGACAATTACTCTGATTAAATACTAATAAAATATATAAATACATAATTTTTTTTACTAATTAATCGTTTATTTGCTTAACTAGCTTAAATATCCTTGTTACAACAATGTATGTATTAAGTTCAAGCCTCTTGAAATTTAATGACAAAAAATTTTAAATATTTTCAATTAAAGTGTATAACTATTGTTCATTTAAAGCGCTTTACATAAAACAGTTTTATTGGAATAAACCATTGTATAAATCACATAGTTTAACATGCATAATAAATAATTTTTTTTTCATTTTTAAAAATCACAAGTATTATACTCATCATATATTAGATTGTTAGATTATGAAGATACTTTTTGATTTTAAATAATAATTATTCAATAAAAAAGTATTAAAAAATTGGCCATTACTTTGAAAACTTTTAAGGGATACAAGATTTGATTTAAAATCAAAATAGCTATAATTTTAATGTATTTTTTAATTTAATTAATTTTCAAATATCCAAAGCAATTTTATATAAGATAAAGACTATTAAAATAAAAATACATTAAATTTCCTGCGCCATTTACTTTGAATCATTTTTAAGTAGTACAAGATTTTTCAATTCTTTCATATGTCATTTAATAATATAATAAAGTTGATTGTGTTAATTAACTTAATGAGAATATTAATTTAAATAAGAATGCATTTAAGTATTTTAATAAAATTACAAAAAGTACATACACAAAAATACAAATAATTTTATCTATAATGTAAGAATAGTAAAGAAAAGTATATCTAAATTTATAATATAATACTAACAAAAAGTTACTGATATTTTAAAGAAAAATAAATTCATTTAAAAATTTTATGTAGTAATATGATAGACATATATATATTTTGTAATGGCATATAACAGTTAAATATATACATGAAGACTATAATTTTTATAATAATATACTATGTTTAATTATTACATAATATCATTCTATTTTAGATTTAGTTCAATTAATAATTTACAATATTTTTTCGTTTTTAATCTTTTAATTCTTTTTATTAACGATATTAATAAACTTAATTTATAATGATAGAATGATATTTAATATAAAATAAGTTAAATACAAATACATTAAGCTACTTTAATTTTTCTTTTTATTCTTTTTATTTTTAGTATATTTTTTTAAACACACAAATTAAAATTTCCCGATTGTATTTACATAGATTTCCATTTTCATTGAAATTTTTTAAAAACTATTAGTATTGCATAATGTATGAAACGTATAATTTTGTTGTAATTGAACATTCTATTAAAGCTATTGAAATTCTATAATAGTTATTCATATAAATGCATTTAAATTATCAAATAATTCAAATTCCTAATGTATTATCATTCACTAGAAGTTATTTTTAATCAATCATTAAATAATTTTACCAGTTGTCTTAACATAAACATTAGTTAAAAATTTCAATTCAAATTCTTTAATGCAAGAATCTAATTATGTTATTTACATATTTTATAGAAATCTTTAGTAACAGAATCTTTAAAAATATAAAGCTTCTTTTAATACTGTTTAAAAAAAATGTATGAAACAATAAAAATTACTTTGTCTAATTTAAAAAATATGTGACCTCAAAAAGTAAATTAAACAAGTAAAGTTATAAAACAAAAATAAAATTATCAAAAATTGGGTTATGTTGAAAAAGACATTATTACGTGTATAAAGAAATTGAACCATCGGTTATTATTATAACTATGTAGATTAATTATTTAATGTATAACGATCTTGTGTTTTCTTAATTATTCGCATTTTATATCGCACAAGTATTAAAAACAAAAAAACATCAAATTGCTTTTTTGTTTCAAAATACGGAAATTATTCATCATTTAATTTCATAATTGTTTATGAATAAACTTTATAATCTTTTATATTTATAATAATGCAATTTCCATATATTTAAATATACTTAAAAAAACTATAAACAATTTATAAAATAATTTTTTGTATTTAACTTCATCACTTGTGATTACAAATTTAAAATTTATTTTTTCATAAATTGGTTTATAGAAAAATGCAATTTTGTATATCTTTACAGAATATATTTTTTATATATTTTGAATTAAGATTTCATTAATTATTTAGAATTAAATAATTACTTAGCTCTATTTTAATAAAAAATAATAAAAATTAAAGCAAATATAATTTTATTAATTTGTAGTTAAAAAAAAAAAATTGTTTACGTGTTTTCCAACAATATTAATTTGATTGAAAATACAAAAATGAAGTTTTTATGTTAATTTAATAAAGTTGTATACACTGAATGTAATTATCTTATAAATGAAAAAATGTAGCAATTACAGATAATTCGTGAGGAAAAACAAGTATAAATTCAAACCAAGCATTATGTATTTAAAGTTATGGTTTTCTGCTTCATGATCAGCGATAAAAATTCTTCAAAACGTTGAGTATTGTTGCAATAATTTTCATGCTCCTTTATGTGTTGCATGAAACTATGTCATGCTAAAACAAACGAATACATTATCATTAGTACCCCTGTTATATATATATATATATATTTTATAGATTCCTATTTGGATAATCAATATAAATTTTTTGTAAAACAACACAGAATGTTCAATACTGTATATAAAGGGATTATTCTTTTAAGAATCTCATTATTACTAAATACGATAATGAGCTAGTGTGCACAAATTCCTTGAAATCTTACATATTTAAATTCTTATAAATATTTTACAATCGTACAAAGTGTAAAATACTAAATTATTTAAGTGCTAAATTATTGTTGAATTTATTCTGTAAAAGATAAATATCATAAATCAGTTTTTAAATATAAAACAAACATAATTACACTGAAGTATTTAAAAAATACGAGTTTTTTTAATCTTCTTCATCTATTATAAACGAAAATTATAAAGTATAATGATAAAAAATAATCTCTTTCTATGATATAATCGTATTTCAAGTTAAATTATTACAGAAGTTATGCGTTATGATTGAACAAGAAATCAGCTTGGCCGTTAAATAACTAATTAGCATCACTGGTTTCTGATATAAATTTGAGCTCTTTATCGACGATTCGCGGTATTGTCTTTAAGTTACATCCAGGTATCCGATTGAACTCCGTGGCATAAAAATATGCACCCGAGGTAATTGATTACTTTCTAGGAGAGGACCGGCATACCAATTCCAGAAAGACTGGAAACCCTCGGGTTTCCAAAGTATCACCTGTTTTAGCGGAGGTGGCGAAGGCCAGAGGCGCTTCTTCCTTTCGCGATCACGTGGTGCAAACTCCGGTGGGTGCTTCTTCTTTCTTCCCTCCGAGGAAGAAAAGGAAGAAGAAACTCGGTCCTCGCGTTTCGTGTGTACGTACACATCGAAGGCCGTGCGGAGCTCACGAGCGCGGCAAAACAAGAGAAATCGAAATCTCCCGTATTGTCCTCTTGCTCTGGCTCTAAGGACGGAGGCTCTTCTTAGTTAGAAATGGAGCTCTCGCCCTTCCTCCTTGCATTAACAGGGGGTTTACCTGCTCTTTTACTCGTCTTTTGTAGTCCAAAGTCACTGGCTCCTTCTTGCGTAGCCGCTCCGTCTCTCTCTGACTCTCCAAACAAGTCGGCAATGTCTTCTGCTCCTATGCAAATAATCGGATAAACCTAATTAAAGATTTAACTCTCTCTTTCCCTGGACTTTTACATTTTTCGCGATTCCGCGTTCTTATCGATTATCGCTATCCAAATTCTTGGTCGATTTAGCCGAGATAAATGAGATGCTCGATTCTTATATTCAATTCAAACACTTTTTAGTGTTAACTCTTAGATTGACTGTTGTTTCAATAATTTGGATGGTTTTCATTGATTATATTCAAAATGTTTTTGATGCTAAATCAATAATCGATACGAGTTAATGTTTCCATCGTATAAACGATACATTATTTTATATATCTATTCAAATCAACACCGATATCCTCATAAGTACAGGGGATGGATTCAAAAATTTTATTTTACAAAGAAGGAATATCGAAACTCTAATAAAAGCTTATTCAGAAACAATAAAATTGATACACGTATATTTTTGTACCTATCATTTATAAAATGGCTGAAACAATTTAAATAATAAGTGCATTTAGCAAAATATATATTAGAAAAAATCGAAAAGAAAAGGTAAATAGGTCTATGAAACTCAGAAGAGCCTTACAAGTCGGCGTCGTAACGAAACACGATCATTATCAAAAGTATCATTGTTGAAATCGATCGTAATAATCGTATAGTAATCGTCAGAAAACTTCCACCAAGAAAAGTCACCGATAGAAGGATGTCGATGATTGGAAATTTAACACACGATAGCAACAAGAATGAAAAAGGAACGACGTTGTCAATTGAGAAGCCAATAGCGATAAGGAATACACTGTGTGGTTTAATGTAACAAGTAGACAATCTCTCTTCAATCATATATGAATTACTAAATAAATGAGAATTGTACAACAGAAATAAATCTATATATATTCGCGATTCTCGTTTCTGATACTAGGAAACACTTTTATTTAATGTTGCAGCAAACACGGATCATCGTATTTGAAAAAAATACACATACTAAATAAATTTCATTAAATTATTATTATCCATTATTAAAATTAATTATATTTTGAAGAAAAAAATTGAGATTTATTAAAAAATACATGTAAAAGTCATTAAGAGTTATAAATTTATGTTTGCAATATTTTGTAATTCGACAATTTAAATACCAGTATTTTTAAATATATTATTTTCGTAGTTTCAACGTATATCATTACGTAATTTTTTAGGTTCAAATGATTTATCATTTTTAGTTTATTCGTTCTATTCTATTTATCAAATTTATATGCAAAACAGGTAGCCTCAGCTTTAAAAATTATTATAATAGACTTTATTAGGATCTTTAAAATTGAAAAACTTAAGTATAACAATAATTAGCCATAAAAAAACCACTTTATTAATAGTTTATAATTTAAATTTAATGTTTATTCAAATGTGAGTGCGTATCAAAGTATATTGTCCTAATTTATAAATTTGACTAAAATAAAAATAGCTTATTAAAAGTATATTTAAATATTTCATCGCTTTAATATAAATATCTTCAAAGATATTTAGATATTTTTAGAAAATAATAATTTAAGAAATTGATCCACGTAATATTGTATTAAATAAAAGTTTGAATATGAGATCATGAAACTTGAATGATTCCAATGTAAATACTATTAATTTTTTTTATTTTGAAAACCAATTAATTTGTACCTTTTTCTTTCAATATAAATAATAATTCTATTATTAATCTAATTATACTTTAAAAAGTTAAAATAATTGTAATATTTGTAGCCATACGTATATTTCTGAAATATAAATGATATATAAGCAACGTTCTTAGAAAAGGTAGACGAATTGTTTTGAATACTAAGTTTAAAATTTATAGTAGCTTTTATAAATTCAAACTGCACACCTGACTTATATTAAAATTAAATGTCAGTAATATATTCTCACACTATTTTACAAGGAGCATTCATATCGATACAAATTTACTAAAATTCAATACCATAATATTTCATGAGAAACAGTGAAAAACATTTGATGTTATGTTTTGAAACTCTAAAGTTCATTTCTAAACTTGTAATTTCATGGATCGATTTACTTCATTTATTTATTATAAAGGGATTATAAATGTTTCAATATGTTAATATCTCACGAATAAAAGTATTTAGTTATTCTGCATCGTCAGTTATGACAGTCATAAGTTATCATCGATCTTAGTGTCCCATAAATAATATGTGAATGCATTCGTCCATATATTAACAAAGTATCTTTATTGAATTATTAAATATAAAGTTCTATTATAAAATCTCTTTTTTTATATTCTATTCTGAATGCTATATTTTCCACTAATAATTAATGTAGCTGAATAATTAAATAATAACAACAGTATAAGAAGGGGTTTAGCTAGTCTGGCACACTCTAAAAATAATCATTTTTTCATAGTTTATAAAACAAATTTATTAAGTTTTTATTAAATTATTTGACATTTCTACAATATATTTGTGAATTATAAATCTACTATTTTATAAAACTTGAAATAAAAATGTTAAAAATATTTGAAGTCAAGATAAACGATAAAGTAGTGAAGGTAACAAAATAAAGTTATAAAAGAATTAACTTCGTCGAGATCCGCAAGTTGACTGAATTATAATTCTAATGTTTTTTTAGATTAATAAAAGAAAAATTTTGTTTTTAATATTAAACTAAATAAAATTTTACATACTGCGAATCTCTAATATTTTAAAAATTTCAATAATTATGAAAATAGCAGTATTTTGAAAAAAATCGCTTATTTTTTTGCGCGCCAAAATCGGGATTTTTGATGTATTACAAAACTTGAGGTTCACCTGATGTAAAAAAACGTTTTATTTATTCGTATATAATCTTACCATTCTAATATTTATATTTTGCATTTTATTTACAATGATACTAAAATAATAAAAATAGTTGTTCGGTATGAAATCCTCATCGCGCAATGTCAAGTACTTGAATTGAGTTATTAGATTGCCATTTTATAAATGTTTGTAATATGGATATAATAATATGGAAAAATATTTTTGAAATAATAAATAATCGAGATATAAAAAATAATCGATTTTTTTAAAGTGCTAGACTAAGCAAGCCCCTTAATATTCAGGCACAAAATTATTAGATGCATTGCTATTTTCCAGAATCAATTTCCTTACGTAAATTTATTTAAAATGACAATGATTTTGCTAGACAACTCGCACTTAAAATATGTAAAACTAAATATTTAAAAGTTTACAAAAGTTACATTTATGTTTTTTGTATATTTCATCATTAAACATTTTGAAATCAATAATATTAATTTCAACGAGAACTTCAAAACTGCTTCAAAATTTTCATTTGAATAAGAAGTATTCCTAACTTATTAAGAAATTATCATAGTTTAAATTAAATGGAAATTAATTGACCTTATTTCTTAAGTGCAATCAAAAGATTAAGACGATTTAATTTGTCATTTTCAGTGATAATATTCAGTTATATTTTATCCCACTAGTACTTGCTTGAAAAATAGTAACTACTGATGGTTCCAAGAAAATTTGCTTAATTAAAAAAAAATGAAACTATTAACTTATTCAAATACAATTTATTAAATTTAATTAATTTATTTAATCAGTAGATTTTTCAGTTTTATTTTCAATATGCATCGCAATGAGTATACAGTACATTCAATTTCAACCATTTCCATCATCTCACAATCATATCTCAAGTATTAAGCTTTTCAGATGAAAATTTATTCATCAAGGTACAATAATTTTAGAATCAATGTTTAATTAAATATTTATAAGAATTGTGTATCATAAGTTAATCATAGTAAATGTCTCTCATAATAATTTGAAGTAAGTTAACTTACTTCAAATGATCATTTAAATACAAATCCAATAGAATTTATAAATTCAGATTGATTCAATATTTGTACAATATATTTTCTTTTTATAATATTTTGTATTTTATAGTTTACTAAATTATTAAGCTATTAAATCTTGATACATAGTATATCATATTTGATTTGTATATTTTGTATTTCAATTATTAAGATTATTTGTACATTTTCAAAATAAGCTATAATTTAACATTTAATAGTGTTATAACTGTTGGCGCCGTTTACTCCGTTCCGCTAAAATTTATTAAGTTCTGGTCTAATTGGCCGGTGGCCTTTCTTTGTGATAGTCTTCTGTAAAGAAAACAATTTAAATTGTTTTCTGCGATTAATAGCAAGTATCTGTCATTGAGTTTTAAGCGACTTGCTTCCCTTTAAAGTTACTGATCTAAGAATGCCGAGTTACACTTAGAATTCACCTTCTTCGATGATTAATTGAAATTTAAGGTGTAAAATCATGTTATTCACTTACTACGTCCCTATTCGTTAATTAATGGAAAATCAAAAGAATTCTCAAGATTAATTTGTTTAATTTGGAAAACGTATGCATAATAATGTTCTGGAGTAAACAAATTGTAATTATCATTTTGAAGATTTTATAATTTTCAGATCATTAAAAAATATATCATATTATATTTCTTATAATTTTAGAATATGAGGATAAGGTTTAAAAAAATATTTTTAAATTATTGTATAAAATATATTCTTCTCATATTCAAATCAAATTTTCTATTTAATTCATACAAATAAAATTTATTAAATAAAAATATTCATAAAATTATTTAATAATTTTATCAAAAAATATAATTCTACTTTCTTATTAAAATTTTAATGTAGAAAATATAAAAAATAATTTTTTAACATTAAATAATAATTTGTTGAATAATTTATCGTAGTTAATAGATTACTTCATTTTAATTATGAATTTGAAGATTTAACATTGCAATTTTTTTTGTATTTTACAATAAATAATATTGGTATTTCGTAAACTATAAATTTATAATTCAATTTATTAAGTTTTAAATTAATCTATTAATAAAATCGTAACTAATTACATAAGTTAATTTTCTAATTAAGAAATTGCTTGTAATATTAAATACATAAATAAATATATACATTTATTAAATTAAAAAATAATTTTTTTTTTAAATACATATTATACTTATTTATCTTATCTTTGAACTTAAGTTGAGTCAACAATTAATTGATATTTAAATATTATTCAATATTAAGTAAAGAATAAAAACAAAAATATTATGTTGTGAATTTCAAGGAATATTAACAAATATTTTTATATTATAATTTTAATTTTATCAGAATGAAATTTTGATTTAATTGTTATTAACAGACAAACTTTAAAATAATAATGAAGTATGAAAATAATCTTTGTCTTATTCATAAGTAATATCAACTAGTCATTTAATTAAGCGTATGATTTTTTTATGCAGCTAAATTTATAAAATTTTAATACAATGCTATGAAAGTTTTAATGTAATTGAGAAAACTTAACAAATATTTACATAATTAGTCAATATTTCTCATTATTCTCATTATACGGCATTCAGTACATATTGTAAATACAAATTTTCTTCTTATTTTTCTCTATTATGCGTAATATGTTTCAAATTATAACATTGTTTTATGAAATATTTGCAGAATTTATTATTATCTACAATATTGCATTTTGTTCAAAACAATTTTAATGATAAATACATTTATTAATAATTAATATATTGATATATAATAAAAATCTATCGCATTTATACTGAAATTTGATTTAAAAATTGTTAATTCATATCCAGATAATTATAATGAAAAAAAAAGTATTTTTAGTTATAGTATCTCATACATAGATACATAAAAATAAGTATTTGTAGAGTAATATAAATCTAATATTATCTTATTTTTCTATTTTTTGACGTATTCTATTCTATTTTTTAATACGTCATATGTTGATGATACATATTTTAAAAAATGGCTTCCTTAAATATATTATTTACATTTTTAAGGAAATGAAACATTTTTTCTCTATTAATAATTGAAATTAAATTTACACACATATGTAATGTATACATCTTTGTTAAAAATTTTAATATTTTTATTAAATATTTATATTAATTTTTCTATTTCGATTACTATTTATTTTTAAATGAACAAAAAATTTTATTGTTAAAAATCATGATATGTGTGTAATAAAGAGCATAAAATAAAATATAAATAAACAGTTTTATATATACATTGAATACATATTGTATATTTTTAAAAATTCCTAAACTTAATTAATTCTACACAAATACATTGTTTTCCAATGATTTAATTTTTCCCAGGTGTTAAGAGTAATTTTGCGCTCTTATAACGTGGAGTTTCCAAAAGTTTACGTAAGATTTGTTTATTCTATGTAAATATAATGGTGATAACTAGATGTAATCTTTAGAAAAAGACTTAAATTTTTTTTGATAATATCATTTACTAAAACATTTACTAAAAGAAAAGCTTATGCTAAATATAATTTTTAAGAATATGTATATGTTTATATATTATATGTTAATATCTTCGCATATCTGTTTATGAAATATATCGATTTTACATTAATATTATTAAAAATCGAACATATATTTATTAATAAAAATAATAATTTATTAATAAATAATAATTTATTTTTAAAAGTATAATTTACATATTAGATTAAAATAATAAATAATCAATTAAACTTTGTTAAATATAGATATATATTGAAATTAAATATTTAATACAATCTTTATAAGTTGATAAATTTAAATAAAAAAACAATAAAAATTCATATTTATGCAAGCAAAGAATTACCATTTCCTGCGTTGTGTTTACTACTTCCTTCATGCTCCTTATAATTAATGCCACTGAAGACGCTGAAATACTTTTTCGGCGAATAGATTTTATCTACGTAAAAAGTAAAAATATTATAACTTTATTCCATATTCCAATCAATACAAATTTTTCAAACAAGTTATTATTTATCTGAAATTGTTTTCAAATTTATTTTTCAATCTATATTATCAAAAATTATCTATTATCAATTCTTAATTTATTGCTTATTTAAATATATTTTTATATACAGACCTATAATAAACTTAAATTTGAATAAAAATCTTTATTATTTTAATTTTATAATTCAATTTATTTAAAATTTATAACAAAAAATTTTAAAAAATGTCCTTTTTTCTAAAATTTTATGATTTTTTTTTTGACCAATCAAAAATCTTTTTAGAATATTATTAATATTAAAACTTTAAATATATTTGTTTCATTTTGATATTGAAAGTAATTATATATTTGTATTAAAAAATATAAAATATTCTATATCGTAATGAATGATCAAAATTAAAAATTTTTATAATTGTATGATTATATAAAAACAATTACGAATGTACTTTATAATATATAAAATTTTTCCTAATTTTTAAAAAGCAGAATCTATCACATTTTTTATTTTTAAGCTTACTAAACTATATATTTTTTTAAATAAATATAGATACATGTATATACTTATAATAAGTTAAATAGAAAAAAATAATTTATATTTAAATAAATCAAAAAAAAATGTTATGTATTGTACATTTATAAAGTATATACTAATAAATTAGTCGATTAAAAATACTCCTTAGTCCTTTAATATTTTGCATTTTATTTCTCTATAACACATCTATTTTAACATTATTGAAATATAGATATTGTTCTGATACTTAATAAAGTTGTAAATATATATTTGGGTTTTAATATACTTATTGTAATCAAATAATGATATCTAGTTTGACTCGGTTCACCAATATTTTTCAGGTATAAAAAATGTTTTTTTTTTAATGAGTTTATCCTTAATGTAATAAAGAAAAGTATATAATTGAATTAATAACACCAATATGTAGATAATTATAATTTTAAATATCCATGAATTACTTGATTAAAAAAAACGGAGTATTATTTTTTATGTTTAAGGTTTTATTTTATACTAAAGTACTGCTACCTATTCTGTCGTTACTTAATGAAAGAACTATAATTTAATTTAATAATTTGAATAAACTTTCAAGTAAAATATTTTAAAGAGTATTTAAAAGTTAAAGTAAGAATAAAAATTTTATCATGAATGCACAAGCGACCAATAGATTGTGTGTACATAAATGTGTATTATATAATATTATTTATATCATTATATAATTTTATATTGAATCAGAAATGAAAGTAACAATTGCTTGACAGTAGGGTCTACCGATAAATGTAACTTTAATGATTTCCATGCATAATAATTTTTTTTTCGTCAAAATGAAACATTTAGTTCAATAAAATAATTATTTATTTAAAATATTTAAGTTTTAATATGTCCCTTAAACAATTTTTTAATGGCCTACTTAATTATTTATTATTAATAGAATCTAGATTCTGATTTTAAAAAAATGTAAAAAGATGTGATCCAAAAAAAGTGAAGCGCAAAAAAAAGGTCTCAGGAATCAGCCTAATTCATTTACATATATGTTTTTTGAGATCAGTTGAGCATGACTATAAGTAAAAAATTTGAGATCAGAGGAACGAGTTTCTCGAGAACGCGTAACTCACTCGATCAGGACTTAAATCACCGGCGGCGGACTCGAGCTCAGACTCGTGGAGTGACGTGAGTAAGCCCTAACACATTTTAGGGACGCGAGGGGAGATAGACTTCTTCCATACTTCTTCAGAGGGCCCCGACCATATCCAAATATCCATCAAGACCTAGGCAATTCTCCTCTTTATAAACCGACCTCCAATACTTCACTGAAAATTATTTGACATGAATATTTATAGCCAAACTTGGCTCAGTAGTTTTCATTATTGAAATCATCTCCGAACATTAACAACTTTAAACACAAACTATTTCGTCTAATAGAAAGCAAAATAAAATTCGTCTCTAATCAATTATACGAATTAAATTGCTTTTGCAGAATATCCACTGCATGCCACTACCCAATACCTATATTTTATATTTTATATTTCTCTTTTTTATTTTCATTTGGTTCTTGTGTATTTTTGTACATATAAATGTATAGATTTTTGCTCATATTCATAATACCTTACACTAATTTTATTTATTTTAAATATTAAATTTTAATCAATATTACAAATAGTTTATTTTATTTATAAAATATTTAAAGTAGAATTTGATTGATTTTTGATGAAAAAAATAAAAAATCTAATTAATTAAATATTTTTGAATAATTTTGAAAAAAACTGCTTTAGACGAAATGTTAAAATTTCAATAATAAATTTATAGGAAAATTACACTATTTTACATGTTTATATGATGAAAGCATAGAATTAAAATAAAATTTGAATAGCTTGCAAATACTAAAAATTGTGCATTTATACTTAAAAAATAAAGAAGATGTTTAAAAGCAAGCCGCACTGCAAATTAACCTCACGCAGTTTTACACATTTCAACAAGTTATTATCAGCGTAAAGCTTGGTTTGAAAAGAAAGAAAAAAAATCTCGACTTAAATGATTTCATTCGTTCTTCAAATTTTGTTTAGAAGACGTAGGTGGAGGTGCTTAGTGTTCCCTGGCGAACCGAGACGAAAGCGAGGCAGATACCCAGGAACGTCCGCAATAAAAAGAAACCCATCTCCGTGGGCACCGGGGGCAAGTTGAATATTTTAAAAGACTGTAAACCAAGAGAGACCGCGGCGGCTGTCGACGTTAATCCCCGCGAGAGGACGAACCCGGAGCTCAGAGGCTGTAAGACTCGGAGAAGTCAGAGTTGGTCTGGGGCTCAGAGTCACCGAGTCGCGGAGGCACTTGTGCGCAGGTGCCTCTGCTTGCGTTTTCGTGTCCACCGGTCCGCGGAATAAATTTATATAGCGAGAAAGCGAGATGGTGATAGGGGTTGAGTTAGGAGGGACAAAGAGGAAGGGAGTGATAGAGGAGACAGTTTTAGAGAGCAAGAGAGAGGGAGACGTCGAGTCGAGTGAAATATATTTCAGCGCGTCGGCGATATACTACGCTTCCCCTCCCCCTCATTCATCCTCGCTCGCTCTCTCTCTCTCTCTCTCTCTCTCTCTCTTAACTGCATGCTCGTGGCGGATCGGCGATCGAGAGACGGATGCGATTAAAAGTCCCCGAGAGTAGCAGTAGCATCAGCACCAGAAGCACCAGCAACACACATCCTCCCGTACTTTAAAGAAAGAACGAGCAAGAACCCTCGTCTTTCTACCCCTTTCTTTCTTATATTTCGATACCCTCATTCTCTCTCTCTCGCTCCATCCTTTTTTCCCTACTGACTCCATCTTTTTTCTCGGTTTTTTAGTCTCGGGCGCCGAATGTCTGTGCGGAAATATAGGCTACGTCGAGAATTCTCCATTGAATTATTCGCATCTTACCCACTTTTTTCTCCTTCTTTTGTGCCCATCGTATCGTTTTTTGCCCTCGTAGGTCGTGCGTTTTTGTACAGCTATTCATTAAGGGATGGGACAGTTTGGTACGTGTGCCACTACCTCAATCCACCCCTCACCCATAAATCGACCATGATTTTTCAATGGATCGATCAGCTCCATTCCTCCTCACGCTGTATTGTAAATTTGCAGATCAGTGAACAGTCTTTAAAAGCTCTCCGACGGCACTTTACTTTACTCAAGCAGATGTGCATTACTCCTATTTTTTACAAAGTCATGCAAATTAATAATTATGACAATTGAATTTAATATATATTTTTTATTTTTTTTCATTAAAAATAATTTTTTGTTCTTATTGTAAAATTTATTGTAGTTCTTAAGTATTAATCTTCACTAAGAATGAATATACACTGATTGCCTTCAACTTTAATAATCTTTACGAATTCCTTTAATGTATTATTAAGAAAAAAGAAACTTTTTTAGTAAATACATAAAGGGTAATAAAAAGATGTTTAAAGAACTTTGAAAATTATGTGAAACTAATATAATTTTAATTCTTAGCATTGCCAGTAGTAGTCGAAGAATATTAAAATATATTTCTATAATGGTAATATAATTGAAAAATATTTTTTAATAAAATAAGACAAAAATATAATGGAATGAATGCAATAGAAGTATTGTAAATGGTATTTTATGTGATGCATTTATATTTCCATTAAATGTTTCACTCTAGGAGCAAGAATTTGATCGAAAAAACAAAATGATGAGTCGTTAGAAAATGGATCACTGGTAATCCCTCAAAATTATAATCGCAAAAAGCGTTACAGAGTAATTAAAAATATGGCTATACTCGAGTGCATAAATTTAATCAATTTAATCCCCGAGGTAAATATCGCGTATCGAGAAAGCGACGGGACCGCGGTCGAAGCTCCAAGTTGCACTAAATCACCGTTAATCATTCCGAGCCAAAAAAAGTTATTTTAATTGATTTCATTAACGCGGATAACCTCGACGGCGGCGTCGGCAATCCAATGCGCCGGTGCCCCGTCGCAATCACCCTGGACGGCTGGCGATTAAAATTCCCCGCAGCCGACGCGAGCGCTCAATTAAAAAGCATTTCCCACGCTTATTACGAAATATATGAAAAGTTCAATGATGGCCACGTACGTGCACCTACGGAGTCAAGTACCGTACAAAAAAATGAAGAGGGGAAGAGAAAGCCAAGTGCAGGGAGGAAGAGCGCCGACGTTTCCCTGAGAAAGAGCGGCGTGCCGGTGAACTGCGCCAGTGGTGGTGTTCCCCCAGGGCCCCGACCTCTCGCGGGTGTGCGCACCTCTGCACTTATTTCAGCCACCGCTCCCATCCCGGTAGCCTCGGTAACCTCTCGCGCGAGGAAGCCAAGCGTTAAACCGAACGGCAGGTGTGCGCCCATTATCACGCTCACGAGGACGAGGGACGACTCGCGTCCTCGGCACCAAGGGCTTCGCACCTTCCCAACCGTCGGCGGTCCCCCCGCTCATAACCCACGGCTTTTAATTGGATGTTTCAAAGATGTCCGATGTATCCAGAAGCTGTTTATGAGTGAGACATAATAACCCTTGCGGTCGACACTCTTATTTTCATTGCGATTTCTCTCAGACGTGTGTGTACAGTCAATCCCTTTATTATAAACAAAAAAGTTGTTTACTTTTGCTAAAAGTACAGGTGACTCGGCTCATTATTTACAAGCGGCCAACTTTTCACGTTTTCCCTCTGCACGTGCACACATGCTGCACTATTTTTCGGTACACCATCGACGCTGGTATTATCGATCGATAAGCGTTTCCACTCCACGGGCACTCGGGATAAAATGAAAAATGAGATTTTGCAAAAGCGATTAGCGGCGAGCGATGGAATTATTTGGAGTCGCCGGCTGGTATATAATAGGTCGCGAAAGCAGCGATGATTTAGGAAGTACTTTCGAATATGTAACACTTTCGAGGCTATCGGAAGCGGCGGCAAAAATGCAGGAGGATAAATGAGGGAAGAGGAAGCAAGCAAGGAAGGCGGGAGGAGGAGGAAAGAGGCTGGAAGTGGTTGCGGAGGCGGAAAATGAGCGAAAAGAGGCTGGAGGGGAGATAAATCTCGGGATATATTTATTTATTTATTTATTTACAAGTGGAGGAATGATCGGTGCGTTATGAGTCGCGGCGCGCGTTATTAACGGTTCGTCTATTTTCCCGTGTAGTGGTGGTGGTGGTGATGGTGGTGGTGGTGGTGCCTCGACTCACCCGTCCGCTCACCCGCGCGCCGCTCAGACCCAGACCCCCGCGGTGATTCACATAGTCCTTAAACCAATCCGGGGATAGTCTGCCTTTCTCTTCGTTTGCTAATCGAACCGCTTCCTACGCTCTGCGCCCGTTGTAATTACATAACGGAAAATCTCTCGTGAACTCGATGCTCCAAAAATCAAGCTCACTTTTATCGGCCGACAATACACGATATGAGAGCCTTAGCCTCCTCCTCCCCCCGACCCTCAACCCCTCTCGCTCCCTTTTCCATCCTTTATGCCCCCTTTTCACCCGGCTTTCCTCGCAACGCTAAAACTACGCGGTTCGCCCACTTTTTTTATTTCTGTCGCCTCGATTCGCGATTTAGACCAAAACCATTGTGCTGCGTATTTCCATCATAAATTTTTATTTTATTACCAATAACTGATTATTTCGCAAAACGATGTTTTATTTATAATAAATTTTAGCTGCTCGTTTTATTTGTCGTCTTAAGGTTAAAAGTCGTGACTTTCGACTTATAGGAGAATGCTCAAGCGCATTAGAAATCTAACTTACCCAATCAAAAAAATTTAAATACGAATAGTGTACAACTTTTTTCTTGTTCTGTTTTTGTTTTTTTTTTTTTTTTATTTTTAGTTTTACATTTTTTCCTTACATACACTATTTTAACAATAAATACTACTTACCGTTCTTTATTTCTTATTCTAAAAGTACCAGTTATAGATAAAGAGTCAAAACAAGAGCTACTTAATTAGCTGTTTTAATTTTTTAATTACAAAGTACATTGTAATAAAATTATGGGCTTTGTTTAACATTATTAAATACAGAATGAATATTTATTAAAAATATTAAAATTATTTTTCGTTTGGCTCATGTATTATCCGGATACAATTTCGGTTTTTACGAAAACACTCCCATGTTGTAAAATTGAATATTCCATTTTCTAATATTAATAAAATTACGTGTTTATAAGTTTTTGAATGTTATTTTAAACTATCTTATTATTGGCGTAGCATAGCTTTGTAGAAAGATTTTAATAAGATGACTTGCTCGGTGGAGATGGGTTTCATAACGAATCCTCGAGATTGGTATGATGAAATTAAAATTAAAGGTAAATAAAAATCCCTGTAAGATTGTAAAAAATATTACACATTGATAAGTACGAAAATAATAATGAATTTATGGGTAATATTATCGACAATGTAATTAACAATTAAGTTTAGTAAAATATTTAGAGTCTACATTTGCACGTGCAATAAAGATACGATACGGATATTAAAATTATAATAAGTTATATTTTATGTGACTAACATTTTCATTATTGCATTGTAGGCCTCTAATAAATATATAAAGACATTTACTGTATTACTGAAATAAAAGAATAATGTGAAATCTTTTAAGATACCGACCTTATTAAAAAAAAAGAATTATTAGCACGTTTAATGCGATAAAAAATACGATATTCGGCACTTGATTGTTGGGCTCTTTGAGCGATTTACGATTTACGATGCCGACCCACCAAAACAGTTATTATAGGACGCGAAGACATTGTATCCTGAATCTGAGTCGAGGTGTGAAGCGTCCATAAATTATCGAGCCAGAGTCAGGAGTGAGTTTGTGTTGCGATCGAGGTAGGAAGCGACTCTCGTTCTATCGGTCAGCTCTCGCGCATTTGGACGGGGGGAGAGGCGGTGAGGCGAGGGGGAGGAGAAGGGGGGAGGAGGGAGGACGAGACGAGACCAGATGAGTCGAGACGAGAGGAGATGAGTGCTGGTGTCGGTGGTCCGAGGGCAAGTTCGTTAGCTGTTAATCGACCCATTGCTCCCGGTTTTCGCCAGATCTCCTCCACGTCCGTCGTGGCGCGCCTCGAACGAGCCCGTCGACCGCCCGAGAGCTCGTGGTGAGCGTGGATGTCGCACACGGACGCGCACCCACACCGCCGACCGGGAGGAACAACAGCAGGCGGATCCACGCGGCGCGAGCCTCCGTCGTACTCACGGTGGGGCAGCACATCTCCCGCCCGCGCACGCGTCCTCTCTCTCTCTCTCTCTCTCCTTTATCGTCCTCGTCCTCCTCCTCCTCCACCTCCTCCGCGGAAATGTCGTCTTCGTCTTGTGACGGCGTCGGCGGCGTGGTAGTAGTGCAGCTCGCCGCGATCGCGAAGAGAGTCGCAAGTCACCTCCGTTCACCTCTCCTGCACACCGGCTCCTCTCTCTCTTCCTCGCTCCCTGTTTCTCTCGCACTCGCGCGCTCCCGGCTCACCGACGACTCGGCGAGCTCGACGCGCTCCCAACTCTTTCAGTCCGCAGCCGCGAGTCGTGAGCCACGAACACACGCGCACCCGAGAGCCCAGAGCCCTCGGTCCCGTCGTACATAAACAGAGAGACAGACAGAGAAACGCAGAGGGAAAGAGAGAGAGAGAGAGAGAGGGAGAGAGAAAAAGTCGGGGTGCTTTGGTGGCAGGCCCTAAAATTAGCGAGGGACCCACTTTCCAAAGGGCGAAAGGGTGACTTTTGACGGGTGAACGCGCGATGAAGAGCCGCCCATCTGAGCGCGAGTGCGCGAGATCCGCCGGTGACCCTCGCTTTTGAACGAACTCACTCGAGTGCACGAGTTTTCGCTTCGACTCGGGTCTACCTGGACCTACCTGGAGCACGCTCCCAGGCGTTGTTATGCGGGGCGACGGCTGCCGTCGCGCCTCGGCGTGCGCGAGCCTTCCGGCGCCGCGTTTTGATTTTCCCGCCAGAGCTGCGTGTTTACCAGGACTGTGAGTGAGAGAGAAGAGAGAGAAAAAGAGAGGAGAGAGAAAGAGAGAGAGAGAGAGAGAGATAGAAAGAAAAAGAATGCGCGAGTGAGAGGGAGACAGCCACGCGTTCACTGGAAAGTGCAGGATGAACTTTGAATCGAGCGCAGCCTCTTTTGTGCGCGAGTGACACGAGTGAAGCTGAATTAAATTGGAATTAAATCGAATGTGCGCGCACGCGGCCAGGGTGTAGAAGGGCGCGCCGGCCTCGTGACACCCGGAAGGAGCGGAGAGAGTGGAACCGGAAGCGCGAGTCGTACGTCACGGTACCGGAAGACGCCCGAGGACAGCGCCGCCCACCTCCTGACACCGGGAGAACCCTCGAGGAGCCAGGGATAAAAAAAAAAAGAAAAAAACCTGCAGGTGAGTTGGGGATGGTTTTGTGCGCTCCCCTTCCCGTTATTTAATTACTTTCGAGCATCGACATCCGCTCGACACAAAGAGCAACTCGGCAGCCTCAAGCCCCTGTTTTGCTTTTTCGCTGGCTATGTACGTGCGAGTTTGCCGCGAGTTGGTTTAACACTCGCTCGTTTTATAGTCAACTGCGCTCAATCTCGCGGTAGTTTAGCTGAAATACGTGCAGGATAAGGCACAAACAATAAACAGTGTCTCGTTGCTCCGGCCACTAAACTTCTTCTCGCTATATTTTTAATTGATGCTGTTAATACTTATTACGTTTTCGCAGGTACGAATGATAGCTTGAAACTCGATGAAACATTATTGTTTTATCGATGACATTTTTTTTAAAACGGCCAAGAGCTGCGTATCGCGTGCTATTTTAATTATCATCTACAGCAATGGGTTTATAGTTTCGTAAATAAACTTTCTGCAGCTTCTAGCAGCTTTAAAGTTTCATAGGAACGCGCTATCAAAAAATCATATTTTAGCAACTAGCAACTTTATGTAATAAGCTGAGAAAATTGCTCTGAGTCACTGAAAAACGTCTTATAAATTAACAACATCAATTCAGTGTTGAGATTTTTTCAATTTTCTCAATACTTTCAATTAATAATTAATTCAATATTTATCATTACACAAAAGATATTATCTTACAATTTTTTACATGAAATAGAAATCCACGGTTACATAAGTTTTGTAATATTTATCATACACCTTTATTAGATTATACTTACATATAAAGAACAATCAATTAAAATTATTTCATTGTATTTATTCTTTCTTTTTTTTTAATCACATTTATTAGGTAATATTTATTTTTAATTCATTCACATTGTTATAAATAGATTATGAATAAAATTTACTTACCAAACTTTATTTAGTGTGATTTAGCTAAGATTATTTATTTGAGATGATGTAAGTATTCAAAAACAAAAATGAATCAAAGCCAATATTTTTACGGACCATATTTATTTCACTTAATTTAGCAATAATTTTTATCAACTGTATCAAATTAATGGAACAGAAAAATTCGAATTTTTGATTTTAAATTGAATTTAATTTTTGAATTGCGTGTATATCAGTATCAATGGTAATTAGAGTCTTTTAAATCAATGATATACTATTCGCAATTTTGTGTTTTGATGATAAAACTTTCATTAACATTACACAATCATCCATAGTCTTAAAATATTATTATCACAGAACTAAAAAAGTATAATCTTATTATTTATAAGAGATTAGATATATGGAAACTTGTTATAAATAATTTATTTAATTAATCTTTTGAATAATAACATATTTAAAAAATTTTTAATCTACAGCCAATAATTACACAATAATTGCTTGGTATAGTAGACAGTTATACCAGAAAATATTATTAAATGTACAATTTATAGAATACTCGCAATAGAAGTTTGAATGCTAGCACAGGATTTAGAATTAAGATAATAACTAGAAAGAGATAAGTTATAGTGCAACCTACTTATTCAAAAATCATTTCATTCATCATTTCTTCTGCTGAAAAAATTTTTCAATAGAAACTCATTATTTAAATTATATGTTAATTCGTCAATAAATGGTTTTATGTGATTCGGAGATATTTAAATAAGTAAATTTTTGAGTAATGAATTTCATTAATAAAACTCGATATTACGATGTTAAGTTTCAGCTTTAATATTAAAATAGAGTTTCTGCCGTGAAAAATAAAAAATGGTTGCTAAAGTAAATGAACGCGTTAAACATTAATTATCAGGAACGCAGTGACAATGTCAATTCATTTTCTTATTAAAAATTGTCCTTGAATCGATTCATTGTTAAGCATAAATGTGTTTTCGATCGATTAAAGTTCAAGTTGCATTAAAAGTTCGAGGAAGGTGTTACATGTCCTGAAAGTGAAGTGAATATTCTTTTTATTAAGAAAAAATTATGGACTTCCACCGAAGTCTCGAGCGCACGTTTATAATATAAAAGTGAAAATGTATTGAAGCGTAAACAAGGCTTTTATTCCTTGGCGGTAAAATCATTTTGCGAGTCGGTCTCAAACGAAGCAAAATGTATAATAGAAGCCATTAGGCAACTGAAAAAATGAGGAGCTACACGTGAGGCTCGTAGCTCCGAGTCCCTCCGTGTGCGAGTGGGAGGATCGGAGGATCTCTCGGGTAATCGCGAAAATGGTCCGAATCGGATGTGCGAGTGAGTCCGCCACGCGAAATCGGTAATGAGCTGTAAAGGCTCGCGGCTTTCCCGGTCGGTCCTCCACAGGCACAGGCCACACGTACGAGCACTAGGTGCCCATTGTGGGAGTGAGTCATTGAAGCGTCAGTGCCCCCTCACTCACACACGCGACCCGCCGAGCCAGCCGCTCTCTCACGTACACACATGAGCGGGCGGGCGATGTTATGCCAATTTTTCCTCTCTCTCTCTCTCTCTCTCTCTCTCTCATTCCCCCATGCCCCGCAGTGCTCTTCCCTTTTTCTTGAATCACGGCAAAGCGAGAGAGTGAATAATAAGCGAGAAATCTCGGAGCCTCACCTCGTCGAGAGCTCGTGCCGAGGACTCGGACGACTGCGACGATGAGGACGAGGATGTGGGCGTACGGCATAGCGCAGACACGAGAGACCGAGCGAGCACAAGCGATTTTTTCGCTTTTGCCCGTCGAGGGAGCAAGAGAGCCCGAGAGAGATATGGGAAAATTAAAATACGAGGAAGGGCTGGGTAGGGTGGCGGCGGGGGGAGGGGGACAGCTAATTAGAGGCGGTTTTACGTCACGATACTGCTCCTTAACGTTTCTCCGTGAAATGTCGAAAGGAGACGAAAAGGCCTTATAAAATCGTCTGTATCCTTAAATACTCTTTATTATCGAGCGGCGTGACCTCGTTCGCCGCCGCTACACGGGGATCGCTGCACCGTACGAGGATCCCTAGGTTTTCGAAGGATTTCCCGAGCCTGGGACTGTTTTCTTTTTGTCAATATGGAAAAACTCGCTGCCTCGACGCCCAAGTGCGTTGTCGTTTCATATTTTTCTTATCTCAATTGCCATATTTTAGATTTTTCGCTCTGTATTGGTTCGTGACCGTCGATAATTTTAAACTTTCTTTCGTTAAAATAGCAAATCTTCGCCAACCAAACGTAAATATATACGTGTTTGACTCATGAAAATAAAACTAGCTTCGTTAAAATTTTATACATTTCTTATCGGGAAATCTAACTTTTCATTATTTTCATTTTATTATTATCGTTAAATACATAAGTGACCGTTAATTTCAAGAGGCGAAAAAAATTATTTGCGCTAAGGATAAGCCAAGTGGTTTTTCTCATATTACGTGGTTGTATCAGGTAACTTAATGCAAGCGTGATAGGCCGTCAATTTTTTATATTTCAGTTGACTAAGTGACGAAAAAGTAAGGCTACGAAAACAATTGCTCCAAATACTAAATAACAATGTTCCCATGGAAAAACTGGTCTAGGAAATTTGTAAAAACTTTGGTCAAGGGAATTCGAAGGAGTAACTTCTTTATTTATTTTGAATTTAAAAAAAGAGATGCAAAAAAATATCAACAAAGACTAAATAAAAGCCTATTTTGCAATGAGACATTGATTGAAGTATTTATACATGTATATAACTTAAAGATACTATGGGGCGATTAAAAAAAATTTTTTTTAATCGACGCAATGATCAAACGACAAGTATTAATAAATATCGTAATATCGAATGAGTTTGTCCAATTCGGTATTCCAAAACAAATAAATGATTCCGAGCCTTTCAATTAAAAACTATGAAATTATGAAACATTTGATTAATTTTTAAAGAATGATCAATATTTCCAAAGGTGTTTGTCTATAAAATAAAATGTGCCTCTGCAGTCAAACGAAAGACTCGAAAGAATACGGTAAAATAGACTCGTGGGTGTGAATTGAATTCAATTTAGCCGACTCGCTGAAGCAATTACTCAAAAGCTCTGATGAGGGCCTTTTTGAGGATACGAGCACTTGTTTGCAAGACGAGCGTTACCGGGATTCGAGGACCAGGTCGCGGAAGGCGGGGGTAGGGAGGGGGTTTCGCCATCTTCAGGGATCAGAGGTGACACCGAAGCACCGCCTTGGATGTGTTTCTCGGTGCGGTTTGGTGCGAGCACATTGTATTATACGACGGTCATAAGAGAGACGGATCCTAGAGCCACGAGAGAACCCATAAAGCGCGGTCGTCTCTCTCTCTCTCTCTCTCTGTCTCTCTCAGACACAGAGCCTCGGAGGTCTCAATCGTACGCCCGGCTGCGGAGGCTCGCGCGATGCAATATTAATCGCGGTGCCAGATCGATTCGAGGCGATAGGGTGCGCACGTACATGAGCGACGATACCAGGATATGTAATGCCCGACACCGAGTTTTCGAGAATGCGTTGGCGGGGTATCGCGTTACGCGCGTGCCGAGGCTGTCTGTTGGGTCCGCGGGCCGCGGGGGTTGGGGGGGGAGGCAGGGGTGAGAGGTGAGAGAAAGTGGGATCAGTCCCTGAATGCCGAGACATTTGTCACACGTATACCAACTACCACCACCACTACCACCACCCGTTGCCACCTCGCCGTCTTTATTCTCGCTGGGATATTAAAGGCCGAATCGATAATTCCATCGATTTCAATTTTTGCCAGCCGACTCTCTTTCCTCCTCGGCCTATACCCCTTTCTGTCTTTGTCCCACTCATGAGCGCCGTGTCGATATTGCAAAATTTCACGATTCCCGCCTGCCCGCGACTTTGTACTCGGAGTCCCGCTTGAGAATTATTCCTTACACTGTACCTTCAATTAATATATATATATATATATATTTATATATTTTTAAATTGAGTATTACATTACGAGAATTTAATTATTTGTATCTCGGATTTATGCGCGGATACTTCAAATTTAAGATTAAGCGCTCGATGCGCAATCACACGTTTTATTTTTCATGTAACCTTTTTACGGAAATTCAGCGTGCACTTTTACACTTTTTCTATTTCAAATCAATCACATATTCAGAAATTCAATATTTAATTTTGTCTCGAGGAAAATACTGTTTATATCTTCGTGTAATCCACTGAGTACACGATGTGATGGGGAAAGAAATTGATTTTGTAATGATTTTACGATCCCTTGGTCATACGTGCAGGCGTTTGTGATTGTGAATTATTGAGCGCGGTATCGGGGTTATTGATCTAAAATAGTTGTAAGGATTTTGCAATGATTTATTTACTTATTAATAATGATTTATGATGGTGTGCAATAATAAAAAGGATCACTTGTGGTTTAAAATAAAAAAAAATTACATTTATAGGAATTTTCTGATATATCTCCAATAATTTATTCTAAAATTTTTAATAAATTATTAATAGCCTACCTAACGACTGATCAAATTTATTTTTTTTTTACCAACTAAATTCACGTCTCAATGATGCGTGAAATAATTATTTAAAAAAATAATTTTCGTTTAAGAATTTAGGAGAAGTTTGCAGTTATAAATTATTCTCCGTATTAAATAGCACTAAAAATACCACATTTTAAAACATTGTGCAAGTAAATAGTTAAGAATAAATTACACATTCCGAAGCATGTTATTCACATTTAATTGCAATACTTATAGATACTTTAAAATGAAATAAATGATAATAACAATAAAAGTAATTGCAGTAAAAAAGTAAACAAATTCAATTTCAATAAAGTTGCTGTTTTTTTTTTAAATAGAATAATAATTGTGAAATTAATTCACTTTATCATAATCAAAAAATTTTTTAGTGTTTGGTTTTGATTGACATTAATAAGTTGGAGAAAATACAACCAGATAACTAACTTTAATCACAACAGTTATTTAAACCTGATTATTTTATCGAGTTTTATTCTAGTATGAAGAAATTAATAAACTATTAAATTTTTTATTTAAATTTACAAAAATTTCGGTCTTTCGTGGTCATGGATAATATAGCATAATTATGATAGTTACTTTATAAAAGATTATTGAAAAACGCTCATTCCTTAGGTAAGAATATCTTTAGAATCACAACGAACTGATCTACTCATTTATTATGAATCTTACTCCTACTAAAAGTAAAATATTAAAATCTGTAAAAATTATTTTTAAAAACCCCCTCGTTTCAAAAAGAAACATTGCTTGAAGGTATTTATGAATAATGCAAATACATTAAAATTTTTTCTAATAGATGAATCAGCTTATTTCAAAACTTTATAGTCAATAATGGTAACAGTATAATCTTTGTGAACATCAATGTTGGAAAAACTGACTTTGATGAAAATAAGTTACCCGAGTAGTTTTAGCTGTAGATCTTTAATCATTATTGTTGTCTCAAAGTAGTATACTTTTCGCGAAAAATACTTTTTCTCAACTTACTTATCAGAACAACAATGCACACGTTTCTTTATCATGTGGGTATATTCAAAGATATATTTTAGGAAAAGGAGGATAGAGAGAGATAGAAGAAAGACATCGTGCCATCAATGGAACACAAGTGCAGCTGCTCTTACGATCGATTTTCAAGTGCTTGTATCTGCGCGAACAAAGGTACGGAAGCTGTCGATGAAAGTTTTATTAATTCGTAACTCGGCTCGGTTTATCTTTCGAGTGACTATTGAATGACAAAGACATGCGGGTGTGTGCGCGCTTTTGTGTGCGCGCGTGTGTGTGTGCGCTAAAATTGCAAATTCGAGGGACATTCAAGAGGAGGCAATTTTGTTGTATCATTTTGACCAAAATCACGTCCTCCCAGGGATTGAATGATTTGCCGAAGAACTTTTTCATGCCGTGATGTGAGATTTGAATCTTATGCGGGCAAAAGCGTGAAAGGGTGCAATTTATTTATCAAATGTCGAATTGCACACGACGCTTTCGAAGAATCTCAAATGCAAATTTTATTTATTGCGAAATGTTACGACTCCCGAGACGAATGTGTGCACGAGTTCGGAGTTTTCAGTGTGTGCGTGTGCGTGTGCGTGTGCTTGCACAGCTACCCTGCATATATATTTTTTAACTTGGACTTTCGTTTGGTTATGGAATTGTGATTGAAAGTAATTTATATGACTGATGGTAAATTGCGATGTAAATAACTATCGATGATAACGATATCAATGAACAATAAAAACAAATTTTCGGATTGTTAATTATAAGTTTGTTTTTCCAACTAATGTCAAACTATTTTCTTTTTATGGTACATGATCGCTAGTGAAATGATAATTGTCCATTGATCCTAATAAGCTAATAACTTACCAGCTTTAAATATTATTTTGTTTATTATACATTTGAATACAGTTAACTGTTGTTAATGTAATTATTAATGTAATTATTATGAAAAAATAAACAATTAATTTAAATATTTTTGTATTTTTAATTATAGTAATAATAATCTATAAATAAAACTTTTTAATATTCATGGAGTTTTGGCTGTTTTGAAAAATAATACATTAAAACTATAATTATTATTATTAGAATGTCAGTTGTAAAGTAATAAAATTCAGATTATAGATTATGAAATAACAAAGACTTTAAACACAATTTTAAATATTCGAAATTCTGATTAAAAACAAGATTCATGTACTTCGAAATGAAAATTGTTTTATCAGATTTGTAATTTTTTTAACCGATACGGAAATATGCACTGATACACCAATATCGATAGTCTATAATTACATTTTAAAAATTACAATCTTGTTTATAGCATTCATCTGTTAAATGTATACAGTATACTTAAAATATTTTATATAAATAACTTATTTTATTTTTCTTAAAGTACATAGTATATTACACTAAGCAGATAAATAATTTACTTTCCGCAAAAGTAATTTTATCACTTAATAATTATAAAGAAAGACAAGTATTAATTTTAATCATTCTTTCAACTACTGAATTATTTTCACAGCATTTACCTCATAAGAAAGTTATTGTATTATCCTATTATATCAATTACTGCTAATAAATAAAAATTTCTTTTTAATTGCACGTTACTATTTTTAACTTAACTTTTTGGTAGAGTATTTAAGTTCCATTGAATTAATGTTTTAAATAATCTTTTTTAATATTTTAATTTTCTAAAAAAACAAATTTGCACGCTATAAATTAATTATTTATTGAGTTTAGGTAATTGTTTTTTCTATGCTAGGGGTAAAAAGAATGGTCGCTAGTAAATAGTAGTGTAATTGAATATTCAAATAGCGTTGTATTGATTTTTGTTACAATAATGTTGGATAAGAGTAAACCACATATATTTTATTGGTATGATTAACTAAAGTCATTGTGAGAACTCGAGTAGGTTTTGCTTTAGTTACAAATATGCTTTCCACATAAGTCGATATTGTCATCAAATCGCATGCATATTTTATAGGAATATAAGGCTGAGACCTCAAACATTTCTCTCTAATTAATAATTTAGCAATTGGGACTAATATTTTCTGAAAATATGTACTGATAAAGACAATTGCTACTTTCAGAGTTAAAAAATTATTGTGACTAATTATTACATACCTGTAATTGATAGTGTTTGAATATGTGAAATAGTTTCTTATGTCAAATAATTTCATTCAAATAACCAATTTTTTAATAATATACTAGATTTTTGATTTTGATAAATAATGTGTCATTCACAAATATGCGAGTGGATATAATTAAACAATAAAACATTAATTTAATATGAATAATAAATATAAATAAATCATCATACAATTTTCTGATACTTTAGTTCTCTGTTTAAGATTAGTACTCATTATAAATAGTCAAAAAATAGACACGTATGATTTATCTAATAAAGTTCACTAATCTTAAAATTTGAAAGATAATAATATTTATATTGTTGATTTAATCAAGTCAGATTAAATATGCACATATAAATAGAACAAACAATCAATACCAAATTGTACAAATCACTTATTATTTTATTGATATTATTTATTACTTTAATATGAATGTATTAATTATTTATAATTGTTATTAATTAATTAAATTATTTGGTTCGTTAAAGCTTGTTTTAGTAATCAGACTCCAATGTAATCCATAAGAAATTTCTCAAAATTTCATTAATATCGTTCACTTCCTTTATTAGAAAAAGATGAATTTTAAGAAATAAATTTATTTAACTTTCAATTCTAATTTTTTTATTAAAAATGTAATTTAGTTACTTTTCCAATTTTGTTATTCTTTAAATACAATATATACAGGTAGTTTTATTTTTTTGATTGATTCATCAATTTACAAATGTAAAATGGTTTTATGTTGTCTTGAAAATAAATAAATATATAGAAATTAATTTACCAATTATTTGATTACGTTATTATTTAATTGAAAACCTCAATAAACGTAAATGGTCATATTTCTAATAATTAATAAAAAATGGTATATAATACAAAGCATTAATATGTCTCTGAGACTTCTGTAAAAAAATACATTGCATCATTCATTAAAAAATCGTAGGCGTTCATTAAACGTACGTACATATAGGTATTTTTAAAAATTATGAATATTTACCAAGGCATAAATTTGGTGAACATCACCAAATATTCTGATTCTATGTAAATTCAATTTGTAAAATTCCATGTAAATTTAATGTAAATATTTTTTATGCATTTGAAAAAGTAATAAACTACTTTATTAACGTATCAATGAATATTATATTAAAATGTTACTTGATACATTATTTCAATTCCTTATTTAATTGAAAAAAGTTACGATAAATAATTACTCATATTTATTATTTTTAATTATGACTAAGTAATATTATATATAATTACTGCAATTTTTATTTTTTTATAAATTATTTCTATTTCTATGAAAATAAGAAACTATTGATCAATTCATGAATATTGTAAAGTCAAATCAATTTTGAAATTACTTATAATTAAAAATAAAATTTATTATTTTATTGTTTGAATTATTTTGTTTATAAAATTAATACAGAATCATGCCAACTTTATTATAATTATTTTATTACGAATTAAAAAATTTTATACCTGCATATATAATAAAGAATTTCATAGGTTTACACCATTTTTTTTTTATTGTTACCTAAATTGAAATCTTAGAAATTTATTGAAAAGTATAAATGAGTGATTAAACTTCGTTTTAGAATATTCAAGAAACGTTATCGAAATAAAATTTTAAAATACAGATTAAGACATAGCAATTGCATTAACAGCTTTCATAAATGCAAACACGCCTTGTGTCGCTATAAAAATAAAACCATAAGAGTTGATTTTCATCATGGATCATTTGAAAATCACGCAATAATATTTTAATAACGTTACAGTGATAAACTATAATTTTCAATTCGTATTAATTAATTTGTATAAAACTATTTTCACATTTAAATAAAAAAAATTATTCATTTATAAAGAATGTACAATTTTAGTTTTATTTTCTTTAAGGAAATTTAATTCTATATTTCAATATATTTTTCATATAAAGATATGGAAGGATGGATGTATAAAATAAAAGTTTAAATTTGGAAAAGATTTATTGATAAATTAAACTCTTATAGATATAAAAAAATTGAATAAATGATTAAGGTGAAATTTGTTTAAGTTCTAAAAGGAAATGACGGATTACATTTGTTATAGAAACGCGTTCGATAAAATGAACCAAAAATAATATTTTTGTTACTTTAAAGTATAAGAATTTGAAAATTTATTTAAATATTATTCAGTATTTTACAAACCATTTTCTTAAAAGTAAAGCTGATTTATATGTCTATTCAATTCTATTTTATATAGATGTATAAATTTGAATTGGTAAAATTTTTAGGCTAAGAACGCTAAACATTAAACTATTAAACATAACTACTAAATGGTTTTAATATTATTTTTAACAAAAACTATTTAACGTTTCGTATTTATAACAGATTTAGCACTATTTAAGTGCGTAATTATCAGTATTATCAAAATGGTTTATAAATAAGATTATAATGAAGGATTTCTTTTTTAGAATAATGCGAATTAACCAATTATCGTATTTGATTAATGGATAATGAAAAGTGGATTAACTCGATTTAGAAATATTGTGGAGTGAGCCGTAGAATGAAATTAAAATAAATCTCTTTGAAAATAATGTATCTTGAGTATTATTAATGTATTTCAAATTCATTCTCAGTCCAGTGCAAGTGTTAAAAACTTGAAAAAGAAAAAGAAAAGAATTAATTGTGAAAATAGAGAAATAGCGTTGCCGGGGTTTGGAGCAACGTTCAAAATAATAAGACGAATAAATTTCGTATCGAGTGTGAAAAATTCCGAATTCGAATCAAATTGAATATCCGCGTTATCGGATTATTCTCCGATTGGCGGCCGCCCATCTCATCCCCCTCCGTTGGAGGAAAAAAAAAAAAAAAAAAAAATTCCCCGGGCTCGGGCCTCGCAGCAGCGCCTCGGCCCGACAACCGAGAGAGATTTCATAACGTTTATCGGAGGCTGCGCGATTACAGCCGGTGATTAACACCCAATCGACGCACGAATATGCGACTTTGACGTCCGTTATAAAGCGATTCGCGATGGAGTTGGCTAAGGTTGGCTATCGGCTCGAGTTGAGCTGCTGCTGCACTCGTGGCTCTCGACTCCCTGACGATCGATTCGTGACCATAAATCTTTCTCCTGATTTCGCCTCCACTCGGCTCATATTCCTCCCTCCCTTCCTCCCCCCTCGCCCCCTCGCTCCTTTTCGCTTTTCAGAGAGGATCAAGATGCCCGATAACGTCCCTAAGGCCCGTGATGCATCGCTTTTCAAATGTGGGAAGTGCGTTTTCCGTCTCTGTGCTTATGATTATCCGAGAGGTTCGCGAGATTGGCTTGGATGCTGGTAATGATCGCAGGGAGTCCAAGTCCGAATCTGTGGATTCTGGTAATGCCCTCGATCGGACAGTTTCCCGCTACTGCAGATTCAATCCCCGACAGCATCCGATTCTTTCTGCATACGCTTCCTGCAGATTAGATTTTATCTCAGGTCTTCTTTCCTCTTGTAAAATGACGCATCGTTATAAAATCGAGAAATTCGAGAAATCGTTTACCGTATTTTCAGCTGGAAGGAACTCCAGTCTGAGTTGAAGAGAAATAAAAAAAAGGAATTGACACGCGCAGTAGATCAACTGACTCTCTGAGAGGAACCAGATGAATGTGTGCGTTTGTGTTTGTGTGTGCGCGCGCGTGAGGGCGTGGATACACGACCAGGTATTTGTGGTTGCAGACCGAGAAAGCTACGATGGAATTATTTGATAAATTTGTACTCTGATTGAAAATAATTGCAACTGCTGCGCGTATATTTGAACTTTATACAACTCAACTTTATTTTAGAAGTCTATTCATGTTTTTGATCCACGATTTTCATCATTCTTTTTTTTTGCAATCACAAATACAGAATTTTATTTTTAAACGCAGAACCAAATATTTTTCAATGCAGGATGGATAAATATCATTAGATGAATATCTTTTTTTAATTTCAATTTTGTAACTTTGTTTTAAACATTATTTTGAAAAATTAAGAAAAACAATTTTCAGTAGTAATACCAAAATATTATATAATTGCAATTATTATAAAAATTTAATTTTAAATATCTTTAGTAAATTTATTTATAAAATGTATAATGGTATAAAATTAATGTTAAATGATATACAGTAACTGATTAAAGAATAATTAATATCAATAATCTCAATATTTATATTGTCTACAATTTTTATAATAGACTTTTTATTTTATCCTATGTGTATAACTTTCGATACTGTAATCACTACCAATTTCATGTATAGTGATAGTAGATAAATTTATGTTTATACCAGAAAAATGTAACTTATTATAATTTGAAACTTTAGCAACAATTAAAATTAAAGTGAAATATGAAGCATATAGTTCATTTGTCAAAATGTGTCATGTTAAATCAAGGATTAATGTATTTTATTCATGTGCATCCTCGAGAAATGTAAAATATTAAAAGGAAATTTCTATAATTTTTAGTATAGATGAAATTGAAAAATGATTTCAGTTGTCTTTAGATATAAGTTTAATATATAAATATTTAAATTGTATTAAATATATATATTTGTAATTTATATTTAAATAACATTTAAATTTTGTTCATTCCACAATGATATGCTCTGTATTAAAATAACTATTTTGTAAATCAAACTTATTTTTTTATTCTATTTTAATGTTTTCTTAAACGTACAAAATAAATTATCTTTTAAATTATAAATGTCTAATAAAGTAATTTAGAAAAATATTTTTTTAACGAAAAAAACAAAAAAAAAAAATAATAATTTCGGTATACTAAAATATATGATGACGGGAAACATTGTGTACAGATATTAAAAAAATTAAAAAAAATTTTATTTAAATTGAAAGATGGAAAGTACTAATTTCATAGTTTTTATAACAGTTGCAAGAAGAAAACACGTGTAACTTAGGCAGAATTTATTCGATTGTCATCGGTAATGATTAGTAGTGTGATATGTCTGATAAAATTTTGCAAGGGCGCGAGTGGCGCTATTTTAATATGTGAAAACCTCTAAATACTTTACAGCTCTTATGAATTTTATTCTCTTACCTTTTCTATTGGTTTGACTCATTCATAGAAAAAATTCATATTCTGATATTTCTACGCGTGTATCAAAACTAATTTGTTTCTATTGAAAAAACTCCATGCAAAAATATTAAAGTAAAGTAAAAATATTAATTCATTCTAATTTAGCATCAGTCAATTGTCTATTTAGTTTATGTATAATTATTATATTTTATATATAGTAGAATTTTATTGTTACTATATATAAAAAATTTTATGGTTATGATAAAGTATATAAAAATAATAATTAATTATCATAGAATACTTAATAAAAATAAATAAAAGTAAAAATTTTTTGAAGCACATAGTTAACTGGCTGTCTTAAAAAAGTTAGCACAATTTTTTATTGTGCATACAATGACCCACATACTTCTTATTACAGTTAAAATTATCTTTATTTGTTATTCTTATAAGATAAATAAATTTTGTTTATTTAAGATAGAAATGTGCTTTTTGTTATACAAATAGGAATATTGGATCAACTATATATATATATATATATAGAAAGAAAGAAAGAGATGAATTGATAATAATATTGAGTATTAATAGAGAAAACGAGATCTAATTAACGACTCATGGTAAATATGTCTGATTACAGAAGAGGAATAAATATAATGAATTATGAAAATATCATATTGTAGCTAGTAGTTCTGTTTAAAAAAAAATTATTTTCATGCTGCGAGAGATTTTCTCGATTGTGGGTAAGTTTATGCGAATAAAGATGCGAATCTTCTGAATAGCTGTAGTTTTGTTCTGCCAAGGAAATCTTTTAAAATATATATTGACATTTATTTTTTTTTAAAGAAAGATGAATATTATTTTATGTAAAAGCAAAGTAAATAAAAAATGTAGAAGGTAATAGCATTCTTCTAACGTCGGTTACAGAGCATCACGTGAAGGGGCCCTGCGAATTCAGGAAGGAAGAAGGGATAAGAGAAAGATAAATAAATAGTGAAAAATAGAGATAAAGAAAGCGCGAGAGAGAGACAGACACTTTCGGGAGTGATATAGAGAGAAAGAGAGAGAGGGAGGGGAACAGTTTCGGAGTGAGATAAATATTGGGTGGGGGAGGAAAAGGAAAAGGACCTCGAAACGAAGAAAGGAAGGAAGGAAGGAAGAAAGGAAGAAAGGAAGGAATAAAGGAAGGAGGAGGAGGAAAAGCGGGCGTCGTCGACTAGGAGCCGTTTCTGTCGTCGCTCCCACGGCTCTCCGCCCCGAGAAATGGACGTTGCGACCGGGGCTGCTGATTCCTCGCGGCCTCGCAGCTCAGCTCACAAGCGCCGACGATAATATATGGATGCCCATGGCTGGAACCTGGCCGAAATGTGCCAGCGCTACCATCACGCCGGCGTCGCGCCGCCACCGCCGGCGGCCTCGTCCCCTGGAAGGGAGCAGACCCAGACACCCGCCAGCGCCAGCATTCTCCAGCACCAGCAGCACAACCAGCACCAGCAGCAGCAGCAACAGCAGCAGCAGCAGCAACAACAACAACAGCAACAACAGCAGCAGCAACACATCGACCAGCCCAGCCCGTCCTACTCTCATTACACGTGAGTTATTGCGCTCGGCTCCAGCAGCCGCTTCCCTAAAAAGGCCGCCCTTAATTACTCCTGTCCCTCCCCTCCTCCCCCGCCGCCACCAGAACGCACCCTCTCCTCCGGTCCAAGTCGCGTGTCTCATTCTCTTGTCTTTCTTTCTTTCTCCCACTCTGCACCTCCCCTTTTATCTGCATGCGTCGCATCCGATTCTTTCTTTATTCCCCAAGGTATACGAGTTTCGAGATCTTAAATGAGGTAGATCATGCCCTGATTGTCGATCTTGACCAATTCTCCGAGGGAATTTTCCAGCTTTCGAGGGATTGTCCAGCCCGAGCATTTTTTTGTGCCTGGGGTAAGGCAAAGCTAAATTAATGAAAAAGAGAAATAATTTAAGTCCCAAACGGTCTCACGAATTAAAAGCATGTTTCTCTTACTTGTTTCCATTATTTACTCCTTTTTTTTCTTTTTTCTTTTTTTCTTTGTGGACCAACTTATGCACGCTGCGTTTAAATTAATCAGAAAGTAACGAATACTCATAGAATTCAAATAATTCAAACAATAGTTATAAGTAAATAATATACAAATACCCTATCTGAATTATTCACATTGGATTTTATTTTAACTTTTGTCGTTTAATGCTTTTTCCTCTAAAGTAAATACGATTACACTTCAATTTTTATAGTACTATAGATACAAGTATTAAAAAAACTTTATCTATTCAACAAAAAATTCCTGATTTTTGAAACTTCTAATATATTTGGTAGATATCTATCAGAATTCATACATAATGTTAACGCTTGGCAAATAGAAATTAAAATAGTTTGATTTAAAGATACATTACCGGTCGGAATCACAGTTTTAAATTTCTATTAAATTAATACTTTTCATTTTTTTCCCTTTTAATACATTTGAATATTCACTATAATTAAAAATAATATACTATATATTATATACCCTAATATAGACTAAAAGAATTTTTATTTAAAAAAATAAGCTTTCAAGAATGAATAATTTAAGAAATCAGAATTTCAAAACAAAAAAATGTATCCATTGTATTAAGAATTGATAATTTCCAAATAAAGCAAGTAGTAGAGCACATTTTTGGTTATTAACAAGATATAGCAAACAAAGTACATGAAAAATCGTAAAAAAATTGGTAGTTTCTTATTTTATAAAATAACATTGCAATATTTACCAGCTAATTTCGTATAAACTATTATAAACATATATTACATATATATTATAAACAATAGTTGCATTTTTACTTAAGATTGTTTTTGCTGTAAAATGAAAAATTATATTTTTAATACTGTAGTCTCTTATAAAGAAATTATAAAGAAAATTAGTTTTTATAGAAATTGATGGAAAAATTAAAAGAACAGAAATCTGCAAATATTTAAATGTTAATGAAAAAATTTGTAATTTTGTAATTTTTTAATCTTTACGTTGTACTTTTGGAAAAATAAAGTAATTTATATGTTTCCTATTTGTGACAAATTTCAACTTTATTGAATTAGTAGTTTTCAATTTTTAATTAAATTATACAAAAATTTTCTTAGTTTCTGTTTGCTCAATATGATGTCCGATTTTATTTATTTTTTTTTTTAACAATTTTTAAAAAATAATTATAAAATCTGGTCCTCACATTTCGCAAATTTTTTTTTATATTATTTAAAAAATGCGTATAAAGATAACAAAAATCGGTGCAAAAAGTAGCCGAATAGTAGAGAAAATGTATTGATTAATATCGAAATTTTTCCGTATTTTGAAAATCTCTTCCAATGTGTTTATATGTCAGTAATTTCATTATCTGCAATTCGCCCATTTATACTATTGTCTTTTATTTATAACTTTTTATTCTCTAATAAAAAAAATGTATTTTTTTCGTTAAAATTGCTAATAAAGAATTAGTCGATAAATACTTGAGGTGAGACTTAGAAAATACGAAACTACAGATTATATAACGATTTTTCAGTCGACTGTATTTCGCAAGGACCTGTTACTCGGTTTAACATTAAATAGGATCTAATTGTATTTTGTAGTCATAAACCATACTTTGTTTACTTCTTAATGGGGCATGGGAAAAGAATATAGGATGAATATCAGGTGATCCTTTCCTCGGCATGTCCGTTCCTCACCTTTAATGGCGAGGATTCAGTTTACGTAGTGTCCGGACGATTGATTTTCCCATTTTGCGCAAAACCCTTCTTTTCTCGATAAGTCGCACCGATACCCGATCCCGTAAATGTATGGGATTCTGTCGAACAAATCAAGGTGCGGATGCTGTTGCTGATGAGCGATATCGGGACCGACGCTCAGTACAATTGATGCTCGATAGACGGGAAAGTAATTGTCTTCGCATCTTGAAGTAAAGATCTCTATGCAATTTGACGGCAGTACGTGGAGATTATTTTGTCATTTTATCTAGATTTGGTCAATGAAATAATTTGATTTCATAAATGCTACGTCACAATGCAAATTTATACAACAGCTTAATACTCTTATCTATTTAGATCAATGAGGTTTCCATTTTCAAACCTGCACGTGTATTTTTCATTTATAATACCCTCCCATACATACTTTAATTTTTATTATCTGATATTATCCATCATGTATATTACATTAAGAATCTTTTTTTTTATTTTCTACACTTCTAAAAATATTTCTATTTTGATTTATAATTTTAAATTTTTTAAAAATGTTCAAGTTATTTTCTTGTATAAAGTCAATTCAATATTCTTAAAAAGAACTAAAATAATGGAATTGTGTAAATGTATATTAACAATTTATGTATAAAAGTAAATTTTTTTTATATAATGCAACTACTTAGGAAATTTATTTGTGCTGTAGCATTCAATTCATGTAAAGTGATTTTTTTTGTTATATATTGGATTCAAATATTTTTTTTCTATTATGATTTTTTTTTTATGAATTTTAGAGTAAAATTTAATTAATTGTAAAAACTTTTTCCTCTCATTGTGTAAAAAATTATTGAAATATTAATACAGATTTATTAATTTTTTATTGTTTTTTAATGTACTTTAAGTTGACCATATGAGGTATTTTAATATTTGATAACTATGTTGAAATGATGGTACCATTATAAACTTGTTTTTAGCTTGTTTTAATAGTAGAATTATCCTCTAGAAATTGAATCAATACATGTATTTATATTTCTTAAATAAAAGTATCTAATAATTTTTTATTCAATTACAATAGTAGTAAATTTAATGGGTTCAAATCGCCATGTAAACAAGGGTACAGTTTTATTGATATTCTGTAAACGGAAAGCATTTAAGGTCTTGATAATAGGAATAAAAAGGATTGTAAATAAGGCAAATATATGTAAATACGTGTAAAAAGGAATAATTGATAGTTTCAAGTTTCTGATGTATCCAAGTTTGCACCGTAAATCACATAGGGATCGAGGATGTGAGAAATTTTATCCAGAAGTGTGTCGCGTAAAAATTGAAAATAATCCTTAAGCGCAGGGGGACTCGCTGGTTAAGCACGGCCTAACGCGAAATTACAGCACTTAGAGAGAGGATCATCCGGTCATCATCACCAGGGAGAGAGAACGAGCGCCTTTTCCCGTAGAGCACCCTTATCTCCTCTCGGCCGTCCCCTGGACGAAATCAATAAGTTGGATCTCGGGGACGCAATCAGGACGGCGCGTGAAGGAGAAACGTTTTGCATGATCCGGCTCGGTCCAGGGTGGAAGGCCCGAGGCGTCGCCGCAGCTAAAGCAAACACTCGGCCAATTTCTCTTGTCCGGTAATCCATGCAATCATGCACGAGCACGCGCCGCAAAAAGAAAGTATCGGGGGGGTGGGGAGGCTCCTTATCGCGCGGGAAAATGGCGAAAATCACCTGAAACATTCAATGGACCGAGCCGTAAAAATTGCATCGCATTACCGTAAAAATTGCGTCGCCCCATTAATAAAGGATTGGGCCCGTTGTGCCCTGCTCTCCCTGGTGGGGATAAGACATAAGTATAAGGATAGCCGGAGTGCGGGTGGGTGATCCTGTTATTAGCGCGGTCCCGATTAGGGGTCGGGCATCGACGCGCGCCAGCATCTCGCGGTCCAGGTCCCCGTCTCCGGGGCAAATTACGGGTGGGGTGGGCGTGTCCCGGTGTTTGGTTAGCGCAAATCGCCAATCAGTGATGCGCTTTTGTGTGTAGGAAACGCGCGCATCCTTTAAAATTTATATTATCCTGCGCGCGAACCCGCTTTTTCTTTTATTCCACGGGCTCTCATGCGTGTGCAGTTATTCCTCGTATTTGCTCTTTATTTACTCTCGCGTTTAATCCTGGAATTTTCGTCTGAGGCCAAAGAGACCTTCTGCCTTTCATTTTTTTTCTCTTTTTCCTTTTTTTTTCTTTTTCTTTAAAGTTTTAACCTTTTTTCCTTCGAGTGAATCATGTTTTATGAAAATTATTGACAGGTTTAACTCCGTTGCGTGGAACCACGCTCATTTTTAAATTGTATTTTTTTCATCCTCTCCTGGTGCAACTTCTTTTCGAGCACTAATGCAAGGTTTGGCTTTTTTATCTTTATGTAACTTTGAGCAAATTAACTTGGCCCTCTACAACTTTTGAAAAACGATGCACTGGATAAAGCATTTTTTTAATCTGCACAAATTTTTTTTTGCACAACATTATTTAAGAATAAATAATTTTTACTTTAAATTAAGAAATTCATTGTAACCCAACATTACCATCTAACTATGATTGATGTATTAATAATTAACGTAATGTTGTTTGTATAAAAATCCTTAAATGCCAATAATTGATCATTATCATATCAATAACTTATTAATAATACAATTATCAGCAGTTTTATGTATTATTTGCAAGAAATAATGACAGTTACAGAACATTTCATTCGAATGATTTATTAAAATAGATAAATCTTTATTCGCACATTTCATTCTAATTGAAACATATGTATACTTTAATAATACAAATTTACAAGCAAATACATTTTTATTGTTAATCATTACATTTTTTATAACTTTCAACAGCGTTCCAACTTGGTAATTTGTCTTAAAAGCTTGTAGCTAAAAGATCTGTTAATACATAACGAACAATTAACTGTTTTGGTGTTTCATAATATTCCTGAGTTTTCGCGTAAACCAACGAACCGTGTAACCAACACAAGACTTGAATTATCAACGGGAAATTATTACCGCTGTTAGCGCACTTTGTTAAATGTTGAGAATGCAAGGAGTGTAAATGTTTTTATTGCTAACTTATACTTTAGTTGTACAATGTGTTGCATCGCTACAAGCTTAACAATGTTTGTTTTGGTTGATTAGAATTTTAAATAAATGTACTGATTTTATTGAAGCATAACTTTATTCATTTACGTCAATATGAATTTTTTTAATGAATCGAATTAGTACTTTTTATCCACATGTTTTAAAATAGTTTGTAACTAATGATATTTAATAGTTGTGCATTAGGTAAATTTAAAATTGGATAACATTCTTTTTAAATTACATGAAATTATTTATTAAGTGTGATTCAGATTAATTTATACCGAAACTAAATATTTCAGTAGGTACATTAAAGGTCTGTAATAAATGTATTTGAATTATGTGTTTAATTACAGTATAATTGTTTCGTTTTTTTATTTATTTTTTTTTTTTTTTATATATGAGAAAACATAAATGGTTCCATTAGTACTATGAATGAATTAGGAAAGGTTTCAATTTAGTTATTTCCATAGCTAATTGTTGATTTTTATACATTTAAAAAGAAATAAAAAATACATTGATTATATGTAGGTAACAAAATAAAAATAGAGTGTATTAATATAGAAAAATTTTTTGCTTGTATAATATTGCTTGGTTCAATTTAATTAAATATTTAATAAAAAGTAGATTAAATAGAGCAGATGTAACAATATTTGCATAGGACAAAATGTGTTATGGAGTCAAGTTTTAATGTGTTTGATGAAGTTAATAAAGAAAAAGAAATCGAGGAATGAAACGAAATCCGAGGGGTAACTTCATGGAGCGAGCGTTGTCGGGTTTGGACTAAAAAATGTTGTAATTAATTAAGTGCAGGTTGCCGTTGTAGATGATGTTTTGATCGGGATTGAACAGGTAAGGGGGGGGACTGGGAGGGGGAAGCCCCGAGGTTTGATATTTGGCGGGCACGTGGGGGGGGGGCGCAGGTACACACGTCGACTGCGAAATAAATAAAACAAGGAGGGGGCCGGGGAAATGAAACGAGGAAGCGGGTTGACGGCGGGGGCTGGGGGGAGGGAGGGGAACGGAAAGACATAAAGCGAAGGAAGCCAGGTGCGAAGAACAGCGTAGTTGGGCTCGTCCTCTGGGCGACGGCTCGGTCACGCTCGGCTCGACATGTCCGGGCCTCGCTCCTGTGCGCACCTCCGATCCTATAAATCGCCACATCCGCACCGCTTCTCTGTTTACACGGCCCGGACAACCGTTTTAAAAGGATGCGCCTTCCTCGACTCCTCCGACGTGTAACCTACATTTTCGGAACTCCCTCCAGGGCGGGTTACGTCACCGTCATTAGCCACCTGGAAAAAGTTTCTCACACTGCGCACGCGCATTTAAATGCCCGGCTCCTTACCCCTTTGCTAGCTCCCTAGCTCCCCCTCGCCCTTCCCCCGGGTCTTAATTGTGTGAATCGCAGACTATGTGGCGGCAACTTTTCTTGGCAGGCGTCATTTTTATATTTTTATGCCCTCGGCCATTCGCAGCCAATTTCACAGTTTGTATAGCATTGGAAACTCTGCGTGCGGTGACAGATTATTAATGGAAGTTTTTTTCGATAAGCCATGCCGGTGGATGGTGACGAAACCTAATAACCTCCACGTGCTCAAAATTACAACTTAGAAAAAACATGTTTATTCATGTGTTTATCCACTCAAGTTTGATTCATTTCGCACTTGCACCTACACTCATAATTAATGCTTATCCTATTAAAAAAACATTTTTCTAAATACCATAAAATCTGTTTAAATTCATTTAAAAAATCTCGACTCGCTATAAATGCTACAATACATTGCTTTGTTGTAATCGTGTAAAGAAATAATAATACTTCACCAAAACATATGGATAGGTTAATAAATTATAATTGTAATAATCAATCTTTATTTAATAAGTTTTCCTTCCTTTCTTTTATACACATCAATTAATCTAGATTAAAAAAAGCATCCAATTAAAAAATTGAGACAAATTAAGTGAAACAATTTTTAATTAAATTGGTCGTGATACGTAAAAAATTCAATTTTTGTTTACAACATCCAGACAAAGATCGGTGGTTTATAATAATTATAACAACAATATTCATAGTATACTTTTGAGTTAATGATGTTTCCAAGCTATAAAGATTGTCAATTACAATAACATTAATTCATTGTAATATTCTGACGCTTATTACTGTATATTTCAAGCTTGCAGATATAGTTGTTTCTACTAATATCACAAATTCAACAATTTTATATTTATTCCTCGGCATTAAGAAGAAAATTAATTCAGACGATTATGATAATGTGATATTCAGTATGTATATTCAAATGTTGTTAAGTATAAAAAATTTAAATACATCATAAATTGTAATAAATATTTCTAAATTTTCGTTTAAATAATATCAATTCATTATTTTGATATGATGAAAATAAATAAATAATAATAATCACATACAGAAATATATTCAATAACAAATATATTTGTGGTAGTGTATCAATATTTTACAAATTTTCGATGTATTTTACATAAATAATTTTTCAGAAATTCTTTACCTGAATTTTTTAATTTTATAATTCCGAATTCAGAATTTTATACTTATCTATTTTAATTTTTTACATTATTACAAGATTTAAATTTTATATACATTAACATATAATATTATTCAAGCATAGATTAAAAAACATAATTTACAAAGATTGAATTTTCAAATATAAATTTTAGTATTGCAATGAAGTACTAAATACGATATTAAAAATAAAATAATAAATAATTAAATGTCTAGTTGTAAGATACATTAATTTATAAGTAAATTCATTATTATCGTAATGGAATGGATTGGTTACATTAAATATCGTAAATGTATAGAATTAAAACTTTATTAAATAATTATATTTGTAAATATAAGTTTTTGTAAATTTGTATTTTATAAAAAATAAGGATATAAATTTATGAAAATTCAAAAATTGTTTAATTTATCAAATATATTATATTAAATAAATATCTTATTCTTGCGAATAAATAATTTTTTTGAATGCATAAAATTTTCATTAAGATTCGTATCTATACACTTAAAAAAAATCAATATTTATTCATAAAAATAATAATTTATATATTAATAATTTTTAAATCTTAAAAATTTCAATATTTATTTTAAATGAGTGATTTTTTGTTACGATTTATTTTATCTTTTTATGAAAAATAAAACCAAATAATAAATTTAATGATGCATAATATACATAGATAATTTTATTTTTATAAATATTATGCTTGAATATTATATCTACTGTAATTAATTTAAAAGAATCTTTGAAAGGATTAAAATATTTATTTAATATAAAATATAGAATAAATATTTCAATACAATATTGTCACCAACATTTGGCATCAATTGTTTTGAATTTTAAATTATCTTTATGGTAATATATTAAAATTCATGGTAGTTATTTTTTGACTTTATTTAAATTTATTTCTGAAATTTAATTACCGATAATAAAGATTCTCAAACGTAGAATTATTTATAAATTTAATTTCAGGTTATCATGAAATTTTAGTTTATATGAATAAAGCTAAGAATAAAAGTTTAATGTCTATTCGTTAAAAATCGTTGGTTTAGATAATATTTCAAAGTCGAAAAGTAATTCTTCCTGTTATAAGTGTACTCAATAAAAAAGCTATTGTTTTGCATTTGTTCTATATTTAAAAATATCACCCAAGACACGTGTAAAATAAAGTAACAGTAAACATTAAAATTTTTAATGAATAATGAAACAGAAACGATGTCAAAATAGAAACACAAATTAAAGGGCCAAAATATGAGTCGGAAGTCAATTTGTGGAGATTGAAGAGACTAGTTACCAGACTGACAAGGTAATGTGCAAAGTACTTGTCCCTGCAGAAGTTGTCCGGGTGGTTATCGCGACAGTAACAGTAGGGATACCTAGAAGATCACTACAACGTCCGATCAATGCCGCTTTCAATTGCAGCCGGGACGTCTCGCTTTTCAAACGTAGCCAACGACAGACAACCGTCAATAATTCTTTGAAGAGGCCAAGAGCCAGGCGGGATTTGCGCCGCGGCATGATCGTAAATATCACCGAGGTTTTTATTTGCTTTCCCGCCTCTTGCGAAAACCGCAGCCGAGGCGGCGCGTCGCGGTCGCCCGATCCTCCGGTGCAAATCCAGACTTGCGACGCCGGAAGTCCTGGGCCGGCTCCTCAACTCAACCTCGAGTCACGATTTCCGTGAGACGAATGATCGATGAGACCCGCTGATTGTCTGGCCTCGGAATCTTCTTCGCAGAAGCGCATTCGTCGGTGCTCCAGGGCGCAATAATTTATCGATCGTTCGAGGACAAAGCCTCCTCGCGTTACCAAACACTGTGGATCTTTCCTCGATCGAAAAATATTTCGGACTCGCAGAAACCTCGCGCATTTCAGACGTCTTTATTTATTTATTTATTTATTTTTTTTTTTTTTTTTTTTTTTTCACTGCGACAAACGACTATGGGGTCATTGCTTATCTTCGTTGTCCCAAATAGTTAATGAGAAACTTTCGGACACCTGTGCACTTGTTACAATTAAATTTATGAAAGATTCACATTGTTCCTTTGTCTTATACATACATAATGTCGTCCATGATCTTTTAGAATTATATAAGATTCTTAATGAGAAGATCGATGTTTTTTTTAATAAAAATTTTCAATTTTGGAAGAATATAACCGATTTATCGATTTTTCATCATTAGTACTATTATAATATTTTTCTCAATAGTGATTTTACTCTTGATTTATCAATTGTTTAACAATAATAACTGCTGATTATGTGTTAATGAGTTGTGAGAAGCTATATAATAATTTAACTCTTTTTTACCAATAAATCATGCATACTCGAAGGGAAAAAATATTTCTTTATGAATACAACTAGTTAATTAAATATAATGTGTTTCATTCCGAATATTTTTCTCTCTTGCAATTTTTCTATTTTCACCCAATGGATTCGTAAATTCGATTGCAATAGTCACGAGCTCTCGCACGCAATGTCCATTGCGTTAAACACGTAAATTTTCACGTACACAGCATTGATCGAGTGCACGTAATAAGATAATTTTTAAATAATTATGTCAAAAAATGAATTTTATGAAAATTATTATTTATCATTGAGCGATTTCAATAAATTAAACGGGGTAAAAATGGAATGTAATGCAACTTTCATGTAAGATTTATTTTCCAATTATTTTATAATCAGTGATTAGTCGCATGACTCAAGCACATGGTTACATATCCTCTAATAAGGTATAATAACAAATCGAGAAGAAATATGGACTACAATGGTGAAACAGAAACTCTAGGCTGCAACGAATTTTTCTCTGTTCTTAATAAAGCATTTGCGGCAGCGCCACCAACTCTCGTGCAGCCTTACAAGATAGTAGGCATAATTTATAGTCCAAGCTGATTGTTTAAAATAAACGGCATATTCTAGAGATTCCAGAGTGTTTTCAGAGAGCTGTCAAGACAGAAGTAAAGAGGGGAAAACAATGACAGTGATTTATTAGCCGCACCGAATTGCCAGCGTACGAGTATACACATGCATTCGTTGACGATTCGCCCGAGCAAAACAATGGCGCCGACTCGCGCTTCAATTTTACCTCAACATTTACACATGTACGTAGCCGAGCTTAACAGTATTTATCAACTGATAGGGAAGCTTGTTAAAACTTGGCTTTTCTTTGTAATTAAGTTATGAGGTAAAAATGGCCGGCGCTATTATAATCGTGGTTTTCAGTTTTCTTCTGCTCGGATGAATCTCGGCTGGCCGTGAGCGCGACTTAATTTTCCCAATTTGTCGGTCATGCTGTCACCCGCAATTAGCTTTCCTCACAATTTCCAGAAGAAAGTTTTTATTTGCATAACAAAGGTTAAGAATACTTTGTGCGACACGTTGCATGCATAAAATACACATCGATGTTATCAGGCTGCATTTTAGGGGAATGATTCGGTGAAATTTGCGGTGGAATCGAGATACACAAACTTAACTTGCAAAAAATAATAAAAGACGCATTTTTAAAATGTTTTCTCTTTTCTGTGATTGAAATGTTCAGCAGTCATCGTTGATGCAATAAAATTAAATAGATTATACTTTGATAGTAAAAATTTTTATCGCGATAACCAAGAAATTTCGAGGTCGTTTAGCAATTAAAGATTCTTTTACTACGAGTGATTATCAAACTAAAAATCATTGAAATTTAAAACGGCTTCGCATTCTCAGCGGAAGTCGGATCTAATAGTTTTCCGTAAGCTCATTTAAACTCCTCTTGAAAACCATTTCGTTCCGTCTCGAGTCCTTCGGTTCTCAACCTTATCGTCGTCATTTTTGCTCATCTCTCTCTTTATTTAATAACATTTTCTTTCGTAATTATCTTTCACTAATCATCAATAATATGTATCAAAAAGTCAACTAATCTTTATGCATTAATATATACTACAAGATAAAAAAAAAGGAAAATTACAAAGACGTTGGAAATAAAATTAAACAAGAAAAAAGAAAAAATTGATATAAATCAAGATTTAGTAATTAAATAATAACTAAATTTTTAGGAATTAGTATTGTAATATGCATGTAAATTTAAAGTGAAAGATATTTAATTATCGAACAACATTAAACATTGTAAAACTTTTAATTAATATTCTTCAATTCTATTTCTAAACTATTTACTAGCTATCTTTATATTTTTAAATTGAATATTCATTTGACATTATAAATTAAAGTTCTCATTAAAATCACAAGACATATTTTTCTTCTTCAGATTTAAATCATCCAAAATTAGTCGAATAAATTAGTTTTAGTTTTTTCAAATATTTGATATTATTTTTTCTTTTCCAATAATAGAAGACTGATAAATGAGTGATGCGCACAGACAACAAATGAGTTTATTATCAAAGAGAATAAATAAATAAATAAATAAATAAAAAAAAAAATAAAGAAATCTTTATCGATTGCGACAAGATTTCTAGGCGAGGATAATAAAAGAAGAGAGTTTGGGTTAGTTTTTGGAGGAATAGCTGAAGCGTTTTGAGGTTACTCATTTGGTTAGCTCGAGCACACTTCCGGTTTAGGGATGCCACCGAAAAAGCGTGCCTAAGCCAAAGCATCGGTGGGAGGCTCGGCCGACTTGGTATCTCTGGGCCTCATCTCCGAAGGAACCACGGAGGAAAAAAAAAAGTCGGACTGGGCTGGGCTGGATTTCCTCGCGCTCGGCGAAGCATCGCGTCGACGTCGCCGCGCCCGGTGCAAAGGTGAGCGAGTGGGCCTCGTCGGGTCGTCACTTCCGGTCGCGTCAACCGAGCGCAGCTCGCTCCGCAGATTTACAAGTTTAATCAGGAACCCGTTAAAATTACGAGTGAGCGCGCTCTTTCTTTCGCCTATAACCCACGATAATTACCTGTGCACTTTTCACTCAGCAGCCCGAGTGGAAAAGTACGGGGTCGCCGGGAACCGAAGGACGCGACCTCCTTCGGTCCGTCGCCATAAACACCCTGAGGGTTATCGTTGTTTACGCATCACCAATGCCCGGTGCTCAAATTTTCATTTTATTATCAATGAGCAATGCCATTTATAGTGCGACTTTGCTTTTTAGTGCCCGCAGTGAATTTTAAGAGATTCGCTAAATCGACAATGTTAAATTGCAGTAGCTGATCTCAGAAGCCTGAATTAATAGAAAAGTTGAATGATTTTATTGTCAAAGGGTAGTAACAATTGAAGTATTTGATAATTAATGAACGTTCATTATTTCATCATTACTGTTGTGACTGACAATTCTTAAGTTATCAAATGCCTTAAATAATGTTTTGGCATGTATAATCGAGCCTCTAAACAATTGCTAATAATGATATCGAACTTCTATAGACTGTAATGTCTATTATTCTTAATAGTTCGTACTTATATACTTAATACACGATTAAATCTTTGTTTATAATAATTTAAGATTCATAAATATGAGCTTATGATGTGTATTTTAATTTATTTTTGTTTTATTTAATATTTTAGATAATTTAATCAAGATTTATTTTAATTAAATGTGTGTGTGTGTTTTTTTCTTTTAATTAACCTGTGTGCTGTAAACAATTTAAGTACGCATATACTATTTCACACTATTTACCGATTATTAATTGAATAAAATAAATACATTTTTAAAAGTTACGCAATTTTCATTTTTAAGTGTTTGAATCTCACTATAACTTTCCCCTATAAATGGTATTTAAAAAAAATTCATTAAAGAAGATTTAAAAATAATTATCATGCAGAGAAAATAAATGCACAGAATATATTTCATAAAACATTTCAATAATATTCAAATTTCATGATTTGAATTCAACAATTTTTTATAATTTTCGAATAAACACCTAAAATTTTACTTATTTAAATAATAATTAAGGAGTTATTATTTTTCATGTTAAATAAAATATCTCGCGAGATATATTGAAACTGATGAAATGTTAGGGTTGCAGCAAGTTTACATTGATTTAGTTGATAAATATTTAAAGTTTAAAAAAAATTGTCAACTTCATTTATACTTAAAAACATTGTCAAATATAACCATTAATAAAAACTCATTTACTATGGGAATTAATTAAAAAGGTAGGAAGTAAGTAGGCTATAATAATGAAACCAAAAAAAAACTTTTATAAATAGATCAAAATAATGAAATAATACCTTACTTAATTCTTCTTAACATTCATAGTGACATTTTAATTGATTACACTCGGTAAATCAAATTGATATTACCACAGTAAGAAAAAATATTACATCTAAATAAATTATATTTATAACTTAGCTAAATTATTAGTAAGGTATAGATTGTCAATCGTAAGGAAATATATGAGTCTGAAGTCGTATGCAAGTCATGCTATCAGTCTGATTGGTAATAATAACATTGACGCCGGTTTTGTTTTAATACAAGGGTTTATATTATCAATGAAAATGATTATTTATACAATGAACGACGTTTTATACCATAGACTCTAAACTATCCATACTTGTATGACAAACGTTCAGATGCGATCGATGAATTTTCTGATCCACGAGCAATACTTGAATTACTCATCATACAATCATTTTTAAATAAGAATTGCTAGAACCTCATTTGGTATTCTGCTTTATTAGCTGACAGAAAGTTTTTCTTCTGTCGATTTTCATTGTCCGTACATGAATATACAAATTTATTTATTTGTATTAGTCATATTTTCAAGAATTAACATATTTACGGTATTTTCAGATTCATATATATGTAGTTTAATATTCATAACAGATTATTATTTTAATACCTGTCTGTATTATTTTTTATAACTTAATAATCTTTTGAAATTCATGAAGCTTATTATATCGTAAGTATTATTTCAAAGGAATAATTTATGATAAAAAAAAGTTTAATAATATTTTAATGATGAATAAAAATAAGAAAAAAATTATTTGTTAAAAGATTAATTTTTAATTGTAAAACCAAATATTTGTTTTTTAAATCTACAGACATTTTCTTATTCAACAATAAAGAGGTAATAAAGATAAATGAGATGTGTATTAAAAGTTTTTTAATTGTATACAAAAGATCCTTACACAAATGAAATGTAATTTAATTATGAATTCTATTAATTATTATAAATAGTTATTACTTCTATAAAACTAAAATTTATATTATTTGAAAGCTGATAAACTCGTAATTTTAGGATTATCTTTATTTATATAATATTTTTATGATGCAATTAGAAATTAAAATATTGGTTAATAAATAATCCTTTTGATTATTGTTTATATTTATTTAAATTTATATTTTTTCAATATCTTAGATAACCAACACATTTTTTAATATATATAATATATAAATTTATATAAGTTTTTTTTATCTATTAAAAATATTATTATCAAAATATATTATCTTCAATTGGAATAACATAAAAAAATAATTGGTATTTTTGCTTGAAATTCATTCAATATAGATGATTCTAATGGAAAACCTAATTATTCATCATTGATCTGTTTTTTACAAAAAGATTTCGAAAGCAGCTTTTTCCAAAATAAATAAATATTATATTGAGTCATTTCTGACAGTTATAACTTTATGCAGAAGAATGGGAAAATTGATAATTAATTCATATAATTAAGATGGAAATACTGTAGTAATTATGATGTATTTTGGAAATTTATAAATAGTGGAATTAATTTGTTACAATCCAACGAATAACGTATTGTGTTGTCGTTTGCTTCTTCACCTTCATCATCGTTGGATTCATTATCGTTCGTTGTCTCATTTTGCAAGTTCTTGTGATAGGTTCATTTATATGAAACAATGGTTCGATTCTTGCAAATTGATGTTTTCCATCTCTCTCTCACACTAGTAAATGTACAGTCTGATATGGTACAAATTGCACATACCATTGTATTGATATTCAACAGTTTCACGGTGCTTTACTGTAATTCACTAACTCATTTCGATTGACATTTTGAAGGAAGAGAGATTTACATTTATATTTATTCATTTTAATTGATGGATTTAAGTCTAATTTTTAAGTTTGTATTTGAATAGTCGTCAAACGGTCACTTCAAATTTTAATGATATTTTATTTAACTATTCAAAGTTTGTTACGAATTTGAGCATTTAAATAAATACCGTTAAATGCTTGTGTATCATATAAAATAAGAATAAACTTGTCCAAAATATCATTGCAAGAGTTCCAATTTTATTAATATTTTATACCAGTCATTCATAATATTAAACATTTTTTTAATACTAATTATTACCTTTGCTTATTTAAAATAAATTTATTTTCATTTTAAATCTTAATAATTTAAAATCTACAAGCAATAATAGAAATTTAATTTTTCACGCTTTGCTGTATATTATCTCAACAAAATTATCTAAATAATACGAGTGTATATGATAAAAAAGAAACTTACAACTAATTTTTTAAAAGGATAAGAGCATTATATATTTTTCATATTGAAATGGTTATGAATTATTAGGCAACATGTTGAAAACTTAAATTTCTATCTATTAATTAAAAGTCAAGGTAAAAAATTAATGAATTCATTTCATACACTTAAAGTATAAAATAAGCTGTTTCGAGCCGTCAGTGTAATAAGCATAAAGCAAGTCAATGAAAATCATAGTCTTTGAAACTTTATATTGGAACGATCATTACAGCGTTCTAATAAATATGTATAGGTGTAGATTGTTACATAAAATTTATTTATCAAGCAATTCAAAGTACGATTCGTTTAAAAGCCCTGTTTATTACATAGCCGCTGTTAAAAATATAATCATTTTGCCAGGCTTCATTGTGCAATGTAGAGCAGCATGTGTTATACTGAGAATAAATAAAAGTTGAACACCTGCAAAGGAATTTGCGAGTAAAAATTTGAACCGACATAAAACACGGACCGATCACTTATAGATATTTAATTCTGCCGGTCAAGAATACAAAGATGCTGTATTTTCATCGCCTCAAGCACGTGAAATATTCTCGATCGATAGAGGAATCCAGGGAGCGATCGAGAGCTATTCCCTCGAGCTGAACACGACATATTGGCGGGTGGTTGCCCGGCGAGGGAAGGGCGGGAGGGGGGAAGAAGGGCGTAGGGTCTCGCGTAACGCGATACCAATCGGCGTAATAAATTAATCACGAGGGACGAAGATCTGAGCTACCGAATGGACCGAAGAGCAGGGAAGAGGCAGCCGCCGAGGACGTAGACGAGGATTCGCCGGTGCGCGTTAAACTCTTGACACCGTGCCACCGGTGTTGCAGTTCCTGGTACTTTCTTGCTAACCAAAAGCCCAGCTCTCGAGACGCGGTAATATCTTTTAGAGACAATTTATCTCTCTCTCTCTCTCTCTTTCTCTCTCTCTTTATACTCCTTTGGATTATCTATTTTCCTCTTAAAATGGTCTTTTTTCATTCTCGAGCCTGCATACCATAATGTCACGTTTTTTCTTTTTTGGTGGGTAAAACAGCGTAGGGCAAGAGAATTTCGGACAAAAAATCCTGAAATTTAAAAACAGACGTGTATAAAATTCATTAAGACCATATTGAATGTTCAACGAATTTAGGATCGAAATTTCTACTGAATATCAGATTCCTGTTCCTGATTTCACCTACTTCATAGCTGTGTTACGAATACGATATACTTACACGAATCATCATATTGAAAATATTTATAAAAATTAGATTGTTTTTCTAAATATTAAATATTAATATTTTTCTATAATCATTAAATGGTTAATCGATAACAAAATACGACAAGTGAATTATCAAAACTGATGCAGGTTCACTTGAGAAAGCTTATTTAATGTTAAACATAACGGAAAAAATTTAGTATTCATATGTTTTCTAGAATACTGTCTTTTTTTGAATAATGAATAGAAAAAAACCATAAATATAGGTAAAATATTGCAATATATTTAATTTTTAATAAATTGTTTAAAAACTGTTATATTATAATAATTAAATTTTGAAAAGTTGGGAAAATCTTTTACAAATATTTTTTTCTTTTTGCTAAAAATATTTTTCCAATATTTATGTACGTGCTGTGTGAGAAATAATTATAATAATTAATAACCATGGTAAATAGTAATTTTAAATCAATAAGCGTTAGTCGAGTGTATACGTATTTCCTATTAGTAGAATTTTCTTCCTTTTTACAAAACATCTTTTGCTTCTCCACGTGGCTCGAAGCATCTACTTTGTTCACACCTGCGAGTAAGCCAAGCCGTAACGATAATAATTATTATCTGCGATTCCTGACAGAAAGATAGGAGCGTCCCGAAGGAAAATTTATGCTTCTCAATCCTCCTCGCGTGAAACTACTCGCATGAAGAGATGCATTTACCGTGTGTGTGTGTGTATGTTTGTTGGTACATACACTCATAAACCTCTATCAAAACACGATACAGGCTAAGCATTAAATACTAAAATGAAAATATTTATTTGAAATGAAAAATAATGCGGAAAAATTACATTCTCGGATGGATAGTTTAGTGCATTCAACTTTGCGTAGATCGACGAGTCAAATATTTAGTATGCCTATAAATCAATCAACGGTGCCTCGAAGATACCATTGCTATCTGTGGACAACTCTCATTAATCATAAAGTGGATTTTACGGATAATACAGATACGTAACATCCGAGGCAGAGATGAGAAAATGCACTTCGATATAAAACGTAAGGATGTTTGTCGCCGGACGCGCAGGTCACAAGTACAATGGGCACTTCCTGTCTCAAGGTACACCCACACTCGTACTGTCGAAAAATGTCGGAGCTTGGTCTTAAAAACCCCGTGGCAGCTTTCACTCGATTGCGCGTGCGCGCGTGCGTTCATCAATTACAGCGGAGGTACAAGTCAAGTGCGGCCCTCAGAATGCCGTAAATGCGATTTAATGATGAGCACTTGGTCGATGAGCGATTGTGCGTGGATTTAAGCGCGAGTCTCGGGCGCTCCCGCGAGATTGTAAATTCGCCTCTGAGTCATTATCAGCCTCTCTGCTAATAAAGCAAAATCTAGCCGAATGACCATTAAGGCACTTTATTATGTCAAGCTTATCGAGACAATGTAATTAGCGATACAATTACTTGACAATCTTTTGTAACGTCCGAAACCGGATTTTTGACGATTCATTGCTCGGCTGACTGATAGTTAATTCCAGACTTCGTAAACAAACGCTTCCAATTTAAGATTCGATAATTTAATTTACTCCGGGGATTTTTATTGATTTTATATTTATCAGAATAATTTCTATTTTGGTACCTTATATATATATATATATTATCTTTTACATGTAGGTTATTGTTTAGTTCTCATGTCTTTATCACAATTTAAAATATCGTTTAATAATTATACATAATACATTTCTTATTTAAATAGTATTTTTCTGTTTTATGATGATTTATCTAATTTTTTTTTAATTTTTATGCTCTAATTTAATCTGTATATTTTTCACTTATATTTTTAATTTAATCTAATTTGATTATTTAATCTTGGATTACCATAAAAATTCTCTTGAACTCGATAATGTTAAAATTTAATTTCTTTTCCTAAGCTCTATTGAGATAATTATTGATCATATTATTCGAAATATTATTATAAATTTCACCTTTTTTTTTAATTTATAAGAATCTGTACTAATAAAGTATGAATCAATGAAACAACTGACCATAACTTTTTGTCTTAATAATATTTTAAAAATTTATAACTTTGATTAAAATCATCATAAATTTGGGTAGAATTAAAATGTTAATCTATTAATAATAAATATTTTCGCAATTTTAATTTTATTAATTAATCATTGCACAATATTTAATTATTACATTATATTTCAAAATATTTTCATTAATAATCATATACCATTGTACCGAACTATAACAACAATATCATATAAAGAAATATAGTGTAAAACAAAAGATAAGTGATTAGAATAAACAGTATCTACGTATAAACATTGCTGGATAGGCTTTGATTAATAAAATGAAATTAATGTAATGAAAAGCATAAACCCATAAACCGACAATCTTAATATTGTCAATAAAAATCAATGATGACGGATTAAAGGAAAATAGTACTCGAAATGGTATAAAGTTTAGTACGCAGATCTGTAATTGCAAAGGTTAGAGAGGTCGGGAGTGCCGATTAAAAAGTCGAGCACGCGAGGTTCGCGTGTGTTGGAGGAGCCGAAGGAAGAACCTCACGTGCGGCTCGGCGCACCTTTCCTTTTTACGTGATCGTCTCTCCGAGATCTCCTCTCGTTTCAACTCCCACAGCATCCACAGCATCCATACTTTCCTCCTCCTCGGCTTACTTTTTAGAGCGAAACAATGCCCATTATATTAAATACTCATCGGATTTTCGCCTTTGTCAGCGCGCGGACATGGCCAAACGTATTTAAGAGCTAACTGCTTCCTCTACATTTATTTATTTATTTATATATTAATCAGTTAAAGTTTCTTATTTTATTTGACAACAAAGCCTGACCGTTCGCTGCAAGTGACTCGACTTCGCTCGACAGAGAGTTACGTTAGAAATGCACATAACTCTGATAATTCATTTTCCTGTGGTTTTCCCGCGAATGTTGAAAGCCAATGGATGGTTTTTCAGTACTTTCTCCATTTTTTCAAATTTCATAAAATTTTGATGTACTGCTAGAACGTTAATTTAAAATATGCTAAGTAGGCTTAATGGGACCGGCTCCATTCTCTGCTCGGTCTTTATTTCCGTGTTTTCATTCAAGTTTCAGTTTATATAATGCCTAAGCATATTTGAATTCAATTTTTGGAAAAATACTATTAAAATTCCTAAAACATGATTACATCACCATTAGCACATCGCGATAATCAATATTTAATTGTGCAATCAAGCTTAATTCCTATGTTCCTAGTGAACTGGAACTGGAATATATTGGATGCAAGGTAACTGATTGTCAGATAGTGCATATGTAATTTTCTTTTTACTAATGTTGAAATTTTTGATTCTCTTGTATATCGTATTTTCCTCTTTATTTAGTATTGCTACTGTATTGATTACATAAAATTACATTTTTCCAATTCTCTCAAATGTTTATCCCACTTAATTATTTAATGTAGCATATCCGAATTACATGCATTAGACTTTGTCGAACCATTCTTTTCCTGTTTATAATTATTAAAGGGTAATTTAGCATTGTAAGTATGTTGCTGTTCTTCTGGCAATGCAAATGAAAGACCGGAAGAAATGGTTTTGCAGGGATGAAATCCAGGTAAAAAAATGTCCCGAATAATCATTGTCCCGTAAGTGCATAATGTCGCATTATTACGTAAAAAATCTCGTTCGTTTCCGAGTGAATCGATGAATCCACTCGTGAACAACATATTTATACGAGTACGAGGTGTTTGCGCCTGTGTGTTAGTGTGGGATATACGAGGAATCGCGAAGCTCCGCCGTAAATGCCTTAAGGACAATCGTAGAAATTCCATTAAGTGTCCCTGAATGGCTCATTCATGTCGATCGTTTGGCATCGTCAATGGCTTCCTCGACGGACTTGACAGATCAATCGCCCAGCTGATCAGCTGATACCCCGAGCTCCGGGCCATCCGATTGTCGTTCGTCCTCCTGCTGCACGACTTCCTCCTCCTCGGGTCTTCCTCCTTTCTTCTTTTCCTCCTCCACCCCTTCACCTCCTTTCCGAGATCGTCTTCGAACCAGGAAAACCTTTTTTCCTTTTCCCGTGATTTCCATTTCCATTCTATACGCCAATCGATATCGTACGCATAAAAAGTTACACATTTGGATTTTTGCTCATTTTATTTCTTAAATCTGCACGTATGTTTTTTAAAACTTATTAAAAATTAGCGAAAGAGAATTTCTGTAGCGAATATTTGAATATTTCATATTTAATCCTAGTCTATGAATCCGGCAGTCAAATATTTTATAATTTTAAAGCAGCCGTTATTCATTAGTTTACAGTTATTAATCATAATCTTATAACTAGAAATTAAAAAGTAATTACAAATGTACTATCGGACTATAACGTTGATTAATTTTAATTAAAATCAATTAAATCATTTCTATATTTTTTAAAATGAAATTCAACATTTATACTTTTCAAATATTATAGTCTATGTATTTAAATGAAATACTTGAATCATGATTTTAATTTTGTCTTTTAATATTCACATTATGTGTGAAGATTGAGTTTTTTAAGCAATGCGCAACATTTATCATCGAATAAAATTATGTAATCTATATAAAATTAATACATTTTTTGGCAAGCAATATTTATGTTTGAAGCATTATTTTGAATCAATTTTCTAAAATAACTTTGAAATCCAATCCTTTTCTAATAATAAAGAAAATGTTAAAATTTTTAAAATACTTTATTGAAGCTCAATAATCTTGATCGTACTATATATGTTTTTTACACTTGTATGCATAAAATTCAAATATAAAATATGAAATTTATTAAAAATAACTGCAAAATGTTACAACACAATATTGATCGCTTGAAATTGTAGATCAGTAAGCAATTTAATAGACTGCATAAAGGAGAATTCTAGTTCTACTTTGTGTGTAATACATACGAAAATCGAATCCCTAATAAAGGAATTCGCTCTAATAATAAATAAGAAGCAATTCCGCAATTCCGTATCAGTTATTCGATTATGAAAATTCACAAAATCGACACTTTGATCGGTTCAACAAATCAACCGCTTCGCATTTGTAGAGAAGTTCGTTTCGTCCGGCAGTTAGTTGGGATCTCGTGTTCTTCATTCTCTCTCTCTCTCTCTTAGTGGTGGCGCGTGCCCACGTGAATTGCCCCGATGTAACTGTACCGGGGAACGGGATGAGGGCGAGATTGACCGGACGGATCTACCGTCTCCGTCTTCCTCTCGATCTCTCTCGCGCGTAATTGAAAATAAGTCGCGTATCTTCCGCAAGGCTGTTTGGCTTGCGCCATCGTATATCGAGAGCATTTGAATTGGCGGAGAGGAAACGACGCCGGTGGATAATTGCTCAGAGTCAGAGTCAGAGTCAGAGTCAGAGTCAGAGTCTGAGGAGACGAGCGATTGATACGCCTCGCCTCGCTGTCGTGCAACCTACAACTTACAATCGGCCCGATTTGTTCGATCGTGAACGAGATTCGCGCATTACCCATTACTCCTCTCGCACTTTGATTTATCTACTTCCAATTCAATTGAGATATAGTTTTACAAATATTCTTCTATTAGCCCCTCCTCCAATTTCACCTCGGATATATTCAATTTTATAAGCTTTCAATTCCAATAACTGTACTTCCTATCAGTGATTGATTCACCAGTTCCCTCGTGCCTTTCCGTTCTTTTCAAATTTACGAATGCTTTGTAATGCGCGTCAGAATCTTTAAATTTATTTTTTCAACATGCTACTTTTTGTATTTCTCCCAAGTGAATTAAACTTTCTAAAATTGAGGGATGCAATGTGACAAATAAAGTGTAGAGACATAAGTAATCAATCTCAAAGATGTTGCAAATGTATCGCAATTGAAAAGTCATTTTATACGATGTTTAAATCATGTGATAAGACTCAAATTAAACATTATATTATCATTCATAAGACTGTTCATGTACAGAGAAAAAAAATATATTGAATTTCCACTATTAAGTATGCAACATTTCTACTTTTTAACAATTACTTTGTGCAAATATTTTATTTACAATAGATTATTGATATTTCCATTAAGAATGTTTTTAATATTAAACAAACTTTTTCGTTTATAAATTATATTCAAGTTTTTATAGAAATTGCTGATACATGGGTATTTGAAAAGAAATTTTATTGATTCATCAAAGAATAGTCGATTGTTATTCGCTGTGTTTCATCAAAAAGCGATTACTCTAAAATAAATATGGTTTTGATATGTGCTTAACGAACAATAGCAATTATATGTAAGCAGTTGTTTACAAAAATCTGTAATGTATGTAGACCCGTGAATATGGGTTGCCCTGCAATAAATTATCGCTGACTTTTTATGGTGTAAAAAAGTCTTTTGACAAAGTAAAGCGTTCCTGCCCAGAAATGTTACAGATTTCAATTGAATTCGTGACTGTCCGATTAATTGCTTTTTATTGTTTTGTGTTTTAAGGATGCTGGACAATTACGAGAGAGGGGAGGTGACACCTCCACCCCCAGTGAGCGGCTACGGCGGTTCCCCAGGTCTACTGGCACTCCATTCCTCCTTCTACACAACCCCGACGTCCCGGGCGTTCGATATCGACTCCGGCATCGACGGCAACGAGAGTCCCATGTCGATGGACACGCAGATCATACCAGTACGTCATCATATCTCCACTATCATACCGTTATCACACCACCTCACTCCATTCATTATTTCAAGCATTGATTAATTTAACATTGATTAATTAAAGATTCAATATAGATCGAGGGCTCGGATCATTGATTTAAATCTTATAGTTTTAATTCTAGTCTAGAATATTTTTGAAAATTATATTACAAAATTGAAAAATATTAATCTCATCTATTTTATATTAGATTATCTTAATAATAATTGCGAGAGTTCAGCTCTTTATTATTAAATTCAGTTTTTTAAATTTAGGAGAAAATATAATATACTGGTTAATTATAGAGACATAGAAAAAAAGAAAAATGAAAATATAAAAGTTTTAAAAATTAAAAATCTGTTAATACGTTAAAAGAATTGTTAACATATATTTTAAATTTACTAATTCATTTATCATATTATTTCCATTTATTATTTATATTATATTAAGCTTAAAAAATATTTTATTTGTTAATTATTATAAAATTCATTGATAGAGCATTAATTTTGCTATATTTTCAAATTTTAAATATATAATTTAAGCCTTTATAACAGACGCGATTATGTATATTCTGTGTGAATCCACAAAAGCATATCAACTTTGCTATGGCAGCAATTAAATTCTAAATCTTATGTTTTCTAATTCACATCAACTTTAATAATAGAGTTATAAATTATATGATACATAAATAAATTATTCAAATACTTGGGAATTTATTATAAAATATGCTGAAAGAATATTAATTTTAAATATCATTTAAAAATTCAGACTAATGATAATCCTATTGCTGAAAATATTCCAAGCAGCTTTAAATATTACTTATTAATGTAAACAATTTATCGAATAAATAGGAAAGCAAATAAACATTTTAAATTATAATTTATTTTTAATCCTTCATTAAATAAAAAATTCTCACTGGTCTTTCAATAATAATTTTCTAAAGAGATCCATTTTATGATATTCTACTAAGGCTATCATACGAAAATACTTATTTTTTTTTCTAAATTTATGAAAGCTTTAATTTTATAATGATTCTCATTAAACGTAACAGATTTAAAGGTTTTTCACCCTTAAAAAAGAAAAAATAATTTTTGCTAAAAGCAGTACATTTGATTTTTTAATTTGGGTATAAATGAAATCTGTTGCAAAGAATTTTTCGTTGATTATAAAAACAAAAACAAAAAAACAATAAACGTTACTCAAAGCAGATATCAGGAATGCTCAGTGGACCGGCCCAGCAGCGCCTCGAGGACATGTCGTGGTTGGCTTCGGGCCCCTCGCTCCAGGACTACCAGCAGGGTCTGGGCCCAATGACCGCCGGGGTCAAGATGTGCCATCCTGGTAGTGGTTCGGCCGCGGCGAGGAGTCTCAAGGAGCAACGTATCCGACGACCGATGAACGCGTTTATGGTCTGGGCCAAAGTCGAGCGCAAGAAGCTCGCCGATGAGAATCCGGACCTCCACAACGCCGACCTTAGCAAGATGCTCGGTGAGTCCAATTTTCAAAATTTAAATTATAACTCTTTTAAGAGTCTAATTCTTTATCTTACAGCGATATGTGAATATAATATATTTATTTATCCACACACTTTTTCTTAAAAAACTTGTAATATACCTTTGTTTCATTAAAAAAAGATAATAAATGTATCACTTGTTGCAAATTGTACATGTATCCATACAATATATTTGCATTTAACGTTGCAATCGAATAATATTTGTTTTGAGTTATTTCTTTCTTTATCGTGAACAAGTGGTTTATAGATGATTAAATTTATATTTTCACTATTGATAAAATTTGCAATGATTTAGAGTTTCGTTATCTAGGAATAAAATTTTTTTATAACTTTGCACTAAATTTGCATTTTATTTAAGACTTATTGACCGTTACGATTGTGATATAATATTATGTCTTTAGTATAAAGTGTGTAAATTGTCCTGGATATGAAAGCACTTCGTAAACTTTTACCGTACTTATTATTTTAAATTTATGTCAAATTAAATCCGCAGCTAAAAGCCATACGAGACTTTAATAAATAAATATATATCTCTATTAAAAATACCGATATTTGCTTAAAAATACAGATACAAACAAATACAATTTATGCATCTTTCTAAAAATTATATTTTTTGAAGGAAAATAATGAGTTAATACAATCATTAACGAAAATCTATTACAATTTTCAATAAATTATTCCTGAACTATAATTACTTTTTGGCATTGAAAGTATTAATAACTACCTTTTCAATAACTCTTATGATTCATCAGCTTAGAGAAACTTTCATGATCGAGCTTGCTTTTGATTGCGGTTCATGTTGTAATTATCTAAACACTTTTATATAAAACATTTATGATAAAATGTGCTTGCTTTATACTCGTAAGGAGAATTTATTATCTCTTAAAACATACTTTATCGTTGAAATTTGACTACTCGAATCCTAAGAACTGGTTCCCTCGCGTCGTTAATTGACGGGAAAAAACAAATTATTCCTCAAATAAGTTTTTGGATAAAATCTAAACTTTGATTATCCAAAGAATATTTTTCTTTAAATCGTAGGCCACTTTCAACTAATTGAATCATTCCCGGCTTCTAAAAAAGAGCGATCGCAAAACCTACTAAATAGGAAGGTTACTTTTTCGTCTCGAACGCGGATGTGCGCACGCGTTACTCTCAAGGAAAAATAAACCATGAAAATCCAAGACAAGCATCGCCATGAAAATGTGTTTTTTTCCATGAGAATGGGAAAGTCAAGGGAGCAAAGAGCAGAGAAAAGAGTTATTATTTTAATTATAACACCCGCGTGAATAGGAGTCTCATTTGCGGTGAAAGGAAATTATATCCTTTTTGTAGTTTGTACACCCGCGCAAAATGTTTTGAGGTCCGCTGTACTGTCGACCGATTTTCATGGCGGCTCTTGCAGGTCGCTCTAGATCACGTTTCAAGCCAAGGTCGATCTACTCCTGAAGAAAACTGCTCGGCAGCGGCGTAAGATCGGCAAGGCGGGAGCGGTGGAAGGGGTCACCAGCAGGAGGTGGAGGAGAAAAAATTCACCTTGCCTAAGTAAACTCCGTCGTTAGGTCAGATGCTGACGATTACGAAATCCTTGGCAGAAGTTAACAGTAACTTTGCACTTTACTTTGTTCAAATAGCCTCGATACATACTACAATTACATAGATCCTTACCTCAACACATATAGGCGATGGATGTTGAAGCCAATACTGTTACGCGTCCCTGCCCCTCGCCCCTTGAGTCCGTGTCTACAACGAATTTTATTCCTCACCCCCTTGATCAACTTTAAAAATCGCCCAAAAATCTTTTATAATAAGAAAGATTGACTCGGTTTTCGTATATTCAACAATTTTTTATTCCTGCACTCGGTTTCGAAGTTTAAAAAAATTGAAATAAATTGATTACATGGCCGTGTCATTATTTAATGTTTTTTATAGTATATGTAATAATGACGAGAATTTTTGCAACCTCTAAAGCTTTCGATAATTATTTTCATTATCTAATGCATTTTTATAGCAATACACAAATATTATTTAAATAGACCACATAAAATGAGATTGCATTTGAATGAAAATTGAAAAATAATCACTACATATTTCAATTAAAGTTTTTTTTTTTAAAAGATTTATATTTTTACAACAATTATATTCAAAAGTATAAATTTCGAAATGATTTAAAATAATAATAACTCAAAAAATTTGATTTTATACAATGATTTTAAAGAGGAAAGACACTTTAGGCTCTCAAAATTTCTATCTCTTTTCATTATTAGGTTTTCATCAATTAATGGGTCAAATTATTCCATAATCATTTCTAATACAAACATTTAAATGAATAATATTAAAATAAAAAGCGATTTTAACTTTTATATTTCTAATCATAACATTTATTTACATTATTTTTCTTATCATTACAAGATCTTAGAATATTAATTGATATTCATTACGTTCTTTTGAGATCTAAATACTTACTTGTACCACATATTAATTAGCTATTTGATATGTTACAATTAATTAAATATACTACTAGTGAACAATTCAAATCTAAATATTAATAATAATTGCTTGTTCAAAGTTTTGGAGCACGATACATTTGGCAGCATTAAGTTTATATGATTTTATTCATAATACTTATATAATTATTTTTAAGCTAACCAATTGCATATAACACAAAGAGTAAAAATATTTTTAATCTAATGTTGGCAGTTGATTCTTCAAAAATGTTTCAAGTTGTTTATCTAAAATTGTGATAGGTTTAGTAAGGTAAACATTATTTACAAAACTCTTTTCACCAACTACGAGTATGTAGCTCACGCATAATTACAAAATATTCACTTTCTTGTGTTTCACACGACATTTCACGCATTTCCTCGTGCCTAGAATAAGAAACTACTTTTAAAAAGCATTTATTGCCTATTGTTCACTGATCTTTCAATTTGAAACTTTACGTTGTGGAGGATTTCACATTTACGTCACAGAAAATGAGATGCATTTCTTAACACTTTTTAAAGGGCTAGCTCGGTTTTTATCTTTCGGGCAACAAGAAATAATTTAGAAAGTAAATTACCATTTGGAATAAAAAGTAATTACCCATAAAAATTATTATTTTTATTTAAAAAAGATATTTTAATATCATAGCTTGACTTAATAATATATAAAAGCACGTTGAACAATGTATCCGTTTTCAATGTGCCTTGAATAGGATAGAGTTGTCAAAATAAGATTAATGATTTAAGAGAATACACTACACTATAGAATTTAACAAAAGCACGAGGTAGTTTTAAATTATAATTCAGAGTAACTGATATTGATAAGTGTGGAGTGGCGAATGAAATTATTTTACAAAAAAAAAAAAAAAAAAAAAAAAATTGAGTTCAAATAAAAACATTAAAAAGGGTTAGGTAAAGTATAATTAAGATTAAAAATCGGTTAGTTAGTGGTGTCGAGTAAGATGGAATGAGTGATTTCGAAATAAAAGGTGAAGGGAAATGGGAAGCAGTCGAGGATCCCGAACTCGATGTGCACCGATAGAAGAAAGCCCGAGATCGAGATTTAGACATGAAAGTTAAAGTCGAAGTTGGAATCCGTTAGCAATGAGATTTTTACTTGGGCCCAGAGCGGATTTCCAAGGCCTGGAGAGGATAAGGAACCAATGACCACCGGAGCAAAGTGTGCCTAGTATATCATACAAAGTTCTCGGGTGTTCCTGGGCACCTGGTGTATGCGTGCACTTGGCGCGGGTGTAGGCACGTAAATCAAAGGAGCCACCCGCGCGTTCGAGGGTCTGTCGATGGAAAACTCATTGGCGCGACCCGGCGATTATTATGCGCCTCGAGTATCGGTATCCTCCGCCCCCGCCGACGTAAAAGCTTCGTCTCCTTTCTCTTTTATTTTGTTTCGCCTCTCTCTCTTCTTCATTTGTTGCTCCCTTCTTTCTTTCTTTCTTTCTTCCTTGGTATCTCCCGGCTGGCTTCATTTAACCGGCACTCATTTGCTTGTGACTCTCTGGAGTATATAGTCCTCTGCTCGGCTTACATTACCGTTTGTGCATGTGTGCTGATTTTTTTCTTTCGGGCAGTCAACTGAGGACGTTCTACATATTCATAACAATTCCAATGCGAATAAATCCATATAATATGGCTAATTTCCAGTAACTCCATACAACACTCGAAAGCGGATATTGACATTGGGAAAAATACATTTCTCAACTTGTCCTTCAATAACTTGTCACTCTTTCTCCTTGCTTTTTAACTTATTATAATAATTTACTCATTTCATTTTTAAATTAATATTCACCTTTATTAATGAAAATTATTTTATTACACGCATTAAAATATAAACGACTTTTACAACTCAACGAGGATGAGGAAACCCGCTGTTGTCGTTAAAATATAATCTAACCATATAATTTATATATATATATATATACACACTTACTTACCTATTACGATTTTTAAACTTAAATTTAAATAAAATCCATTTTTAACTTTCAGAATGGTTTGACTGACTCATTTAAAAAAAACATAATGTTTAAACTAATAGTGAAATTTATTTGAAATTTTACTGTACCATAAAATAGAAAGAATCGTATACAAGATATGCTTTTTTACAAGTGAATGATGATTGTTAGTATAACAAATAATTGTATCGTAAGCTTTTATAATTCAAGTTACGTATTCATCTACAGAAGGTCTAACCAAGTTTCTTCCGATAAAACAATTTAAAAGATAGAGTGTATTAAATATAGTTGTCCGTTGAACTCGTGAATAGGGTGATACGATAATAATGATACTTTCAGACAATTAAAAGTTACAATAATAATTTTTCTAGTAACTCAATAAAGTTTACTTATTCCATATAGCATATTTTATTTACATTCCTTTTTTATTAGAATATACAAATTATACGTGACAGTAAATGTTACAGATTAATTACACAAGGAAAATTAAGATAGATTTTGATTTTAAATAATTATTAATAAATAACAAATCTTCACTTGTAATTTTATATATTAATTATGCAAGTATTACGTAGAAACACATTATTAAACATACATGTATAACTAAATTTTGTGATTACATATTTTTATAGTGTTTGTATTTTCAAGGTTAAGTTTACAGCTCTACTCGGAGTAATTGATATTTTTTTATTAAATAAAACTGCTAGTATGTAATTATTATGTATATTTGTTAATGAGGAAAAGACAACTAATGATAACAATCGAGTTTCTTACTTCTCTATCAATATTAGCATTGTGTCAACGCTCCTTTATGTTTGAGAAGTTTTCATATCATAAATTCTATTGTTTTAACTTTTCATTTTATTTTCTTGGTACTTAATATTGAGTATATTAGAGACCAGCCTTTTTAAATTTAATTGGAGAAAGCTACTTGAATCCTTGATTACTCCATAAAATACGACACATTATATGAATTTCATTAAATGATATCACACGAGCCTTGGTAAATATTTATAAACAGTTGACACATATGACGCCTAAAACTTAATTTAATAACAAGGCAAAGTTTTTTATATTAAACTTTAATTGTTATTTTCAAACACTATAAGTAAGGTACTATATAAAAAGTTGAATGGAATTATTAACTAAGTTAATAAAAGTTGAAAATATTTTTTTATATTCTTTTGTATAAGAATATACAAAAACGTGAAAGCACTCATTACAATTGCTATTGCACGATTATATTTCAATTAAAATTAAAAAGAAATGTAATTGTATTCATTCAAGTTTTGTAAAATGAAAGAAATTGACTAAAAAATGCAAAATATCTTTATAGAAAACATTGATGTATTTTTAATTGTTCTGTAAAATTCGTGATTTTTTAAGAGGAAAAAAAGTAAGCGTTAATTTCAAGTAATCGGTTATAAAAGCTTCTTAAAAATTCTTTTTAACAAGCCTAATTAAATTATTTTATTTGGAAATATTTTAGTTTGACGTAAATATAGTATGGTCAAAGGAAATATTTAATTTGGAAAGCGTTCTCGTGAGAATCTGAGGTGTGTCCGAAAAAATTTTTAATTCAGTTTGAAGGAGTGAGAAATCTCTCTCTCTCTCTCTCTCTCTTTTAAGACAAAATCCAAAGGATTTAACAAGACCGCCGAAAAGAGGGCAACGGTGGATTTTTCCAAACACTTCGAGCACTCTCGTAACCTATGTCCCTAGTTTTTTGTGTGCCTCGGTGTGTCTTTGTGTGTGTGCGCGCGTGGAAGATTCCGAGTTCGCGCGAGCATTACACGCGTGCGAATGGGCATTTCGTGTATTTCGCAGATTCGTGCGGGCACGCGGCAGAAAGAGAGACAGAAAGACATGATGGAGGTGAACAACACGCCAAAGGTTCCTGTTGTTCAAATTCCCGACTCTTGGCTAGCCAAGCCATCTCCTGATAACTGTGAATGTTGTAATCTGGAGCCAACGTAAGAGATCAAAGGTGGGGGTCATTTTACAATTCTGCTAAGCTATAATTAAGATTTTCGTTTTCGACCAGCTTTACTATTGTGTCTGCGAATATTCAAATTACTTAATCCCTCAAGTATTTTTAAGTATATCAATATTCTCGGATTTAATACTATATTTTTATTACTTTAGAGTATAATCACTTAAGAAATGATAAAAGATTATTTAAGAGGAATATAAATAAATAGTGCTTTAGCCTACAAATCCTTTCCTCAAGAACTGACCAAATTAAAAAAATTAGAGTATTACATCCTCAAAATTTTTGTTGCTGAATGTTTATTATTCAAATATAAAATTAACACTTAAATTTTTAGATATATACATATTTGTAATTAATTTATATAAATATTAATCGACATGAAAATAATCATCTTTAAAACTACAAATTTTAATGAAATTTATATTATTTTACATTTATATATTTAATATTAAGATTATGACATACGATTATCATTTTCAAAGTTGTTATTACATAGGAAATGAATTGGCAAATGACTTATTTTCAGAGTGAACATTAATATAGTATATAAATTTTTACTATCGACATGTCTATTAATTAAGTATTAAACATTTATTGCTTACTGGGTAAATAATAGGTAAAACTATTAAGAAATCTTCGCATGAATGTTGTATGATTATTCTTACTATCTTTAATTTCATTAATATTTTTATAAATACATCAAGTTATTGTTATGAAATTTAACGATATTTTATGCCTCTAAAAGTGATTTATCATCAAACAATGATATCTATATTATATCTAATATTTTAATACATATGATTTTATATAATCCTCAGAAATGCTTTCTTTATAAAGAATTTATTCCTAATTGATTAATATATCTTTACAAATTACTCGGAATTTTACAGTTATTTAATGATTTTAATTATTCAGAAATATAGTTTATACATCTGTTATTAAAAGCTTTGATAAATTTTTTTCTTTCAAATTAAATATAACTTTTAATTATAACATTAAAACTATTATAAATAAAATTATAATGTTAATTTTCAGTATGTATGAAACTGTAAAAAAATTTACGTTTAAGTAAACATGATAAATAATATTTTTACTGCAAAAACTAAATTATATTTTTCATTGTGATAATAATTTGTCAAATGTAAAATTTCAATTTAATGGAAAATGTTTGGAGACTATTGGCATCATTCAAGATCGTTCGAACATTATTCCGATTACCGAAATGGACTAAAATTTATGTAAAATTAGTCATAAATATAAATAAATAAATAAATAAATATAAATGAAATTCATAAAACTAATCAAACAGAGTTGTTTGGGAATGCAAGGAATATCCTAGGATGGAACGAGCCTCGGAGAGTCTCGAAAACGAAATAAAGAAAGGTCGAGGATAAGAGAAGGAGGAGGAGGAGGAGGAGGACCGGAGGATCGAAGGATGAGGAGGAGGAGGAGGAGAGAGAGAGAGAGAGAGATACGGTGAGAAAAGAAACGACGACCGATCGAGTGTGTGGGACTCATATCCGGTGACACGCGTGCTCGCGCATCTTTATTAATCATTCCTACCGTTACCTCCCGCGCTTTAGCCTCGGTTTTGAGGTCCGAGTTCCTCGTTTTATGGATCGCCCGGTGCTGCTGCTGCTGTTTTTCCTGCCTCGAACCCCAAGTTGGCGATACTCCTGCAAGATGAGACCTTTGGGTTACTTTAGCTGTATTGATTGCTCGGGTATCTCCTCAAAATTATTTATCTCCTTCTTATTAATATATTGCACTTGTTTGAAAACAATCATTCGCTACTTTCGTTTTTTATTCTGTGATATGAGCGATTCGCATTTTTTCTTATTCAAAAGGCTGTGCCAAGAAAGTATTCGCCTTACAATCAGTGGCCGACCGAGCTCGAATTAATATAGCGCGGGTGTCTCGAGAAAGTTACGTAAACCGAAAGCGATAAAGAAATGTTGACAAAGATTGCCAACTAAACTTGGGATCGAGCTCAAAACTCCAAACTCCACTGGCATCCGCATCCAAACGTGTCCTCCGACTAATTATTAATGAGCTCTCCGGTGTTTTACATACGTCGAATATGGCTATGCACGTCGTCTAAAAAAAAATACTCGACATTTATTCATAACTGTACATTCCTTCCCTTTGACTTTTCATTCTTTTTTTTTACCTTATATTTGTGTAAAAATGCATTTTTAAATTTCATTAAAAAATTAGCGTCGTAGAAAAAGAAGCTAAAGTAATAATGAAAATAAGATGCTTCACCTTCACGCTATACGCTTTGGAAATATGTATTGAAAAGAAATTTACGGCTGTTAGCATACTTGGAAATCTTGATATTCTTCTTGAGCGTGTAAATTTATTATTAAATCTAAAGAGAAAGTAAATTTAGATACCATGTTAGATAAGAATGTTAGATATTTCAAGGGAATTTCGTAAAATAGTTGTAATTATCCTGAAAAATTGAGCCAATTATTACCTCTTAGAGCGTATAAATTGTATTATAATTTTATTATGTTGTATATAAATCGAGCATTATTTTTGTATTTTCACTGGTAAAAAATACATTGAGAGAATGTTGAACCGAACGTGGAATTTAATTTTATCATTAACATATTTTATCCATATAATCAATTTGCAGCCAAGTAGGATATATTCGGCATTTAGATGTCTCGAGATAAATTTATTTTTGCTGCGCGACTCATTATCGGGGTAAAAATGTCTATGATCTCTTCATCCATTGCAGTCCGTTGTTGTCGGGGCAAAACCTCCGTGCACTCTTCCAACACAATTATTCGAATATCCAGCTTCCTGGCATGAAGGCAGCGACGTATTACTCTCTCCGACACAACGGCGCGATAAATTCTCGAGGAAAAGGAAGCATCGTCGCCAAATGTGAAAATCTCTAGCAGCAGGCACCTAATTGATCCTTAAATTACTCGATAGCCGATCTTATCTCCTTCGCCAAAGATACCTTCTGCTTTTTTTGTTTTTCTGTACCTCTCTCTCTCTCTCTCTCTGTTTGGTGCGCAAACAGCCGCATCCTTTCTTCTGTCGATCCCTCGGATACGTGTGCAAGGAGGATTTTTTTTCCGGGTTCGTTAGCGCGCCACATTGCACACACGTAAGTCCTCGCGGATATTGTGACTCCGAGTGTCAGAAAAATATAAGACAATGACGGAGTTCAGGGCCGGGGGATGGAGAGCGAGAGCAAGAGCGAAGGAAGACGACCGCGTGCTTACTTACTTAAGTACGCACTCAGGGGACACGAGTAAATGCGTCGGGCAAAAACACACGGGCTCCTGGTGCGAATGTGCGTCGGTGTAGTCGGTTGTTTCTCCGGACGCATCGATCATTCCCCGGTTCCATCAGTGAGATCGCTGGCCAACTAATATCGAGGATCGAGGCGAAATCGACGTAGAATTTTATCACGTAGCGGGGTTGTTGGATGATGGTAACTCCTCATAAATTAAAATTAGTTGGATCTCGTTTGGAAAGGAGCAGCGATAGGAAAATGTGTGGGGGCGGTGAGGATAGAGAGAAAGAGAGAGAAAGAGAGAAAGAGAGAGAGAGAGAATGGACCACCTACGACAAATGGTGGCAGACTGCAAATAATAGTGGCTCGGTTGCTGGTACTTACGTAGCATCGGCGACAGTTGAGATAGTCGGGCCTGCCGACTGCCACTCGCTGCTATCGTGCTTTAGTACCTCTGATTAGCTCGTAGCTCCTCTCTCTCCCACTCACTCCATCTCTCTCTCACTCTTCTCTCTATCTCTTTCTCTGTCCGTTACTCCGGTGATACGTCGTATTCGTGTAGCTTGTAAATCCGCGTTCGAGAGAGAAATAAAGAGAGAAAGAGAAAGAGAGAGAGAGAAATGGTATGGGTCTGGGATAGATAGGGTCTCGATAGTTTGCCTCCGTAACTTCTCCTGTGTACCTCTGAATTCCGGAAGGCCTTTAAGGAGGCGGAGAGATTTTGAGAATGTGCTGATTAGAGGTACACTAGAGATCACGAGATCCCGCTTTGATATAAAGAAACATGGATTTCAATGTTTTAAACGTTTTTCGCTCGCTACTCTCGACCCCGTTTTCTTTCTCTTTTCCTCCTTTCGTGTCTTTTTTGCTGACCCGGGTTTTTTTCGACTGTGACTCCTGCTCTACAGATCCAACGTGAGAGAAATTCTGTCAATACTTTTTTCCTCTGATACTACTCCGTGTTTTAGAATGTATCTCATCATGTTTGTCTTTTTGCCGAATCTTAGTGCTTCGGTACAACCTTCCCACCCATTATTCACACGAAGAATCGCACTGTCGAATTAGGAATAAAAAAAACCTTTGAGGTATTTACGAGGGCGGTATTTGTGTAAAAAATTTATTTTCTTTCTTTCAAACTACAGAACACTTTTAATTTAAGTTAATCCTGTATTGCTAATTCTAGCCTTACCTACTCTTTATTCGACCAAATCATCCCTATTAATTAAAAAATTAATACATCTATCACTAGATATTAATAATCTAAAATTATACTGTAATTTTGAAAATATATTATTAAATTATTTATGTATTTCAATAAAACTTTAAAAGATAAATTTCAAGTAAATTTGAAAGGTACTTCATTTTATACTTATCTACAATAATAGTAATAATTGCAATCTTAGTAATACAATAATAATTAAAATATTTCCGTGATAAATTATATATAATTACATACAAATTACTTTAATTTCAAAAAATTCAATCATAATTTACCAAGGTATTAAAGAGGAAAATACATTGTAAGTTGAAAGAAATCATATTTAAAAATATCAAAAAAAAACTATTTTCATAAAAGGTAGAAATTATAATTTATTTATTCGAAAAATTATAGTACATTTTCTAAAAAAAAAAATAAATTTTCAGTTACAATTGGTATAATTACTTTAATATATTATAAAAGAGATTTTATAAAATATTTTATTACGTGTTTATCATGAATTCTTAATTTGATTAAAAATATTAGAAAAAATTAAATTTATTAATAAAGATTCGACAATTCTTCGCAATAATATTTTTATTATTAAAAATATACAGTGCTGTTGACCATAGAAAGGTCAGCAATTTTACTTTGATATTGTACAGTCGAGTTTTAAAAACTAAACAGTCACATTGCATTAGAAATTAAGCATCAAATTTTATTAACTATTAAGAAAGATATTTTTTTAAGCTTAAAAAATTCAAACAATACAATAAGCGCAAAATAATATTAGGTAATGGTACCTTTTTTTGCAGCATCACAGACATATTGAATTACACGCTAAATAAAGAAATTAATTTTTACGAGTTATATATTGAATTATATTCACGTCAATAAAATATAATGAGTGTGTCGAGAAAGCACGTAAGTTTTTATCTATCAAGGGTCTCATATCCCGTAGAAAATTGGATGATTCGTAGAAGATTGCGATTATTCGCATCGATCTAAAGTAATTGCCGCAAGAAAATGCAAATGGAATCGGCGTGCAAGACGAGTTTCAAAAACTCAGTTCTCCCTGCGTTTCTTAGCCATTTGTAAGTAAAAGGCCTGAGTTGTTTATAGTCTATAGCTTTTGAACCTCAAAAATAGTAGGAGAGGAAGTGACTAAAGCGAATTGAGCAATTGCAATTTTTTTTACCCGAATCTCTAATTCAGCCCGATGCAGCGATAGTAATTGTGATTTGGGAAGCAAGATATGAGATTAGAAACATTAAGAAACAGATGAAGAAATAAAGAGAGAGAGAGAGAGAGAAAGAGAAGTGATGTCGTAAACTTAAAACGTAGGATAAAACCAGACACCCAATAATTGCATATACATATAAAATGAGAAGAAGGGATAAGTAAAAGACAAATGGAGTTGGTTCCATCGAGTCAAAAACCTCGCGCAGATCGTTTCTCGAATTTTTTGTGCCACTTTTTTTTCATCAACTCTTCTTTTAGTCTCGCGCGACACAAATGTATGAATGATTAAAAATCAAATGAAAACAGAGTTCTCTGAAACGCAGAGCTGCATCTTTTTATTCTTTTAGTTGACTTTTGTTTCTATGATTATTTACTAGGAAAAATACCATGTAAAGGTAAATATATTTTTAGTTCATTCTTGGGATCACGACTTTTTACATTATCATATTTTATTTTTATTGTTTTATTTAAATTGAATTAAAAGCAATAATCATTTAAGTTTTGTAAATAATATTCTCACTGCTTATTGCTGCCCACAATACTTTTTTCAGCATTTGTACTTGTATTTATCAAAGAGTATAATCGTTTTCAATAAATTATGTAAAAAAAAAATAATTTAAATGATATAATATACAAGTGATGGTACTTAGCGAACATTAAATAAATAGTAATAAATACGACAACGAAAAAGATTATGCATTTTAATAAATAAAAGTGATTTATTTGTTACAATACACTTATTTTTACCTTTAACAATATGACAAATGAATAGGATTATGTATTTTAATAAATAAAACTGATTTATTTGTTACAATATGTTATATTTTTACCTATCATCTCATTGGATCGAGTACAACTGGATAAAAAAGGAGCTTTTTAATCTTAATGTATAATCTTGATGTGAATTTATCTGTGAGTCACTTTGTTATTTCATATTTCGTTGTTTCTAGACTCCCGAGACAAGCTCCAAATCTCCGATATGAAAAAAAATTATCTAAAAAGCCCAAATTTCAAGGAGATTCTGGAAAGACCTCGGTTGAATAGCCGCGAATCAGTTGCCCTGGTATTTTTGCAAAAACGCGTAAACACCTCGATCGTCAAATCTCGCGGGTGCCAATCGGATTCGACGCAAAAAAGCGACAAGGAGGAAAGAAGGACTCGTTATTTTCTCCTTCGCAGGAGAGAAAATAAAATTTTAAGAGAAAGGAGCGATGGAGAAGGGGGTGGGAGTCGTGGGGGCCCGACCGAGCAATAATCAGGCGCACAAGCGTGGCGCGGTCGTCGGATGCATAGAATGCCGGGTAATGAGGTGGAGTCGAGGGCCCGACGCCCGACGCAGCCGCACCCTTTGCTCTGCTCTGCGCCTTCCTCTACCTCCACCTCGTAGACCCACCTCCACGTCTGCCTCGACGACCGAACCACCAGATTCGTTGCGACACCGCGCCGAGCCGCCGATTTTCAAGCCTTTTTCAAAACTCGCGTGCGTGGGCGAGATTCCTTGTGGCTTTTATTCCCTCGGTCCCGGACTTTCCTTTCTCCCCCAAGTTCACTCGCTTTGTGCTCGAGGGTGGTAAGCTCGCGAGCTTTTGGAACGCATCCAACAATATTTAGCACAGGAAAACACGGGTTTGCGAAAAGGGATCGCGTGTGCAAAGGCAAGGGATTAATGCATTTTCATGGCTTTGTCCGTACTTCGTAAAATCCATTCCAAGAGCTGTGCAATATTTTTAAAATTACATGCATTTTTTATTTTAAGCTTCTCTTCCCTTAAGATTTAATACCAGTCTCCGTATATTTCAGCTGTTAAGTTTTATTTTTAAGTTAATATCAAACTAAATATTTATAATTAACATTTCAGAGCTTTTTGTATCAATAACAAATGCAAATTCTCATTTATGAATTTATCAGATTCATTATTAAAATAATAATATTATGGTGAATTACATTTTGATATTAATTAATTGAAACATATATATATATAATTTTATTTGGCGCCTTTTTGGTATTTTTATTTATCGTAACAACAATTACTCGCTGATTCATTTGTTCACTCATTTTACTTTTTATCCATTTTTTATTTAAAACAAAATAAAAATACAAAACTAATTTTGTCCGAATTAAAGGTCTAGTAATATCCTCAATGGACTTATACATTCATGTATTATTCATAACTATACACATTTAAAATACAAGATGTTAAAGTACTACCTCATGGAGGTTGGAATGAGTTGAAATAGAAGCGTTCGTGTGTTCTCACCCGATATAAGAAAACAAATATTCATAGAATGTACTTAATACTATTTAATTTTTTATTTTATTACGAAAAAAGTAGTTTGATTTGTGTTAATCTGTTGCTTGCTGGATTTATTAATAATAATTTTCTGAAAAAAATATGTCATTTAATTTGAAAACATTGGAATTTATAATCATGTGTATGTTATTACGCGACCTTTTTTATTTTATTTCAGTTAACAAGTATTTGAATACATTATAATATGTAATTCCTGTGATTGAAGACAAAGCGATGCGATTAAAATCAATCTATCTGCATAAATCAAAAAATATCAATAATATGTGTAACAATTAGAAGTACATAACAGTTTACCTTTCTAAAAAGCTAATGCACATGTCATATATCACTTGTGTCTCACATATTTAAATTATGATATTTCTTGTTGGGTTTTTTTAGTAATATAATAAATGAACATTTACGCTGTACCACAATTGGTTCATGTTGTTCTCAATGATTTATACGGCCGTATTCCTTAAGTTCGTAGTATTTATCCGTTTGCTTCGTGGCTAATGTATATTATGCCCCGTAAATATGAATCAGTGATTTTTATGTCACATGTTTGAAATGAAATTTTACACTAATCGCGTTTGCCTCAAGTCCAATAATCCCTATCGAGCGCCAAGTTATGACGTAGCCGTCGAAAAGAGGAAGAGGAGGCGGGAAAAAGTCGAGCCCTTTATCGGCAATTTTTCAGGCCGCGATCCACGAGATAAATAGTTGTTTACATGCGTCGGGAATCCCAGATTCGATCTCGCGTCGCCGTATCTCAAATGGGCGAAAAAGCTGTCGCATCTGAAATGCACGCGTTCGTCAACTTTATGGCTTCATATGCAGGACTCGACGTCATAATTCAAACGGCTTAATGGCAGAAAAACCTCTCTGATGCTTTCGTATGCATGCGTGCGTGCACATTCACTTTGTTCTCCCGGGAGCTCGAGCACATCACGTTTTTCGGATCGCCGGTAATTTATAAGCGGTAGCGGATCCTCATCCGAGGTATTCCGGGGATTACTGTCCTCTGGTCCGACGCGCGATTTTGAAACCTTCTTTTATATCGAGTCGCGCTCCACCAAGGTAATTTATTGGGACGATCATTTGGCAAAAAGTCTCCGCTTCTGATAGAAATGTTTGATATATCGATTCAGATAAACTCCCTTAATGTTTTACTGAGAAAAATCCAGGTTATTACGTGCCACAAGCTCAATTTTTCAAAATAGGTTCTTTGGTTTCATTTTATTGCTCTTGCTCTTGCTATTGCGACATTATTACTTTTTCTTTTTCTCTTTTTTGTGCCTCGATCAATTATGTATTTTAAATTTTAAACATCAATAGTGCTTTATACATAAGACAGCCTGTAAAATTTAATGACAATTGCAAAGAAAACTTTACCAATCATATTAATAAATTGTTTCGATACTGGATTACGATACATTTATTAAAATACGTACATTATATAGTGATTGTTTACAGAAATTTTCATTTTCACATTAATAATATTCTCTGTCAATTATAATTAATCGGGATTTTTTTTTTTTTTTGAACATATAAATAACTTTATTGTTACAGAAGGATTTCCTTCAATATGAACGTATTGCATTTATATATAAATACCTACTGAATTATCATCGATGTTGTTTGTGATAAATTTGCTGAATCAAAACAAAAGATTCTTCGATCGGTTTAAAAAAATTTTCTTCAATTGTTTTGAAACATTAAAATAATGCAGATTTTTTGATTAATTGACTTGAAAATTAAATGCTCAATAAGCTTTTAATTTGGACAACTTGAACACAATTTTAAAATAACTTCCATTAATAGTACTGCTTATCTTTCTTTACAATAGTAAGGAAATTGTCGAACATTCAACTACCATAATAAATTTTAAATTTCAGGAAATTATAATTTTATTGTTATTTTCTACCATACAACCCATTGAATTAAATGCAATTAATTCAGCGATAAATAATATCAACTTTCAAAATCTTGCCCAAATTGGCTGTATAAATCTTTTCTTATAAAAGTCTATAAAACTATATTTAGGGGAAGTTTCCAATCGCGATTCAATCTTGTTTCGCTTCTAAATATATTCTCCTGAAAAGAGGAAACGTCGGCCCTCGTCCCCGCCCCCCTCGCCGCCCGCGTCCCCATGCACACCGCATCCATACATCCCGTCATTACAGGTGCACATACATACGCAGTTTGCGAATAATTACTCAATGGTTACTCTGACCTTCGACCTCGTGGCAGACGGAGCGCTTCACCTCCGCCGAGTCTCGATCGGCACCATTTGGAATTTTGCGAAATTATCGAGGCCCAGGTGCGAAGGTCGTAGTTTAGGAAGCCAATGGGTTCCAGGGTCGGGCCAGGACCAGGGTCGAGTTTGCCGTCCCCAAGGTTACGTCGGCGTCACGCTCCAAGCGCATTTTTATTGCCAAGTCAATTTCACCGATGCAAAATAACGCCAATATCTGCTCGTGACTAGAACAAACTTTACAAGACAAGAACGGGTCTTTCGGACAAACTCGAACTGTCTTTGAACGCTTAGTGAAAAATTAGCATCAATGATTTTTATGAAAGTACTTTACTGGGATATAAAAAGAAAATAATTGCGATTGCGAAATATTTCGTACAGTATCTTTTAATTGTAAAATGTACCATTAACCAGTTGTAACTATTGCTTGGCATTTACTTCGATAAATAATTTTTATGTTAGCTCGCAAAAATAATTATTAATTTAAAATAACAACTGTCTTGAAAGCTTATTTTAATTTTTGTATTTGTATATGAGTTAAACAATTTTATAAACAAAAATTTATACATTTACGGATCCAAATTTATTCTTAATAGTAAAATAAACATAAAAATTAAAATTTTTTTTTATAATTTTTAATTGTGTATAAATTACAAGGATGTATCTTCGCGCTTTGAACTATCTTATATTGTGTAATAAAATTTAAATGAAATATATTATGTTTAATAATAGAACGTAAATATAAAATAAAAATTAATACAAAATTTATAAATGATAGAAATGATTGAAAGTTTATTATTATTAAAATTTGTTGGGAATGCAATATTAAGAGTGTTATTACTAAAGAATTTTAACAGGATGAACAATAAAATATAAATTTAAATGCTAATAATTTACGAATTAAGAGTCTGAAGTTTGAAATATGGAAAGAAACAATTTTTCAATGATTGTACAGAAATTTTACAATTATTATTATTTTTTTTTATCGTTTTAAAAAAGTTATAATTAGCCAGCCTCAAATATATTACATTTTAATATATGACACAGTATTAATCTATATTCAGTGCTTTTTTGTATTAACTTAGTGCGTTATAACAATATCAATTGCTGTGACGTTAATTTCAGTTAAGTCTGCATAAGAAACGTACTTTTACACATTAAACGACACTATGAAACTTAACGACCGTCGACAAAAACGCGACTCTTAAATCACGCGTTACAAAATAAAACTCCCACAACGCGGCCGAATAAGCGTAAAATATTAATTATGAAAACAAGAGGTTGCCGAAGTTGGTCGCACATCCACATATTGGACAAAAAAGCGAGCAAAAGACAGAGCGAGAGGATGAGAGGATAAAAAAAAGGTATGAAGGAGACAAAAGGGGATCAGAGAACTTCTCCGAAGGAAAAAATGAAGGAGTGGAGAGGATGAAAGGGAGAATGAGGGAGGGAGGGAGGATGCCGATGGAAAAGGAAAGGAAGAGGAAGAGTGGAAGGAGAATAAAAGAGAAAAGGAACCGGGATATATATAATAAATAAAAAAATAAAATAATAAAGAAAAAAAAAGAGAGGAAGGAAAAGCTCTGGTCTTGTGGATCGGGAGGGCAGCATCGCTAGCTCGCGCTCGTGCACCCCGCCCAACTCGAGTCGCCCACTGTCACCATTAATAATACGTCTCTCACAACCCGTGATGTATTTCATCTCGAGAGCTTTCTTCTCTCTCTCTCTCTCCCTCCCTCTCTGGGTCGTGTCGTGCCGACTTGCCGGTGTTTAGCCTTCGGTGTTAAGGCTGCGGTCCGTGTACGCCCGGAAGATCCTCTCCCTTCCTCTTTTTTTTTTTTTTTTTTTGCACGGCATCCACGCGAGCGCACGTGTGGTCGACAAACCCAACCGGACCCTCTTTGTGCGTAAGCATATACATTGCTCCAGAAGATTACGGTGATGGACATTTTTCCGATGCTCCGGAGCATCGAAGAAAATAGAAAGCATATTGGCTTATGCTTAGGCTCGGGCTCGTGCTCGGGCTTACCTTCTGGCCTTTCCAATTTCCTGACACGCCTTTGCCCGACTGCGCGATTCCAGTCCGCAAACTGATTTCTGTTATTTGCGCTTGAGTAATAACTGTTTCTATCTCCTAGTTCACTTTCGGCAAGGACCTCCGAATCCCAGCGTTTTGCATCTTTTCCACGCAAAAACAAATCCTCTATAACTATTTCCCTCATTTCCGGCTATTAACGGTACTCGGATTACCTACCACTCTTTATCTTGATAACGTATTTTCGAATAACAACTCTCGCTCGCGTTCTTGAGCAACTCTAAATTTATTGATCTGTGTATCGCATCAAGCTAAAATTTAAAACACGAGAAATGTTCAAAATGTTGTGTTTAACAAGTTTTCCATGCTGAGCGAGCATTGCGCACGAAAGATTGGTCGATGGCCATCACGCACTACTTGTGACTTATCAATTTTTTTTTTTTTTATTTTATTTATTACAATAAAAGATCAATCCGAACAGGGATTGAAATTTTTTTAATATGCAATTTGTGTTTTATAGATTCTCACGTGACCCGATGTATAAAGAACAAAGGCCCGCGCGTCTACGCGTGACTCGGTTTGTTTTGCTTGACGCTCTACTGTTTTTTTCTTTTTTTCATCCATCAATTACATTATCACCATATTATTATGGATACTTCTGTGCATGTCGATATTTTATTGCAAGTTATTTTCACACGTGTTAATAAAATCCGATAGTTATGATGCACATTGATATCTTACGTCACTATTATAAAAATTCTTGGAACATTGAAATATTAAATAACCGCATTAATTCATCTAATTGCATATTTTACATTTTTTTAATGGTGCGATATAAAAATAGTTACAAGATCTCCTTAACTCATTTAAATGAATATATTTAATTCACTTAAATAAGAAACCATTGTAAACTATTTTATCGGTATTGATATTACAAAGCTATAGCTTTATTATGCCTATCCACCGATTTCTTTCTCTGATAATTATTAAATAATACAAGTTTTTTTTCCATTACCAGTGAAAATATATGTATAAAAAATAATGATTATTTCGAATAAAGTGCAATAGATTTTAAGGTGATTTTTTTTTTTTAACCAAAGAAAATATTTGTGAAATATGAACTCTTCAAAAGTAGAAAAACGGAGCCTTCATTTTTTGTTTCGGGCATACAAAAGACGACAAATTTAATGAGGTACTCTTATATAAAATAAATGAGACTTAAAAGCATTACTTTTTTAAGTAAATTATTACCGAGGTGAAGGTGCAATTGGATTATTCATTCAAGGTTGATGATCGAATGTCGACTCGTATTCCTTCATTTGCAGGCCGTACATTTAAGAATTAAAAATTTATGCTTAAAGTGTGAAAGCAACTATTCTATATGTTTATGCTCTTACATTTTAAATTAAATATCCAGCACTTATTTATTAATGTTTAAGTATATTTATATATCATTGAAAAATGGAGATATGCTAATGGCACATGTACTTGAATTATAAATATTATTAACTGGAAACGAGAAATAGAAACAACTAGATGAATGGAAATGTGCTTTGTCCAATTTTAGTGAGCACATAAAGAAAAATTTATTTATATTTCGAATTTATGAAAGAAACCTCGACACGATGTATAAAATAGCTATAACTTATTTACCACCTCAGCCACAAAGTTATCTTGAACTTGTATTGAACAATAATAGAAATATCACCTTAGTCACACTGTACATTGTCAGAGTTGGCTCGAAAAAAAGAAATCGCAAATAATAAGAAGGCTTTTTAATAATTGCCGTGGATTGCGTATCGCACGATGGAAAAAGACAATTAAATAGCGGAGCATTAAAAAAGGATTGCGCTAATTTTAAATACGTGCGTAATAATAACAAAGAGCGTGTCGTTCCTTGCATCCTTACTCTTATTATCGAGCATTGAGCATTAACATTCGTACGATAAATAGCAATCGGTGTCTTGGTGACACTCGATTTTCAATTTTCACGTAAGGGAAAATCCCTTGCGCAACACCGTTCCACCGACGATAAAATATTCAATAACACGGAGCTTACGTCAAAGCGTCCCGTGCCCATATCCATACCTTAGAGAGGAGACCTGTACCTAGAGCTCGACCGGGGTACCAAGAAGGAGCGAGTAGGAGAGAGACAGATAGAGAAAGATAGATAGATAGAGAGAAAGAGAGAGAGAGAGATGTTATATCCTTGCACAATGGCTTTCGATAAACGCTCCTTTCTTAATTTCCCCGAGTGCGTGACGGCGCGTCGATCGCAGGCTACACCTAGTTTGTTATGCTAGCGGGAGTCAGGGCGGTTCTCGGCAAAAGGAACAAGTCTCCTTACCGGACTCACTCTTGCATGAAAACGACGTCCGTGCCTCTTGCGAGGAAGGTCTGTCTCGTCTCGGTAATCCCCGCGCGAGGTTGTGTTTTACGCTTGACGCCCGCACCCGTGCGTGCACCAGGAGTAAGAAAGAGAGGAAGCACATCAACTCCGCCGGTATCTAGTCCTCCTCATCTATTTGTTTCGCCTCTTCTTTTTCCTTTCTTTCCTACGGCCGTCATTAGTCCTCCCGCTCTTTTTACTCTTTTGCACACTCTCTAACCTCGTGTCCTTACATCTACGGTTCATTTGGGTCGCTCCTACAGTGGCCTCATCTGGAATTTGCATAATCTACTTTCGAGGTGTCGTTTCTTGTCAATCTTCGGAGAAGACACCTACATGCAAATAAACGATTGTATTTGTAATTTAGTAGTCCAACACATTACCATTCGGGTGTTCTAAAGTTTTTTCTCTCGGGGCAGATTAAATTCGATGCAAAAATTACTTCTCGGGATATTCTATAAAAACACGGTCTAATTCGAAATTTATCGAAATGCTTTATCATTCGATAAGGATCTTGATTATAACAAATCTGACTTCGAAGGATTAAAAGAATTTCATTTTAATGGCGCAGAGCAAAAACATAATCACCAATATCACAGATGGCTATTATTTTCTTTAAAAATTATTTTAATTATTAAAAATTATAAGTTAATAAACATTCTGCGTATTTTAATTTTATTTTTCGACATTTTATCGCCTTATAATTTTTTATCACTTTTACGTCAATGCGATTAAATATAAAATTCTACGAAACCAGTAAGACTTAAAATTTTTTATTAATGCAAATCAACATCTATTAAATAAATATCTTAACATTACCGTAAACTTGATATATATGATTCAATCAAATTGGCAAATATATGACACTAATGCATACTGTTTTTTCTTGATTTCATTAAATTTATTAATGAGAGTTGTAGTGAGAATTCTAACGTTATAGTTACTCCTACAGCTATTGGTTGACTCATCAACCAATGCAATTACATGCTCAACATGATTGCCAAGATAGCGAATCAATACATCTGTCAACAAAAAAAAAATCTGTATTTTAACTTGTATTTTAAAGATCATCAAGTTTTTTCAATAATGAACATTTATGGAAAAATTATTATTATTATGGAATTAAAAAGTTATGATTAATTGAATTTTTGATATTTGATAAATCAATTTTACATATAAAGTAATATCATTCTAACTTACTATTATATTAATTATCACAATGAATTACCTTGCTAAGCCACATGTAGATCAAATAATCTTATAATACTTACAAGTTAATGATTATACTTTTTATGATATCTAAATAAAAACAATTTTCAAGTGTATGAAAATTAATTGTTACGTAAACAATAATAGATGCCTTTAATAGTTTTTATCGTTCTACAATTACTATGTATCATAGCATTGTACATGAGTTTTTTTATATTCATTGAAACTAAATATACGTACTATTATACGAAATTTGTAGTATATAAAAGTAAATTATTATAATTAATTTTGTATTAGCCTTATTAAATATATTTGAATGTCTATTATTAATATTAAATTATCGATAATATGGTATAAAAAATGTAATTGTAAAGTGTTTAAAAATATTTTAAACTTCATACATGTATCGTTGGTAATAAAGTGCTGATATTTACATATGAATCTTTTAAACATTGCAGTATTGATTCACTTAAATTGTGTTGGTGTTTATCGAACCATGATCAAGATAATATCTACATACATATGTCACTATATACTAACCCTTAGATTGCACCTAATTTCCTACAGACAATTTACTTTATGTAATTTATGTATAATTATTTCGCAATTATAGGTTATTATATGAAGTCAAAGTGTGTTTTTATGCTTATTTCAATTATTACTAATATCTATTTTATGAAAATGAATATGAGTATAATTTATCATGTTCCGTAATACACACATCATCACATAGGAATAAAAGTTATTTTTTAAATTATATTTTATTCCAACATATTATATGATATATTATATTTAGATGATATATATTAAAATATATCTATAAAAAACTTGTATTTTAATATTAATAGAAAATTAATAGTTTAATAATAATAATAAAATGTAGAAATCTCTGCAGGTATAAAATGATTATATAGAAGGTAGAGAATTAGATACTCGAATAAGTAATAATGGACGAGTAATTTTTCTGTAATGAGTGTAATTGAAAATAATGTCATTAGACACCAACTTTTTATTACTGTTTGCACAGTAATTGAAATAATCACATTTTTTATGTTACATTGAGTAGATAAATGCAAACTGTAGGATAAAAAGAGAGCAGTAAAGGAGATCAGGCTAATAAGTTATATTGAACCAATTAGCAAAAAATTACATATTGATAGGATTTCCCTCGTCCAAAAGTATACGCGATAAAGCAAAAGAGAATCAAAGGTAAAGAGAAAGCGAAAGTGATGTTAGTCACTCTGTATTTTCTGGATTTACACCTGAGCAGAGGATCGCTTGGGTTTAAATGCAGTACTAAAATGTTCTGGGTGTACTGATCGACCGTAATAATGTAGCGATATAGTCGGTGTTGCCCTCATACACAACCGCATTGCACTCAGGTAGAAATGACTGTGATTAAACGACAATAATATTTTCGTATGTGACATTTGTGTGCGTGCATGCGATTAAATGCACTCGCACCCTTTTCGATCAACCATGTCTTGTGCACTTTGCACTATGGCTTTTCCCCTTAAATACAGACCATTTATGATTACGCTCTCTCTCTCTCTCTCTCTCTCGCTCTGTCTCTCTCTCCCACCTGCATTCTGTTTGCAAATCCGTACACGTGCATTGCGGTGGGCAATGCAAGATCGCTGTACATCAGGTTTCTCGGTTTGTCAGTCACGACGTCTCCCTCGGTTCAAGCCGAGCAAGACATCAACCGTTCCATTATTTTCTTACCGTCAGCTACTGACCTTTATTTTCCTAACTTTCTGATTTTACTTACAAAGTGCACTTTTATCACTCATTGATTGGTTTCCGTGGTTTTTATAATTTATTTAATATTTATTGCCACGGTACGCTGTATTCATGCCTTAATTTACAAGGATATCAAAACATATCCAAACATTTGTATATACTATTCGGAGGTGAAATATGACAGGAAAATTTCAATGTTTCTTGCGCTAAATTTGAATATCACATAAAAATGGTCATAAAACTTGCATTGGTCTTTGGCTTTCAGATGTTGCAACTTTTCTCTTTGTATTATATTCAGTTGTAAATATTTTACAATGCATTACAAATACGTATTATTATCAAAGTGTCAATATTCTATCAACAAATATATTGTAATATTTTTTATATCAAAAATATTTGTAATTTGAAAATAACAATAAATTTTTAATGTTGTAAATATTGTAACATATAATTAAGAAACGGTCTTTGAATTATCCAGCTGTCTATGTTAAAATATATAAAAATAAAATTTGTTTACTTTATCATATATAAAAATTTTGAATTATAAGAGGGGAAACAATTGCAACAGCGTGATAAATCACTGTTCGAATGTTTTTAAATTTTTCGTCACATGTCTAAATAAGCCGTACAGAGTTATTGATATATTAATAATTATCGCTATTGATAGCGATATTCCATCATAAGATTTTTGTTACAGAATTAATCACCTGCATCGAATTTTATATTAGTGCTATTGATTCTGATTATTTTTTTTTTATTATAAATCTTTCAAAAAGATAATACATTCATAAAACATATTTTCATGTTTTTCAATCTAAAATAGCTTAGTGGATTTTTAAAATGCTTCAGTGTTCTTTATATTTCTCCAATAAAAAACTGTATAATGAATGAAGAAAACTGCAACAGAATAAGTAGGATGCAAGAAAATAACAAGAAATGAAATTGTTAATATATAATAGTTATAGAAGAAATTTATATAAACAGATATCTGTCTTTAATCGGTATCGGTATGAAAATTTCATTAGCATCAAACCGTACCTGAATTTTTCTCTCGACTTTGTTACTCGTGCCATCTCTCGTTAAACCCACTCCCTTTCTTTCTCCCACACACACGTAGGCTATTCTCATTGATGCCTATGCCCTGTCGCTTTCTCGCATATCTCGTGCGCTCGCTGTTTCTCTGTCCTCCTCCTCCTCCTTGAATCTCGATGCTGATATACAAAGGGCGATCGTCGAATGTTCCTGTGCCGTGATGCATTAAACATGTGCAACTGCTTCTTCGTGTACGTGAGGGTGTACGTGTGGCCATCCGGGTGTCGCTGTATTAGTACTGGCGCATGCACGCGCACGTGCCCGACGATGTGGCCTACTCCGAGGCTGCGATAATCTTGATGGATCGCCGCTGAATCGCAGGCTCTTGGAATTAGAAACAAGTCTGTTTGTATTGCTAATTCAGTTATGAGCTGATCTGTTATTGTTGTTATTGTTGGTGGACTTTTGTCACGGGTCGAGAATCCTTTGGTCCCCGGTCCGCTTTATTTATTTTATTTCCCTCCTTTTATTTTTATTGTTATCTTTGCTCCCGTCACCTTTACCTCTGCTCTCTCTCTCTCTCATTTTTGCGAATGAACTCGTTTTGGAATCTCTTTTCAGGACTGCACTGCTTGACAGCTTCCGCACACCCAAACGACTCATTTAAGTCTTGTCTCTTGGTTCGTTTACTTATAATGTATTCACCCGATGTTTGCTTACAAGTTTGTCCAATGACTGATAATACCTTCTTTCACTGCTGGAAAATTGATATTTTCGATGTCGCAGCATGTGTTAACACATCGTGATTGGCCGCTCACGACACCTTTCCTACAATTAACCACCTACATCCGTGAATTGTAAATGGAAAATAATAATTGGTTAGAAAATGAGGCAATATATAACTTGAAGAAATGTATAAATTCATTAATAAAATTGATTTTCTCTTTTATCCTTTCTTATCGACTACTAATATATTAAAAAATGCTTGCATAAAATATGATTGGACATTTATTCTAAGCAAATAATTTAATTCATACTTATTCTCGCATAAATAAATATTAATTAAGTGGGCAAAAGTTGTTCCAAGTTTTTTTCGAGAATAAGTGAAAGATAATATAACTTTGCATATAATAGTGAACTAATGCGATATAATGAGCATAACACTTAATTTAAACAAATTTGTACATCCTAATGATTATTAATATTAAATTTATCAATGTTAAAAAAAGAAACAAAAAACAGCAACAACAATAGCAATCGCTATTTAAAAATATTATTTTCTATTATTTATGTTGAAAAATTTTAAATATTCTTTCAATTGATATATTGCAATTAAATTAGATAATCCAACCATCAATTTTCAGATTTAAAATAAAAAATTAAATCTTCCCTTTATTTTTTCGTAATTTTTGTAAAGTGTACTGCAAAGAAAAATAAATGTTGCAAATAAATTGAAAAATTTACAACCATAATTTCTACATTTCAAAAAAACAATTATGTCAGTTTATTTATATGATGGAGTGAAGATGGGCGTCCATTTCTGTATAAGCGTTATTTAAAAAAAAAAAGTGAAAAAAAATCTTGGTTCCCGCGGAGAAGGAAAATCTATAATAAATAAAAGGAATGGTTTAGTAGTATACAGTGTTTCACAAATATGAAAAGGGAAAGCCTCAATGAGTCACCGCATGTCAAGCGAAAATACGCAGACACGAACTCTGTGATTCCTACAGAAAAATTAAAAGGTTTAATGTAAAAAATCCATGTAGGCATGAAAATCACGACACTACAGTTGAGAAAAATGCACGGTTAAAAAGCTCATAAATCTCCGTCACCCAAAATCACCTCGTACACTCCTCGTATCATACTCATTAATCCAATGCGTAGGTAGACGTGCATCCTCGCATGTAATAATTGCATTAAAAAAGAAAGAAATAATAAAAATAATAAAATAATAATAAAGATATAAAAAAGATAAATAAAATACAAATATATCTTAAAAGGTAAAGGAAGGAGAGGAAGGTAGATAACAGTTATTGCATTGCGGTGCATTGTACTTTGTTCTCGACAAAGAGAGAAAGAGGATCTGCATAAAGAGAGAAAAAGAAAGAGAGAGAAAGAAAGAGATAGCACAATTTATTCTCGTGCACGCGATCATCACTCCGGTGTTCGTTTCCTCCAGATGACTCTTTCTTCTCCTTCTCCATCTATTTCTTTTGCTCTTGCTAACTCTCTTCCTATCCCTTTCTCCTTCCTCTTTCTCTCTCTCTCTCCCTCTCTCTGTTTCTTTCGGATTCTTCAATGTTTGTGAATTGTTATTGTGTATGAATCGACGAATGTTTCTTGGTACAATCGTAGGAGGATGACTGTCTATAATATGCATCGCAATTCTTGAGCATCTCTTTTTTTCTTTCTCTCTCCCTGTCTGTCTCTTTGCAATTCACTATGAACTATCATCACGCCCATTTTAACTATATCCTTTCGGTGCTAGAAGTAATGCGTCCGCATGCATGGGTTTGAATTTCTCTAGGAATATTACTTGAATGGGATGTCCTGATAATACTTCGATACTCTACAATCTCCATAATATCTCAATATCTTCAGATTTATTATTAATTTCAGACATTATTATTTCATTAACTGCTCATGCTCGAATTAAAATATACAATTATAAGAAATAACTAATGTTGTGTTAAAAATTTGTTATTTGCCAATAAAAATATACGTCTTTCAAATAATTTTCTAAATATGTAACAATTGAATTGTAATAATAAAAAATTTTAATCTAAAACAAAATAATGTATTTGGTAACACAAGAGATAATAAAAAATAGGTGATAAAAGTATAAACAATTTTATTTTATTTATAATATTAATATAGAAAACTTTTCAATGGTCTTATTATACAATAAAATTTTTGTGCAATAATTTAAATTACAAAAATCGTAAAGTATTAAAAACCTTCTTTTATAAATTTTTTCGAAATGATATCTTAATCAGTACTTTATCTATATCAGATTATATATAACATGCACCACATAATATAATTTTGTATCTGTAGAATTTCATGGATATTTCTTGTATTGTACTTCAATTACTTGGTATATTACTATCTAAGTCACTTAAATTAGGTCGAATTATGTTTAATAAAACAATTATTATTGTAATAATATTAATATACGATAATGTATTAATGAATTAAAAAAATGAATAAAAATCTAATAAATCAATAAAAAAAATATTCATATCTAATTTTAGAATGAATTCAATTATTTTATGAAAAGAATATTTAATGCGAAGAAATAAATATAGAAACAATAATTCTATTTAAAGTTTGTTTAAATTTAAAAAAGAATCAAATAATTTAAATTTTTTATAAAACCACAAACCGCAAGTTTTTACTTTTTAAAATTAACACTTCAAATATTGGCAAGTTGAATAATAATAATAATAAAAAATCTAATTTCTAAAAAATACAATTTTATACTCGTTTTCCTATTTTAAAATGTTGTAACATCGTATTAAATAAGTTTTTTCCTGTTACCACGAAAAATTATCGTTTTATAAATTTTAATAAAAATGACTTGTGCGAAGGATAATTATAGTGTCGCCTGCTTAATACCTTTGGAGAAAGTGGCAGAGGTGTGAGACGCGTCTGTTTAAGTTAGAATTTCGTCACGCCCAGTTAAGGGTTAGTCATAGATTATAGACACATCCACAGTGTATTTTCATTGACTGTATTGATGTGCACGTAAAATAAAATAAATATAACTTGGAGTCGTAGCTTAAAAATATGGAATATTTTTGTCAATTATATCAAGTGGTAATAGAAACAAATAATTTTTCGGTGTTATATTCGATTCCGCAATGATAACGTGCGCTATATATTTATAATATTATCGACTTGATAAGGACGAGTAATTTTCGTATCAAAACATCGGTGTACATTACATCTATGTGTTTTCATTCAAAACTCCACAACCAATAAGGACCTTTAATTTATGATTAAAAATGCATTTTAAATTGCATTAGAATCCTTGACTACTGAATAATACATTTTTAATATTAGTCACAAAAAATAATAAAAAGCATTTTGTCATTGTAAGGATATATAAATCCTCAGGAGCGAACTATTGTCTAATTCTAGGAAGTGCATATGATCGGTGTCCCTTTGTCATGAGGTGGCGGTAAGTCTCGCATAATCCATGTGATTATTTTCTTACTTTCGAAACTAGCTTCACGAATGGAGAATGAAAAAAAAAAAAAAAAAAGAAAAATCATAGCCAATGACATTATTAACCGCCATTAGCCTCCAAGGAAGGCGACCTCGTCCTTTCGCAACCTGGACTCCCGCCCTAACTCCATCCCAAAATCAAATTCCCGCGCTGCACCCTTCCTCCCTAGAGTGTGTCCCGAATACGAGAGGAGTTCGCCGCTTTTATTTTAGGCCTCATTGCAAATCTCCTCGTGGTGAGAGCCGGCAAGGACAAATTCCTCGGCGATCGCTTATTACAGACTTAAGTCGTGGATACACGAGTTAGGAGTGTGACAAAAGAGACGAATGGAGGATCGATGAACCTGCCGATCAGATGCGAGGTCTCGTATCCTCGGTCAACCTCGTCGTCGGGGCGCCCCGGCGACGAGTTCTTGGTATGCGGACGACGCCTCGGCTCGCGAATATTTCATGTGTCGCAGTCACTCAATTTGGACTCTTTTTCCAATTCACATCGGCATAATGTCATTATGGTGCTGGAATGCGTGCCGACGATGACTTCGAAAGGATATCCGCCCGCATGCAAATTCAGCCTTCATTATCGCTTATTTTTCGTCCCATAGTTGGTGGAAACGCGCCAACTTTGGATCCTCGTTTTAACTCTCTGCTTTTGATTTAATGTGCTCCAGTTCTACTTTCTTATAAGAGTTTCGTTTTATAATTTAATACAGGAATCGGACCGAATTAGCCAATGTTTTCGCCGTAAGCTCTCCCGACGAGTAAATTGGGTTCGTTCTAAAAGGAGTGGCTTGTCTTAGATGACGATATCTTTTCGCAGGTACAACGTTTCAGGCATTTTTGTTAATAAATAAGTAGCTCTGATAAAAAAAAAAAAAAAAAAAAACTCGATGGGAATCGTGCATTAAACTCTACAGATGTACGGACTTTCAAGAGACATTCGTGTCTCCAAAGTCGAGTTAGTTAATATTTTGTTTCAAGGGTACTTCACTAAAATCTGACGTATTATTTTTTTTGAATATTTATATTATTTAAATAGATTTTCAGTGTATGTATCATTAATTAATGTGTCCGTGAATATAATTAAAAGCGAGTTATGAATTACCGTCAGTATTTAATATGCAGTTGGTTTTTAATAAACGCAAATTCATATTCATTGTTTATGCGTAATAAAATCAATAAATAATATTTTTCAATGTTGAAATGTTTGATTATATATTTAAGGCATTTAACTTGCTGGCTGAAACTTTGATAATCATACAGGTACTTGAATATATTATACTGAATACGCGAATTAATACTGTTGTTAATAATTTTTTCATTTCAAAAGCATCATCTGACTTGAAACTTTATGAATAATTTAAAACTCATGCATACCATAGGTATACATTACAAATACTTTTATTTCTTATTCTTTTTACGTGTAAATTACAAGTATTATAAAAACCCTTAATAAAATATTGAAATTATTAAAATTTTGTAGTAAATGAAAGTTTTTTTTTTACGAATAGATATTTGTAAAGAAGATTGTATGATAAACTCGTACTAATAAACTCATTACTTACGAATTAATTAAAGTAACCCCCACCCTTTGAGAACCAGCTGTTCAAGTCTGCGGTATGTATATTTAGAAGTGTAAAAACTCTATCTTTGTGTTTCAATCAAAACTCCACACTCAACAAGAATCATCAACTCATCATTATTAATAAAAGCGGAGGGTGTTTTTGCGAATGATACTCAAAGTTTGAAACAGTTAGAACAGCTTGACTCGGGGAGGTAAAAGAAAATTGTGATCCGCAAAAAAAGCAAACGTAAAATCTTGCGTGACTGTGATATGTGGAAAAAAATGAGGGAACAGAGGAGGGATAAAAAAAATGCATCGAGCCGCCTTCCTATAATCTCTCGTCATTCTTACGCCTCTATAACGGCATTAAGAAACATCGAAGTCGTAAAATCGGCGAAACGCTGGGTAATAAAATATTTAACGAATTAAACGAGCTGCACTCGCCGGCTAAGATAAATTCGAGACACAAAACTAAGCGCTCTCCCTCCCAGCAGCCATTAGAAAGCGGCAATTCCTCGGAGAGCGATAAACCGTCGCCGCGAGGGCGAGCGGAGATGGAAAAGTCGCTCGGCACCGGCACCAGCAGGTCGCGGCTCAAAAGTCTGATGCTCCTCTGCGGGCGAGAGGCCGAGGAGCGCAATCGAGAGGAGCATCGGGGCCCGGGGCACCAGCCGGACCATTTTCCATTCCGCCGAGGCCTCCGCCCCCGCAGCGAGCCTACGCCGGAGCGCGAAAGGATTGAGCGGGAGGGGGGCGGGGGAGGAGGTTTTTGAGATGCATCCGGTAATGGGGACTAGGGTCAACCTTCGGCCTCCTGCCCACGACTTTCCCGACCTTTTCCCTTTTCACCCGTTCCTCCTCCTCCTCCTTACCGTCAACTCGCAATTCTACGATTGCCGCGTATCTTTTGCAATCGCATTTAATTAAACAGTAATTACCCTGCTAATTTGCAAACAAATCGGGAAACTGTTACGGTAATATATCGAGACTGCATTAATTACACTACTATAAAGTAAGATATTACAGCACCACATCATGGTTGTTTAATTAACGCTTCGCGAGTTGTTTTCCAGCTTTAAATCATGAAAGTCCATCACGTGCTGGCCGCCCTGGCCTTAACAGACTTTATCGTCTCGTTTTGCATCATTTACTTTGACATATTTTAAAGTTCATTCACTCACACGCCGTTTCACTAATCAATTTATTCTGTTAATTCGCACAACTTTCAATTTACAAACGCAAATTCAAAGCCCGTGTCTAACGCAAATTCATGCGTTTCCATCTTTTTGAGCGTTATGGCTAATAATGCAATTATAATAATTATATTTCCATGTAATTATCCTGCATATTTTAAGTATCAAGCAATTACGTTTATAGCTTTTCAATTCTAGAAATTATTAAATGATTACTAAACATTATAAAATAATCATTTAGCTATTTTTCATAATACTTAATGTGTCAAAGTTTACCTAATGTATCTAATAAAAAATGAGCATAAAACTGATTATCTAAATAATACAACAAATTAAAACACCAAGATTTAATACAAAAATAAAAACTATAACGAATTGTCAACTTTTCGAAAAATCTTGAATCTATGCCTGTAGCTCGAGTACAAGATTTTTCAATTACCAAAGTCTCGCTTTGAATGTACCGCGCGTACTCCGCAATCTAATTGTCACTACGACGCGATCGAAATCTCTCGATCCTTATCTCGGCATCATTCGCCATTTACGTACGGTTCGATGGAAAAACTCGAGCCCGAGATAAAACGCATTAAAGAAAGAGGAAAAAAGTAGAGTGGATAAATGTGCTCGGCGAGTCCCGGTGACATCCTTCGCGTCGTCACCGTGGACACGCATGGGGTCGTCGTCCCCACCCCCGGGGCCACACTTGGGACGAATCAAGAGGCATTCGTCAATTACCGATACGTCGTTCGCCGAATCGTTAATTTAATTAATCCGTGGAAAAGAGGCCCGCCAACTTCCGTTGTCGTTATCTGTCCTTGGCCCCCGGGAGCTGTGAGCTGCGAGCGACGGGGACGAGTCCGGGACTCCCAAGAAGACTCGAATTAGCCCCGCCGCTGGAGGTGCGGGAGTTGCGGAGGAGTCTCGATCGGATCCCCGAGATCCTTTGTGTGTACAACCTGCGTATTGATATGGTCGTGCTGTCAAGCGCGAGGTACAATTGAAAATACATTTTAAGCTCATTCATAATGTTATAGAGCTTTTTTCCGACGAGGTTTTTGATGTATGGCCACGGATTTTCAGTTGTGTTTGTAACTTTGCGATTTCTTCACGCGCGAAACATTGCAACTTTGTCTGTTGATTTACACTGGCTTGTCACTCATTCTTTAAGCGAGTGAAATATGTGAGCTTTCCATTGTATTTCACAAACTTTCACTACATCGTTATTTTGGATAATTACGTAGCTCTTTAAGAAACTATTGTTTGAATAAAATAACTAGTGTGTTTTTCGAATTTTATTAAATTATTCATGTAAGTTTTGATACGTTTGACGGATCAATTTTTCAATTTATAGATAATCTATTGTCCAGAGGTGATGGCAAAGTCCTTAAAATCCAACAATACTAATCTGTATTGCACTTTTAAAAAGATGCGATTCGCGAGACTAAGTTTAAAATCACGAATGGACTTTTGCTCGAAAGATACAATAGTATACCGATTATTTTTATTCAAAGTCGTCTGTGCTATTGTTTCAGCATAAAAGTATCGTACGCATTGATCGTGGGTCAAGGATTTAATTGTAAATGGAATCATAGGAATAAATGCACTTGAACGGTATTTCATTGAATAGTGCAAACGTTTTCACGATGGGCATCAATATTTCAATTTAATCGGATAAACACAGCCTCACTTCATTCAACCGGCCGACCATTTTTCTTCGCCACGGGTCGCCTCTCTCTCCTTCTCCCTTTATCTTCATTTTCGGATGTCCAAGTGTTTCCGACTTGGCGCACCACTCGGGAAGGTAGGCAGATTGACGCACGAGCAAAAGGAAAGGAGAACACGAGACGAGATGAAACCAAGAATAAGAGAAATGGAGATTTTTCGGCTTAAATAGATTTAATTTAACATTTGAGACGGCCGTAACCGCACTCATTCGCCCGTGGTGATTCATCATCACACCCGCGCATTTTCGTTCCCGCTGTGTGCGTGCGTGCGTGCGCGAGTGAGTGCGTGAGTGCGTGCGTGAGCGGCCGTGGGGGAGGCACGGGTGGGTGTGGGTGAAGTGTGTGGGTGAGGTTTCGTACGCGAGCCCGATGTCCTCGTTAAGTATTCTAATGGCTAAGCGTGTCCCTTTAATTTAGCCGACGGCGGTCTATATTAGCATGCGCGTGCGTGTGTGCGTGAGTGCGTGTGCGTCCATCTGCTCTTGGACATCTTCATTAATTTGCCCTTGTTTTTGAGCACTTCGGATGGGCGCTGAAGGGAAATGCTCTTAGCGTTTTTCAAAATCTTTCCCAGCTCATTCCGAGATCAATTGTCTGACCTTTTCAACTCCACTAGAATCACACAAGCAATCTGCAGATTTTTAAAGAGACGGACTTTAATAGCATCGATTTAACATTTTAAAATATTTTTGATGAACTTTTATAGTCAACTTGCTCATCAAAGCTGAACTAAGAACAAAGATTCACGGATCCTTCTTAATGCAATTTATAAAACAAGTGGATCTTTTATTTTTCATTTTAATTTGGAGGCATCAAGTCAACTCATTTCAAAGCAATATGAAGAATTAAAATCAAGAAGAATTAAATAAACTTTCATCGCTTTAAAATAATAAAGCAAATTATATAAATGAAATCTAGATTGATTTCCATGTACTTATTTCAAAATAATGCAATGATAAGGAAATCAAAAGTCATCCATTGTGTATGAAATTACAGACTGAGCGTACAATTAGTGGACTTTTTTCGATGATGTATACCATCTGTTAAAAACAAATGCAGAAACGTCGATTAGGGTCGTTTAGCAATTTCTTGGGGTTTGGTGGTTGCAAGATGTGGCAGCGGTCGTTCTCGTCCTTAAAATTCATCGCAACTCTTAATAAACCCCTCATTCAATCAGTCCGATCGCGATGGGCCCTCTCTCCCTCTCCCCCCTCTGCCCCCCTCTCACTCTCTCTTCGCTCTTCTCTCTCAAGATTTTACATGGGGAACAGCATAATAAAGCCAAAGCTCTTAAAAATCTTCATCGATCAAAGGCGCGCGCGTAGTGCCCCCTAACCCAGCTTCCTTTCTCTTTCCTTATCCCTCTCGCAGCCGCCTCGGGACCCTGATTTCTCCGTCTCGCTCCCTCCCTCGCTCTTCCGCCTCTCATAATCTCGAGTGCGGCTCGTTTTTTGCGGAGCGCGCCTCCTCCACCTCCACCTCCTCCTCCTCCTCCTCTTCCTCCTCCTCCTCCTCTTTTTCTCGGAGAATAAGGCCCTCAGCTAGCGTCTTCGCCCGTTGAGTTGAAACACAAAATGAAATATGAAATAATCGCCGGTGCCCGGGCGGCTCGGACCGGCTGAAGGCACACACACCGGGCGCACCCATGTCTACGCCCCCATAGCATCTCCGAGGAGAGCGCGAGCAAAAGCCATACGCACCAGACGACGTCTATGCGTGCCCCAGCCTCCCCCTCTCTCTGTGTGAGTGCATTGCACACAGTCACGCGCCCTCGCCCTCCCCGCCCCGCCACCGCTCTCGCACATACACGTGTCCGCGAGCATTTTTCTAGCTGTGTTCGTGCACGTGTACTCGGAGAATATTGCGTGAATGTACATAATTTTATATTTATTTCGAAGTTAAGCGCGCGTGCGTTCCTGGATTGCGCTGCAACTTCACCTCTGATATATTTTTACGCCCGAGAACCGCATCTTTCTTTATGCATTTCTTCTGCGTATTGGTACGAATAACATACGCGCATTTTATTTACATGCCTGCGACCCTTGAATCCATTACCTTCTCTCGTTTCGTGCACTTTCTCCGCGCTGTTCCGTCCGTCCTCCTTCCATCATTTTTGCCGAGCTTTCCCACAGAGTCAGACACAGAGTTGTGCAGACTCTCGGTCTCTGCCTTTAAGCTTTACGTAAGTTGTTGAGTCGTCGACGAACGCAAGTGCACTACTCCTTCCTAGAAAATGTACGCGCACTAGGAAGTACACCATAAGTCACAAAATTATGCCAGATAAATTGGGTCGGCTTAACTTGTCTTGTGAAATTTTACAACGAGTAGCTTTGCTTTCCAGTTGCTTTTCTCCACTTCCTTCTCTTTATTTCTCACGCATTCGCCTTCTCTCCTGGTTGATTAAGGGATCTCGCAAATCAGCCAAGTTTTGAGGAACATTGCCAGTATTGCATCAAATTGAAATTAAAATAGGGTACGTTCCATTATATCAATAATTTATATCGCGAGTAATAAATTACGGTCAATTGTAATCAGATTTATGTGATAATAAAATTTTCCATTGCGTACTATTATGTAGACATGTTGAAATGATGCATGAGTAAAAATTCCACTTTAATGTACAATTTTGATTGGTGTCTTTTCTTTTCAGAAGTCAAAGGTTCAGAGCATCTGGTACTGATAAAATTTTTTGCAAACTCTTACTTTTCGATACATTTGATGAATATATTGACAGGTAACCATATCGAATATCACTGGTTCGAAATTCCGATTATATCAACGACAGTTATTGTCATGAAACTAATAAAAATCTAGCTCTAGGGTATTGGGGAATGAAGTATTCAACGAAAACATTGACAGTTTATCAAAAATGTACTACCATATCTGGTTTTGCATAATTTTTAATTGGCTTTGTTGGCGAAGCACATGCATAGAAACCATTAATATTAATAAAGGCAATTTACATTTTTTTTCGCATGTGCCTATTTGCTTTGAGGCTCATGTCCGTTCATTTTATATTTTTCTTCATGACCGAATCGAGTTATCTTTCTCTTACCTTACTCTTTCGAACTGGGGAGGTCTTACGTACGTATTAGCTCTTATCCACTTCTTAATGATACTGCGCTCTACCGTGAAGATATTGTGGTCATATATATGGAAAGCCGAGTAAGAGAGAGAGAGAGAGAGAGAGGGAGAGAGTGGGAAGAGCGAAAGAAAGATACTCCATCGACCGAGAACGACGATTAGCTCTTTTTTAAATCGCAAATGGGCTCTTTGAGAATTTTTACCTTTTTTAATATTACCGCTCGTAAAACATCTTTCAACGAGGATATACTGGGTTAGGTGTATAAATGAGATACTTTTATTAATTTGTATTTAGTGTGAATTTACTTTCACAAATACTGCTATTGTCCTTTTTTTCAATAAGAATTTTTTAAAAAGCATCTTCATTATCGTTTATTAAATTAAGGTATGGCGATAACAAAATAATAAAAAGTAGAGAAAATAATGTTACAAATTATATTAATGTCTACAATAATACAATAGTACGTTTATCAATGTGCACACGTATACCCATACATTATATATAAATAGCAGGTACCATTCATGAAAAAGGTATTTATAGTTCGTATTAAGAGAATGGAAGAGACTAAAGAATAAATTTTATGATCAAAAGAAATAATTAAAAAAACTTATAAAATTATATCTATATTAAAAAAATTTGGTTGCAATACCAAGTATTACCTCCCTATTGATTAATCTCTTAGATTGCAATTATTTGTAATATTTAAGTTTTCAAATGTAAAGCCCAAATAATTCATAATGAGTTTTCTTCTGTCTTTTTTCATGCAAGCATTCCAGCAGGAAAAATTGGTAAGAGACACACAAGCAAGTATCGACCGCATGACGATAGGGAAGTTTTGAGGAGTTTTATTATAATTATATTACAAAATAAAGCGAATGGACATAAAAATGCTTATTAACACCGAGATTCGTACCGAAACTCATGGGCGTTTATTTTTCTTGCAGGAAAAAAGTGGCGGGGGCTCACGCCGCAGGACAGGCGACCTTACGTGGAAGAGGCCGAGAGGTTAAGGGTCATACACATGCAGGAGCATCCAAACTACAAGTACAGGCCACGTAGAAGGAAACATGCAAAACGGGCTCCGGGGGCACCGTCCTCTCCTCCCTCCGCGACAAATACCCCGGGCAATAGGCCGAACCCCACCGGTACCACCATCCATCATACCATGTAAGTCCAGCCGCAGAGGATCGCTCATCTCTCTCTCTCTCTCTCTCTCTCTCTCTCTCTCTCTTTCTCTTTCTCCCTCTCACCACCTTCACTGCCTTTTTCTTTATTCTCAGACGTGTTTTAAATTTTATTCTCCAGTTGCTTTTTTTTTAGATTATTTCCGTACTTATAATGCTGATGAGATTTTTTATACATTTCAACAGGAATATTCTGATTTTCGTTTCGACTTGAAAAAAAAAAAAAGATACAAAACAATTATAAATATATTCAAATATGAACATGACCAAGAATTATCATCTTTATCGCAAAATGATATTTTAAGTATGTAAATGAATTCTAGACGTAGTAAAAATTGATCTTGAAAAAAGAATTATATTTTATCGGAATCACGTTGAGTCATGAAAATATTCAATTTTTAATTTTTATCATTTTACTAATAATAATATTTTTTTAATTAAAAATTGTATTATGATGCGTGCATCAAGAATAAGTACTATACAAAGTCTTTTACAAAATTATATGTAATTCGTTAGATTTTTTGTTCAAAGAATGATGTTTAAAACAAGCTGTAATATAAACTATAATCTTTGTAATTAAACATACCTAATATTCATTTTTAATTGATTTTTTCCTATAAATATCTTGAGTGAACGAAATCATTTAAATATATATCATCAAATAAAATATATACAAAAATACATATTTTCAAAGTTAAAAATAAATTTCATTCATGAATAATTTATCTTGATTCAAAAAACGACATTTTAGCTCGCCTTAATCTTTAGAGAAACATTGTTGTAAAAAATTATTTATCAAGATAAAATATTAAAAACATGTCGATTCCGATATATATATATATATATATATTCTTAAATTTCAGATAAAAAATATTGTATTCAAACATCATTGATTATAAAGAATAATTGCTCTTATCATGATAATGACCGGTTTTTTAATGTTCATCATTTTTTAAATCACATCATTTTTGATAAATTCAAAGAATGCATTATAATTAAATTCAAATATTATTTATAAAAATATATTTCGTATAATATTTTTATTATATTGTAATATAAAAGAATTCAATAGTTGGAAATATTTATTGGATACGTAAATTTTCTTAACCTATAATTATAACATTAACATATTTATTGTCATAAATTTATATTACATTTATAGTGTTTATATATGTATTTAAAAATACTTTATTGTAATTTGTATATGTCGAATTCATATATCAGCAAAAACTGTAATATATTAAAAATCTTTTGATAGTGATCTTTTTAATGACAGTGTAGTTTCATATGCATGAAACAATGTAATAAATATTTATAATTACCTGTGGGAACTACAAGAATTAACAAGCAAGAAATACATGAGAATGCTTACTTTAAATTTTTTATTATGTCTGATTAGTACTTTAGTTAGAAAGTACATCAATAATTAATGTAATTTTAATTTTTCTTATTTTTTTGCATTTTGCGTCCATATACATGTGATTTTAACTGGAATTATCTTAATAGAATCTTAAAATCTCAACTAATATTTATATTTTATCATTCACGTGTAGGAAACACTATTTTATTCAAGTTTTTATTAATAAGATTTTTTAAAAATAATAAATACTGATGTACTCATATTATATATGTATATATATGATTTAGTATTTTAATAATTTAAATACTACATAGCAGAAGCTATATTTTTAATTTTAGAAAACTTCATTAAAACTTAATTTCATTAACATAGGAACGATTTTTTACTTTGAAATTTTATAATTCGAGAATATTGACTATTTTTATTCAACGAATAAATGGTCTCTAAATGACATACATATTGTCGCTGGACTTAAAAGAGTTAATTTTCATCTGATATGAGTTTGCTCATAGAATGGTATTTTATGAAATTACACATTCATTAAAAATAAGAAAGGAGATAAGATCACATTTGTTCAAGGACTCGAGTACTTATCGCAAACGGATACGAATAAACGTTTGCAATGGTTTTCGAGGTGAATCGTTAATTTCATATCATAGTTTATAATGTCTCACTGTTTGGCCTGGGACTTGTTTTAATGCCGAAAAAACAATGTAATTCACGAGAATAACGAAAAAAGGTATGAAAAACCATATACCGTAAACATACCGGTAAGATAGAAAATAAAAGTAAAAAGTAATTTTGAAAGACCATTAAAATAATTTATTGAGATAAAAAGATAATCTTGTCTGCAAACCGAAACAATGTTGAATGATTTCATCATCGCAGGTCCAAGATAGACAACTTCCAGGGCATCCCCCAGATGCCATGGGGAGGGCATTCGCCGATCTCCTCACTTTATCACCAGCAGCAACAGGGCATGCAGGACTACAAATCGGAGAACAATTCGCTCTACGGGAGCCCATACACGCCGATCATTCACACGCCCGACATCTCGCCCGTCGCCAGTCCCGAGCCCGACGGTAAATCTCCCTCCCAGCCTCCCTCTGGACCTATATTCATCTTACCACCATGATACTCCTACGCTTCTGTACGACACTCCTGAACTTTGCGCTAAATATTCTTGCCGAAAAGGCGGGTTTTCACTTCGGCCGATTGCTTTTTCAGTAACGGATGAGCACGGGAAACTGATACTAAACGTCTCAATGTTTTCCGAAAGTCTAGACGCGATTTATTTGCTCTAAGAATTACTGGACTTTCTTTCCTGACTTTTCAGCTACAGCTAGCGAATAATTTTATAAATGATGATTATTTTCCACTTGAGTGTCGTCTTTGAATTTGTTGAATCTCAAGCGTAAAAAAGAATAATTATGCTCTATAATTTATGTAAAAAAAAACGTTTAACTCGTAATCTTATTAAATCTTAAAAATGTGCATAAATTGGATATCGTGGATATTTGAAATGTTTATTTAAAGATATTTAGAAGATGGAATAAAAGTCCTGCAATGTTCAAGATATAATAATCGATCGGGGTAGAAAGATAAAAATAAAGTTCGCATTATAGATGTCCCAATCACGCTATTCCAAGGCCCAAGAAACGCGCGACTCCGTTTCCCCTTGGTAATTGAGTGTGGGAAAAGGAATTAAAGGGTGGGAATTTGCTTGGCACAGGTGACAACACGCACCTGCCGGTGTCGCAGAACCAGGACCCAGAAAGGGACCTAATGGAGGGCACGTCGAAGCAGCACAGCGAAATGTCCGATCAAAGTAAGCGCTATTCCTACATGAACAGCGACAGCCAACTTCACGTCGGCGGGCCCAACATTTCCTCCTGTGCAAACACTGCAGGCGCCTACACGGATACTCTCACCTACAAGAAGGTACGGCATTAAGATCACCCGAATCGATACAACAACGAAAACCCAATAAATGATCCTTGTCATTTGCTTTTACGAGTAAATAGTAGCCTTGGGAGGCGGAGGGAGGGAGGGAGGGGACATTTTTATTTAAGTAGCCGGTATTGCTCGTAAAGCATAATTGTGCTCATCAATAAAAGTAAAAGCAGTATAAATAACGATGACACCGGAGCTCCGTTTCTAAAATGGGAAATGCTGTCAGATTTGATTCGAGTCGTGCGCGCGATATCAATGGCATCGATTGCAAAAGAGAAATTTCTCAATCTCAATTAAAGGATAAATATCGTGTGTACGAAGGGCGACATAAAATAAACGGCAAAGTGTAAAAATATACTAGTTTTAAATTTTTCCCCGAGGCAATTAACTTTTTCATCCACGCGAACATATCGAAGCCCGGGACGATGTTTAATAGAGAAAAATTGATTTCTTCTTCAAGCCTCCATTCAATCATCATAAAATATTTTATTCGCTCGCGGAGCAGTAAACCAACCAACCAACCGCGCAGCCTCCGACGTGGAATTGGCATCTCTTTAAAGTTCCTCATTTCCTTATCTCGATCGACCGCGTTATAGGTGAGTTATCTCAACTTCGAGCGGCAGCAGTCGACGAGCATCGCGGTGGGCATCGCGAACGGGATGATGGTGTCGTGTAACAAGCTGCGATCCGGTTTCGACAACGTCGGCAGCGTTACCGGCACCTTCTATCCCCCCGTGGCCTCACCCCACGAGCAGTCTCTCCACTACTCGGCTCAGGTCCAGGCCCAGCAGTCCAAATCCTACGGGGCCATGCAGCAGCAGCAACAGCAGCAGCAGCAGCAACAGCAACAGCAACAGCAACAACAACAACAGCAACAACAACAACAGGACGGTGGTTACGGGAGCGTTCAGTGCGTCAACAGGCAACAACAACAACAGCAACAACCGAACATGAGTCTGCGTCCCGCCGAGGGCTGCCCCGGTCAGTCGCTTGTACTTTATTATGATCATGACGGTAATTAATTTGTTCGTTCGCGGGTTACTTTTCACTGTCCGGCAATTAATACGAGCTTCTCAGAATCTTTATATTTCGCGCTTGCAGGGACTTTTTATTCCTCCAGCTGCCAAACATTTATTATCAATGACAATAATTTTATTCGTGCTTTCATAACTCTTGACTAACCAATTCATCGTTAACGTTCTCTCGAGTTCTACGCACCTTCAGCAAACTACTATTTATTTTTTACTTTTATCCATTGTATTTATTTACTTAATTTCTTAAGATCAAACACATTGTTCTTTATTGTCCTTTTTTTTTTTTTTTTTTTTTATTTTTGTAGTTTTAATAGTACATGAAAAAATTGTTATAAAAGTTAGCACCTGTGAACTGCATTTTTGCTTAATAATAAAAATGATTACTATTCAAAAAAATATTTTGCAATTAAAATAAGAAAAGATGTTTTATAAAAATATTACGCCAAATTTTTTTTTGATCATTTATTTATATTTTGCATTTTCAATTATAATAAAATATGCACATAGTTATTAGAAAAACAATAAAAAATTCATTAGTTCCTTTTTATATTTCTAAGAAATTACTATTACTCACATAATAATTATATTCATACTACAATTTATAAACTTTAAACTAACATTCCATTTAAAATCAATAAAACTCTGGAGGTAAATTTATTGTTAATAAATTAGGAAAAGGAATAAATTAAAATAATAATCAACATGTATTAAACCCAAGTAGCATATGAACATTTTTAAAGATAATAATCATATAAAAGACGAATGTTTTGGATTATATATTTGGCTTTAGTTAATTTTTATATCAATTAGAAAAAATATTTTAAATGTAAAGGTAGTAATAATATTTATTGCATTGGCTCAGTGTATTTTCATATTTATTATGAATCAATGAAAATATATTACGTTAAAACATGTTATCTGCCAATTAGCACTGGAATTGAATATGTTTGTTTTGTAAAAATTTTCTTTACATGTTTAAATAATCCAAGAATAAAAAAAATTATTACATGTAATTTCATTACATAAATTAAATATTATCTGGTAATAAAAAGATATAAATACATAAAATACAAAATATATAACGTATAAATACTTATATATATTTTATAATATAAGAATAATTGTTTTTTAAATTCTTGAATCTTGTTTTACATGGTTAAAATAACGCTTTAAATTCTTGGATTATTGATTAAATGTAAATCATTTGCTTGTAAGTTCAACATTATTACATGCCTTGGTATCAAATTATTATCTTTATAAATAGAGAAACAGTTTCAAATTAATATTCGACGAGTGTTTATTTTATTATTCGTTGTTTATAAAGTTTATTAAAATTCTTATTAGGAAACAGTAACATTTTTAATTTATTATTTCTTTCAATTATTTCCACTTCAGAATTGTAAAGTGAATTTTTAATTTTCGAGCAGGTGTACCTCATCGTTATCAAATGTCCCACCATTCCGATTATCAATCCGATAATTCAGGAAACCAGCAACAACAAGTTCAACTGGGTCATTTGGAACCTTCGCCAGTAATGCACGACGAGGATCAAGAGCACGTGATGCAACTTGAAAAGTACTTTAACAAGTACGCACATCCTCCAAGTCTAAGTACCAGTGGGAGTGGTGGCGGACATTCGAGTCTCACCTCCCAGAATCTCCTCGACAGTAACCACAATTACGCGAGCGACTTGCGCTACTACACACCCCAGCAACAGCAGCAACACGCCCAGCAGCAACAACAGCAACAACAACATCAGCTGGACCTTGCCAATGCTCAATGCATTTTGGATGAGCAAGCCGCCAAGGATCACCAGGCAGGTCAGTGTGCGCAAATAGGGATGGGCCACAATATCGAGCAATATCACCAGAATCTTGAGGCGTCCAAATATCAGGATCATCATCAGCAGCAGCAGCACAACCAACAACAGCAACACAACCAACAACAGCAGCACCAGACTGGTCAGGGTCAGAATTTGGAACATGTGCCAAAACCTGCCGATGACGACTTTAGCGTCATTCTCGCCGATGTGCGCAAGACGTGTTACAGTAGCTAGTGTTATTCGTATCATTATTATCTCTAGTTTCTTTTGACGTTGATTATAAAGGTTGAAAATGGGTCTTTGATATGGAGAATCCCGTGAGGAATTCCGGTTATTCCCTGACGTCTTTTTAAGTTGATGTCGAAGATGCGTAGATCAATCTTAAGATAAATATTTGTAAATTTTTAAGCTTTTCGAATTTCTTTAATTGTCCGAGTTTTTTGGAGTATTATCTATTGCAAATGATATTGAAGAATTTGAAATGTACATAAGAAATGTTGAAATCGTTGGTTTATATTAAGCGGTTGCACGATATGCATATACAGCTCTGTTAACATTAACTATTGACTTATAAAAAAAAGTGCACAAAATATTTAATTATCAGAATTCTTCGTTAATTCAATAGTAGTAATTTTTTTGAGCACAATAAAATTATCCACCAATTTATCATTGGTTAAAATTAACAAGTTGGTTTCTCATTTTGAAACGGCCTTCATTAAAATTAAAGTTTGTTCGCTTAGAACTTAAAAATAATCTATTTAAAAATTTAAATGATTTATCGAATGTTAACATGTCATTCTTTTGACATTTATATAAAGAGAACACAATTTATAAAAATACAATCATATTTAAGTGTTTAAGAATTTTGTAAAAATAATTATTATCAAGAATAATATTTTCGTGTATTCACTTATATAAGTGAATGCTAAATATTTTATCTCAATATTAAAGTAACGAACCATAAAGAATAATTTTTTATGTAATCTCCGCAAATTTCAAATCAAGGTCATTATTCGAACAGACAATTTGTGAGACTTTGATTATACAATATTTGCGCCTATACGATGTTCGCAAGCATATATGAGTGTATGTGTTTGGTTCACCATCGTCCATGCGAGCATATAGAACTTCAATAATTGTGATTATTCCCAGTTTTGATTCCCAAGGATCTCCTTTGGTGCTTAGTTAATGTAAATTCATATGTTTTTGTACGATTTACTCTGTCGACATTAATGTGTAATTAATCGTTCTCGAGTTCTTAATGAAAAAAAAAATAAATTTTGCACTTACACAAAAGATTCGAGTTCGTTATTAAGACGGATAAAATAATGATTTTGTCCAATTCACGTAGCCAGCAGGCGTATAGTTTTTATTTAAAAGATTTATTATTTAGGTGCATACAGAATGTAGAGAGCTCTTTAGAAGACTAAGTTTCGTTTCTTTTCCTTTTGTTTATAAAAACAGCAATGCTTTTTTTTTAAAGAAAACGAGAAAAAATATAAACTATTACGTATAAATATAAAATATCGAGAGAACTATAGTTGGTTTATAAAAATGTACTTATCGATCGCAAATGAAATTGTTATTGAAATAAAAAAAGAAAATTTTTTCACAATGCCTAAATTTGTATGTAAATAATAATGTACGAGACTCGCTGATGTTGGATCGAGATTTTAATAATCTTAGTTCCAGGCATATAATAGAAAAGGCTCTGATACTTTTAGCGACGCATCCGTACACGTATAGTACTTAAGACAATAACCACACGAAATTATAAGCGAGAATTAGATAAATATTTTTGAGGACACGAGACGTGCATATGAAATTTTTGATGTATTTGAAAAAATAAATAATATTTTCAAGAAACTTTTCTCAATCGTTTAAAATAATTTTTTAGGTGAGTAAAAGACTTATTGTGTATATTCAATATTTTTATTAAATATTTATAAAAAATATGTGTACAAATTATAATATTTATCTAAAGGATACATAATGTGTCATGTTATATTGCACGAATTCTATACACAAGAGTAATTTGATTTTTTTTCTCTCATTTATATAATAATACAACTATTTCAATAAGCTTCTAATTAAATATCAATAACATTTGAACGCAGACTTATAATTTCCATGATGCTATTTTAAAAATAGACTTTATTTGAGTAATTCTATTTCATAGATTATGCATATTAAATTAACATATATCATAACATTTTATTTTGTTTACTAATATTAAATAGAATCTACAAACAATAATGAAAATATTGTGACATTGGATGGTTATTTTAACAAATAATGAAGATATTTTTTAAGATATTACAATATACATACATACATGCACACACACATATATGTATATATATTTTTTTTTAAAATAAATAATTAATTTATTCTATTTTTATATAATTTAAATACGAAGGACAATAATCCTTCTTAAAAAAACATTAAATTCTTATAATATTTATTTATAAAAGTTTTGAATTATATTGACTGACCAGTTTCTATTTTTAATAAAGATTTTTTGTTTTTTTTTATCAATATGATAAAAAATATTCAGAACAATTTTTTATGCAAATAACCTACAAAACATTAATTTAAATTTATATTAAATTTAGCATATTAATTTAATTGATATAAAACTAAAATATTATAGACTACATTATTTATGGCAAACATCTAGTTATCGGCACACATGTATTTTGATATTTAATAATATATTTAGTAATTTTTCTTGCTTATTATACATTTACATTATTTTTAAAACTATAGCTTATTAATTAAATCAAAAATTCTATTACATATACATCATAGAGTCCATTATTGAATTTTTTAAGTATTATATAATTTTGAATTCATATTTATGAAACAAATTAAGTTAATCTTCTAAGATTTTAGAAAGTAAATTTATAATGAGCGTATATTTTGAAGTCTATAAATGATTTTTTTTTAGTGGTTCACCTTTTATTAATCACAAAAAGTTTTTCTAATCAAATTTTCTTCTGTTTAACAAAAATTAAGTTTAATGATTAATTTTTATTAAACAGAAATGTATTTATTTATTTGTATAATTATATCTAGATTTAACGAATTCACTGGATATTTTTCAAAATATATGTTGATAAAATATGTAAAAGCTAAACGAAAATATTTTTAATGCAAAAGCTATTGAGCTTACAAATCATTATTATGTATATTTATTCTTTAAAATTTTATATTTTCATAAATATAACTTGTAGCAGTATACATAATAAATTGCATAAGTTTACATATTTTTTATACTTAAATGTTTTATTAACTATCTAAAATTTTATATATTATATTTATATACAGCTTTATTTACATATTTTGCTATTTGTATAATATATTTATTTTATTATTATATTCGATTAAATTAATATTAATCTGAAATAGAAAAATAATATTTAATGGACTACACTGGTAAATTTGATTGCAATTGACTTGAACATATATGACACTAAAATAAAAGTATAATATATAATACAATAAAAATTAAATAATAAAAATAAAAAATATGAAATATAGGAATGAACAAGAAAGCTTAATTTATTACGCAATATAAATTAATTTTTAGTATTTGATATTATGGTCACAGTCTTTTGGAATATTTATTCACGTATATCATTAATTATCTAAAAGTCATTTCTTTTAGAAGCAATAACTTAATTTTTGATTTTATAAACTAATATTATAGCAAAAATTGACTAATTCTTTTATTTTTTATAGAATATTATTAAATAATCTCCAACTTATATTAAAAAATTATTTTAAACTTCTATTTTAAGTTTTACGAAATTTATTTAATGATTATGAATGTAGATATCACTGAAATAAGTTAAATCTTGAATTTATTTAAAAATACGAGATGTATTTGCAATAATTGTAATCCTTGTTAAAAAATTTGGAATTTTATAAACAAAATATTTTTTTTTCAACAAATTTCTACATTCATTCAGACATTTGTATTAAGATACTAATATTATTAGAGATTATTTAATAATTATAATTAGGATGTTTAATAGTGTCATTCATCCCAAAGGCAATTTTGTTTCATTTTAGCATAATAAGAGAAAATATAACATTTTTTACATGTCTTTATTCCACATCGATATGTATTAGTTACTTTCTTACCATCAACCTTACTTTTACAAAATTTCAGGCCACAAGGATACCAACCAATACATAATTCTAATGAGCATGTACATGGTGCCCATAATTGAGATGTGTCTGAACATTTTGATATTGAAGGAAGCTTTGTAATATTAATTAATGTTTGATCATTTGCTATAATAGTAAAATTGTGAACTGCTAGTAATAATAGAGATTCAGGAGTGTCTGAAATTATAATTTAGTCATATAATTTTCGATGTATGTATTTGAATATAATGTATATTGATATATAATTAATTATATTATATATAACAATTATTTTTAACATACGCACCAGATCTTTGAGCCCAAAGTTTCAAATCTTCAGAACTGGTATAAATAGACTCTGCTGTCTCAGAGCAAAGCATACTAATATGATTGGATACTATACTTGATTGAGAAATATCTAAAAAAAGGTCTAAAGTATAATTAACATGACCTTTATCTTCTTCAGCTACTCTAATTGTGCCAGGATTTTTTTGCCTTAACTTTGACATAGCATCTGTAGATATAAAATCCAATTTGGAAAAATGATTGACAAAGCACATTGTTTGAAATTGATTTTGCCCTCGTTCTTCTTCTCCCAAAACCACAGCTTTTATAATTTGTACTTCCTAAAATATACACGATTTACTATTGTTATAAAAATTTATATTTACAATTTTGTTCGACTAGTTTCTTGGATTCTATTTGAGTATAAGTTTAACACAAATGTTAAATGTTAAGCCTTTATTAGTATTATTTACTATTCACAATAACAAAATGATTCTACTTGCCAAATCAATTAAAATGTTTTAGAATCAAAATTGTAATATTCATATTTAATTTAATAATTAATTTATGAATAATTACTGTATAAATATTTCCTTTTAAAAATCAATAATAATAAATCAATAAATTTTAATAAAATACCAATTAATCAAGTATAGCAATATATTTATAAGTTAAATTAAATTTTTTGATTTATTTTTAATATTTTTACTGTATAATTTAATTTCAACACAATTACTTACATTTTTAAAATCTACGAGTTGAGTGACTAAAGTTCCATCAGAACATTGAAATTCTAAAGTTATAACATCATCTGTGATATTGGATGTTATAGTTTCTTGTAAAATATCCCCTCCCTGAAAACAAATTTTATTGTAACAAAATAGTATATTGATAACTTTATAATTACTATTTAGCATTTAACATAAATTTATAATAAGTACATAACATATTTCTTAAACTAATCATTCCTATTATTCATTGATCAAAACAATGACTTTTAATAAGTAAAAAATAATTAACAAATTCTTTTTAAAAATTGAAATTAATAAATATTTAAATTATGTTGTATCCTTAACCTCTAACTTAACCTTACCTGAAATTTTGTTCCAACATTTAATAATAAGAAAATATTAATTAAGAAGTTATAACTACGTATATTGATAAAAATTAACATAACATGAATTAACTTACTTGATTTTTAACATTTATAATTAAATATGCCGTGCAGATACCATAAAAGATTTGTATCACTAAAATGTTTAATACAAAATCTGTGTAAAATCTCATCTTTTCACTGCCATTTAAATAGTATATACAAAAATTACTGTTCTACTTCATTGATCTAATTTTCACTGGATACTTAAAATTATTAGAAAAGAATTTTTTTTTTAAATTATAGAACACATAATACTTTTCGACTTCGTTCTTTCACCATAAATTCTTGAACGGTAATGCTTTTTTCACATTTTGATAATCCAAAGGCCATTTTTGACAAATTGACAGTGTTGGTGACATTAAAACGGATATTACAAAGTTCAAATTCCAAAGTAAACCCGGATTCGTCTTTTTAAATTGTGATGCTTGGTTTTCTTATCGATGAGTATAAAAATATGTCGGTGCAGAATTTAATATACTTGAATTTGCATGGATTGGAAACCAATAACACATTAAGGATATTTAGGGATTAAAAAAAGTTAATAAAGGTAATTTATAGATTACATTTTATGAGAGTAAATTAGTTTTTAATAAAAAATAATTACAAGTTGTACAATTGATAGGTCGAGCAAGTCTTCAATTTTCCTGAAACAGCCGCTCTCCTCCCCCGCTTTACTGATTCCTTGCTAACAACCAATTACCGCAAAATATTATCATTATTGATTATTATTATTATTTTAGAATACATTTGATCCTATTTTATACTAAGTGATAATTATTTATTTTTATATGCTTAATTTAGTTTTATCGTTTTTTAAGTTAGTTATATAAAATACCCAATATAATATTTTATTATTCAAATTTCGTACCGCTCATTAGTCATTTCCGGTATTTTACAGATGCTAATTTCAATGCCGTAGTAATATTCCTAGGTCTAGTTTGAAATATGACACGTCACAAATAAAAAAAATTTTCAAAAATTGCAGATATAAATATAGTAATGAGATCATCTTAATCTCCGTTTTGTGAATGATTTTACTTTTTTTTTATTTATTTTAAAAGGTTCTAGCCTTTGATTTTCACTTTATAATGTATGTTGAATTATAAATATAATAAAAAAATCTGTAATAAATATATATTTACACTTTTGAAAAACATTTTAAATTTAAATACATACATAAATAAGTCTCATTATTTGAATACAAGATATATTTATATGAATTAGTTTTGAAATAATCGAAATTAATTAGCTGTAAAAAATAAAACAATCTTAATATAATATTAATCTTTTAAGGATATAAGTCAATTATATGATTAATGCAGTTTTTTGACCTCAAGTATCAAAACAATAAAAAGGTCAAATTTAAAAAAAAAAACATATTTATAAAATTGCATAAATCCAATGTATTTGAACTAATTTTCCTCCAATACATGATTATTTTTGTATTTTTTATACAGCACAACTTTTTTTTAGATATTTGAAATTTTAATTCTGTTTGAGTATAAATTATGAAGAATAATAATTAGTATTTTATAATGAAGGCTTCGAATTATTTTTTACTGATTTTATTGTCTCCAATTTTCCTCTGAAATAAAATTTTATTTATATATCATATTTATCTCTTTATTACATTATCATTTATATTATTTTATTAATGATTAAATTTACAATTCAGCTCTAAGTGATGTCAATATAGGAGGTGTTTTTGGTCTAATAATAGGTTCAATATCAGGAATAATTAAATGGCAATAAACCGGTATCTGTAAAAATAACCTTCATTTTAATAATAATTAATTTAATATTAAGCATAATTTTAGAAATAAATATTTATAAATTTTTTATTTGATATAAAATGATGTACAAAAACTATTTCATATTTTATTTGTTATTTTTATAAAATATTATTCAAATTATCATTTAATTACAATATAACAAAACAATTATATTTAAAAAAAATATTTTTTTACAACTAAAATTTCATAAATTTTAAAAAGAGAATGAATATTTATATTAATAAATATGTTTTATTAAAATAATTTAATTAAAAAATATTATATTATGATCTCAAAATGTCGAGAAATTCAATAATAGTGCATATTATAAATAATAAACTTACAATAGGCAAAGTATCATCAAAATCAATTTTCTCCAATTTCGAGTTTAGAATTGGAATTTTATAATTATTTCCTAAAATAGGCGATGGTAAGTGTAACTCATTCATATTACTTATGGAATTTTTGTTTGTTTGCGTTTCTTTATTTTGGAGTTTCAATTTTACCATCTTGTTTAATTTCTCTGCCATTCTTAATTTAAATTCAAAGTTAGCAGTTTATTTCTCTCAAATTATAATCTAATGGAACATTAAATTTCTTATTAATAGAGAAAAATTTTAAAATATCTTATTTTAAGTGCATGGTTAATCCACTTATAAAAGCGGTGACTAATTTTTATTATAAAGAGAATGAAAATATATTTAAAAATGTTATTTTGAAAATTTTTGAAACTTTTACTTATATATAATCGTTTTATTGTCCTTATAATACATGAACAAGTGAGACTTCATACAGGAGAAATATAATCTATTTTTTTATTCAATGAACATGAATAAATATTGAGTATTAAATGAAGTAATTGCATTATGAATATAGAAACAAAAAGTTTATTTTAAAATTATATATAAATTTATCAAAATTTAATTTAATTTTAATTTTAGATTATTTATTTGTATAAATAAAATATTTGTATAAATATATTATAAATATATGTATAAATATAGTATAAATATATGTATCTTTACACTGAAGCAATCGACAGTATTATTGTTAGATTGATGTCTATTGAAATTCTATTACCAAAACTAATGGAATAGTATCAATAATTGATCAACTTATTAAATTATATTGATAATTTGCAAGGTCTAACAAATGAATTTTTGACCTAATTGTAATTATTAGTAGAGCATTCTTAATAGAATGAAAGATAACTAAATATTTGTATTCAAAAAATTTAAATAGAATACTATTGGCATGGAAAACATATATATTGAGTTGCAATTACTTCTATTGTTATTCGATGAATTGGAAGCTAATTTGAATCATATTAATTTCTAAATAAAAAAAAATAAAAAATAAAATAAAGTAGAATATCTAACTCAACTCTATAATAAATATTTAAATAATTATTGATTATACACTTATTTAATAACTTTATATATAATCATTTTTAAATTTATGTCAAACTTATTAGTTTATATTTAAAAACTATATTTTTGGGAATCATTTATAGTTGTTAAAAAAATATTTCACTTTAAATAAAATTCTAAAACTTAGAAAGAATAACGGTAAAAATAAAAGAATAAGTGAAATCTTATCTTAAAAAAAAATCGATATATAATTAATTTTCTTACCTATGTTGACCAAAAAGAATGATATTGAAAATGATTCTTATAAAAATTAATAAAAATATATATAATAGACAAAAGAACAGCTAATATTTTATACACAAACAAATAGCAAATATTATATCGAAGTAACGAGTAATTATATACATAATTAAGCACACTATTTTCGACTAGATTATTGTGTGGGTTGAATTGAGTACTTGAAATTCATATTTTTTTGCAATGAAAATATAGATAAATATTTATAAGTTCACGTGCCATTTTTATTTGACATATTTTTTTATAGCTTTGAACTTTTACTATAAAATATGATTTTATAAATTTATATAAAAATTGGGAATTTATAAAATCCAATTTACATTATAAAATAAATTGTTCTACAAATCTAAATTTGTATAATTATTTTTATAATATAAACTTGATGAGCATAAAAAATCAATTCCATCAACACATTATATAAATTATAGTAGTGTGTTTTATTATTATACTGGTACATCCTTTTAGTCCAAATTTATTAATCTGTAGGATGATCAAATTTCATTCAATGTAGTTTGCGAAAATATAACATTACCACTTTATTAAAGAGTGAATACAATTCGAAGTGAGCAATTAAAGCGATATTTTTGTATATAATATCATACTATATAAATAACAGATGGACGTTTATGGTGTAAAAAATATGGAGAAGTGATAGCATCGATATTAAGAATACATGCATATTGAAATGTGCACAAACTCTACTTCCTAAGTGTGTTTTTGAATTGCATGAATAAAGTTTAGATTCCTCTCATGAGTAGTAGAAGTTATTATAAACCGATAGTTAATTAATTGTGCTATAAGCTAAGCATAAAAATGTAGAAAAAAAAATTGTCTGAACTAAATTGTGGTCAGCCGTTGCATCACTTAAAAACAAAGGAAAAAAGCAATTCACGTCTCCATCATACGTAATAGTCATTATTCAATAAGCAAATAGATAAAGTACTTGTTCGTACACCTTCACCTATAAGTTTTAATATCAACAATTACCACCCTCTTCATCATACAATAAATCCGTTCACGTGTCTACAATATTTAATAGATACACACATTTATAATGGATTCTAATATCAATCTTTATATTTATGAACTCATTACTTGTACATTATATATGCAATGCATGAGAATATTAAACGATAATAATTATCTGAATTATTATAAAAAAATTTTTCTTTTTATATTTCATCGAAAAGGTAAGATTTCGTAATTGGAAAAAATACATAATGTATTACAGCACACTTCACTTGTTAATAAAATTATACGATTAATTAATTTTATGAGATATTATTTTATTAATGATTATGTTTATTACACCAAGAATATTGCAGTATATCTTGCACCAATTACCAATTCTACAATATTACTTTATTTAACCTATTTATTAATTTTTATAAAACTTTTATGATACTTATATAAATAGATGTATCCTCTCTTTAAAAAACAACGCACTACTTGAGAAACCGCTAGTGAGTAAATGAACTTCACCTTATATATTTGGTCGATATGTAAGACTTGTAAACAGGTTAACTTCCTTTCAAAATTTCTCCTATTGATTAAATGAATGTTACGATTCAAAATCTACAATAATAGTATAATATAATTTAAAGACATTAACAAATATTTATACCGTAATGTGACAATATATATATATATATTTAATTATAAAGTACAATTATATTTGGCAATTAAATATTCTGTTTAATAAAAATGTTTACTGATATTTATTTCATAGTTATCAAAACTTTGCAAGATTAAAAGGCTTTATTTATTATACCTTTTATAATATCTCACTTTGATCATGATAATTAAAATCATTAAGTTGAGCTGATTTTTGAGGAAGGAATAAGATTTATTCAACTGGAAGCAAAGGCGCTTCTAGTTTAAGCAATATAAAAATAATACGCATAATTTAATATTTTAATGAATAATTATTTATTTACTAGGGAGAAAATATCCTCGGATAAAGAGAAAAAACCTTATAATCTAGTTTATTTGATATATTTATTTAGGGTTGCGATCTCGCAGGATTAGGTGAGTCGGGCTTAAAGCCATAGTTTTCATAATGAGAATTATGTGAACATTAATTATGTAGTCTTACACTTAAAATGTGAAGATCTCAAAGATCCGTAAATCAAGTGTTAGCTTGTGGTTTGTCTCTTGAACCGCGTATAAATTGGAACATCCATGTGTTGGCCTCGTCAACAAAGGGTCAAAGGTCAAGCAAATTCTCTCAGCAATTCTTTATCCGAGGTTTAATTTTCGGTATTGTTTTACTCGATAAGTTTTTTATATGTGAATTTTATATTTAATGGAAAAAACTAAACTATACAATAAATGTCTCGAACAATATTATTAAGTTAATAAATGTCGATTTTAATCTTTTTAGCTTTATTTTGTTAAAATCATTGAAATAATTTATTTTTCTATAAAAGATACGATAAATCTATGAATAAAATAATATTGTGATAAAGGTAGAAATATATTTAAGAATATAATTTATGATTTTTAAATATACAATTAATTTGATTTATATAATCTTTTAAATGAAATTTCAATATTTAAATAAATGCAATCTGGTGCATTTTAATACCTTCATACAATTTTTTAGTACTTGTTTAACGATATTACTTTATATTGTAAAAATAATATAGTATATTTAAATTTATTTTTTACTAATGAGATTTTAAAGTCAAAATTTTTATTTTTATATTCATGTTTTTAATGATTATAGTTGATTTAATTAATGTATTTTTTTTATTTGCATTCTTTTGATCAGTCTTTGCTAATAATGCTCAATAATTTAATTAACATTTCGTATTGTCAATGAAATAGATTTATTGGCATTACGGAAAGTTAATAATAATCAAATACACGATTTGTGCATTCGATACAATATTATAGTTTTTACTATAGGTAAACAAGCCTCTAAAAGCTAGAGTCAATATTATCATTACTAATATTATCGTTCTAGCTGTACACGCTGTTCAAAATCTTTTAATAATCGTTTACAATATATTTATTTTAAATTATATTTTTGTTAAATAATATACTAGTAAATAAAAATATAATTTATTTCTAGTTGAATTATTGCTAATTTAAGAATATTGTTTTTGGTAAATATATACAAATTATTTATTTTTTATTGCTCACAATTTAAATAAAAAAATTATTTTTTTAATATATCTAAAATTTTAATATTTTAACTATATAATAGTCATGTAGAATAAACTTTAGATTTATTTTTTTATTCTTATATAGTACTGCTGTTTTATAGGAGTAAAAGTTTTGTTTGTATTAAAAAATTGAATAACAAAACGAAAATATAGATCGTCGTAAAATATTGAATGATTATTTGAACAATGAGTGTTGAAAACGATAAGAGTTTTCAAAGGAAGTCTGCAAGGTGTGAAAGCGATAAGGTTAGGGAAAATCTAAAGGATTAATAAAGTTCATGGCCTATGATATCAATCATTGGAATGAAGATAAGATTCGAGAGCTTGGGGTTGGGTGATTCACGATGGATTTTTGGAGATTATTAATTGTAACGAGTGAGAATATTATATTTCATATATACACACTTTTTTTTATTGGATATTTTATATCTGAACTTTGGAATATAATACTTATATATCCTTTCATAAAAACAAGTAGCTATAAATTGTCATATACGATAAGTACATTTATAATAATTAATTATTCTTTTTGAAAAAATAAATATACCAATGTAATGTCAATAAATACGAAAACTTATTGATGAATTAAGAATAAGTGCCAATATTGCACTGAATAGCAGACAGATAATTCCGTTCATATAAATTTTTAGATATAAAATGATTTTTTATAAGAATATATACATTTTTACAAAATTATTATCACATAACTTATATTGCGTTTTTATTTATCAAAACATTTAACAATAGAGTTCTGTATATCGTTAGCCCAAAATGCAAATTATTAATACAGAGGCAAGCAGAATAAATGCTTGCCAATTTATCAATAAATTAAGCGAATCAGAGAAAGATAGATATTTATAAAATATAGATAGTTTATTTGCTTACAGTTATTTATACACGTAATATAGTTTGATTATAGTTAAATTAATTGTTTAATAAGTAAATAGTAAATTAATATATGCTGGCATAAAAAGTGTATTAAAAAATATCTAGAGATATACGAAAGTATATCACTCAAATAATATAAACTTTTGTATGTGAATATCTACGCATCGCTTTAAGTATCACAAAAAGAAGGGAGGGTGGTGGATGCGATATGGGAATGATGTGTTGACTTTTTGGGGAGATGGGGGATTGATGTACTAGAGTTTGATTTAGAATTTAGGTGAGCCCGGATAGAAGAAATAGAGAAAAATAACAATCAGTGTTAAAGGGTTTTCTTTGAATTGCATTGATCTGTATCTTCAACAGAAGAAGGGGTTAGAATAATTTGTGAACCTCTTATTTGTCGTTTGCAATACAGTGATATTGCCAGATGCATACTCAATGAAATCGTAAGCTACTCGAGATTCTTCTTATTGATTTTTCATCCCGACCACAACTACAGTGTATTTATTAAAAATAGTCACACATTTCTTAAATTTTTACTAAATCTACACAAAAGAGTTTACATAAAAAGAGAGAAATCAATGTTTTGATCAATTTTTGGCAATTATGATATTGTTTATTCCGTATTTTTGATAAATAAGTTAAAATTATCATGTATAGAATACATTGTCGTTGATATATCATACATAATGTATAATATCACACTACGGTCTAGTATATTCTGTATCTATATTTTTTAAATGATTGAATTATCCATTCGCTCTTTTTTGAAATGTTTTATTTTTTTCACGATCTCGTAAGTCATATATACCTCCCGAATTTAAACTATATTCGATTTTATTACAATGGGAGTGATTATATGCAATTTATTTTAATATTGCGTCACCAAAACCGTAAAAGTTACATGCCATTCGAATAAACAAGCAGGCCACATACAAATTTAACGTCACAATATTATATAATTACATTATATTGACATATGCCACTGAAAAAGAATTATTAATAGTAAAAATAAAACTGATAAAATAAGAAATCAAATAGGAACCACAAGAACGAAAACGCATATTCTTAGAGAAAATCGATAGAAGAAAAGTAGATCAAATGGATTTTGCTTTTTAGGTATTAGACAATTTCTACTCAATTAGAAGTGTTTTATTTTAATAAAACAGAGTTACTTGAATGATAAGTATAAAAAAAAAATTTAGAATTGCTGGATGTTTGTATAAGGCCAACCTGACAATTTTTGTAACTGGACCCAGCTGATGGAGAAGTGAATCTTCGAGGAAGTCAAGCTGAATGCGTCATCGTGCAAGGTGGATCCGAAATAATATTTAGGTCATTGCGTGCGTTTTAATTTTATTACTTTTTTATGTTATGGGGGATGTTTTGGATTTCAAAAATTAATTATTATAGTATTATACACGCTTTTTTCGTCTCATTTTTTTATACAAAATTTTTCATTCCTTCATTTTCATTCCTCATTTTTATGTTTATACATGTATCGTATCAATTATAAACATTACCTTTTTCAATTCTTTTTCTCTCCCTATCTTTTCTCTCTCTCTCTCTCTCTTTTTCTCTGTTTCCCTATTATTATATTTAAAACATGGATATTAATATCGCTTTGCAGGTAACAATTATACACAACTCAAGATAATAGAGAATTTACCTTTATGTTGGCATTGACCGAGGTAATATACATATATATATATATGTATATATATGCATATCATTATTGTAAGGATGTACAAATGAGAAAAAATTTTTTTTATTTTATCTACTATTACATTTTTATTATAGTCGCCTTTGTTTAAATGATCATATTTTTTTAATTTAATAATGGATAAGTGTACAATTAATTCCATTAATTATTTTACCTCATAAATTGAAAGTACTTTAAAAATACTATTCTAAAGCAACTTTACCAATATATTATAATAAAATATTTCTATTATTACTGTTATTTACATTGCATTGTATTTGTATATTAAATGCACTTTGCTGCATTTATAAAAATATTGTTATATTAGTCTATTAGCATTATTCTCTTATTATTACTTGATAATAAAAATTTATCTTTCTAAATATTAGATTCGAATATAAATAGATTTTGTTTTCTGATTTGTATCTATACTATAAGTTATTTGAATTTTTGTAATGATATTTTGTGATAAAAAATGTATTCCAAATTTTTATAAACACATTCAATATAAATTATAAGAATTTAAAAAAATATATACTATTATTTTTATTTCATAAATTATTTTTTTGATAATTTAATTTTTTTTATTTAGCATCCTTTTTTAATGTCAATAAAATGTTAAATATCTGATATTAAATTTTAAATACAATTAAATATAAAAAATAATATGATCAACTATTTAATTGAAAGAATTGATATCAGTTACTTAAAATATCCTGTCAATTAAAAACTTTAAAGTATTGAATCTCAATACTTAATAATTATAATTTTAACACAATAATTCAATTAACCAAAACTATTATATGAAAAAAGTTGTAATTTATTACGAAGATTACTGTATTTCAAATATTGAAATAAAAAATATAATTATTTTTTGATAAGGAAAATATTAAATTATTTTAAAAAACGTACTTGTATTTAATTACATATTAAAAAAATATTTTTAAATTCTGTTACAAAATAATACTTAATATTGTATACATATTTAAATTATATAATTTATAAATTAATTAAAATATAAAAAAGAGTATTGATTAGAAATTTTTTAAATAATTTATATCCTCAAATATAATTTCATATTTTAATTAAGTTATTATAGTGACATAAATGATTTAAATTTATTTTTTAACATGACATATTTGAAATGCTAAATTTATATCCCTATATTTATTTATAATTTTATATTGTATAAAATTTATAATACTAAGCAATTATAATTTTGTGTAAATTATAAATATTATAAATATATTTATAATTTACATAAAATAAAGATATGAAAAAAGTATTATATTTTTATTTTAAGTAAAAAGCTTCTGAAGTATAAAAAATGAATTATTTAATATTTATTTTTTAATTCTACAAGATTTATTTTTATAGTATAGAAAGAACGAAAATACCAAATTTATCCTTCCAACTGTGCGCACAACGTTCGATTAATCGATTTTCCAATTTTAAATTTGTCCTATTCTTATGAATTCTCCTTTTCTTCATGGTGTAAGCAATATTATCCTCACATAAAATAATCTTGATTCCTTTAATTTGTTTATTCGGACTTAGTAACATTATATTAAATTTCAAAATAGTTTTAATTAAATTCTTTATGTTTATATTTTTAAAATATAGCATATTATCTAAACTAAATATATTAAAATGCAGATGAGCATCATAATTATTCACAATTATTTATTCATTTAAGGAGAATTATTAATTGTTACTACCTAGCCTCATAATTTATTAACTGAAAACATGATTTAAAATACACTAAGATCTTAAACTTTTTTTTTGAGAATAACATTTTAAATAATTTTTTTTTTGACTTCAATATGCATAAATTTGAAATATTTAATTGATTCAAAATTTTGATTCTAACAGAAATGATACATTGACAATATAGCAAGCTAATTAAAATGTATTTTATTTCAACAATTTATTACCAAGTTTACATTTTATATTTAAAATAATAATAAATAAATATAATTATCCTTATGATCCTTAAGTTCTTTAAATAAAACAATGGAATTAATTATATTAAAAAGATTTATGATGAAAACATAAAAATCTGCAACATTGGCACAAAAATAAATCTTAAAACAGATAAATAAAATGATTCATATTTATTTATTGAATATATTAAAACACAACTAATATTTTACGATTAACTCACTTTAAGTAATTTTAATGCGCTTTATTTTGTATATAATTATAATATAAATTATTATTCTCGAATATTTTATGTAATAAATTACTCGCTTATGTAATTTTAATTATATGATAAATACTCATAAATTATTTAATGATCTATAATGTTCATATTTTTTATTTTTAATACATTTACTTATTAAAATTTGAAATTTTATCACAAATTTTATCCAAAAAAAATAGAAATATTTTAATAAATATGATGAATAGTTTAAGTCACTTTAATTAAGAATTTGTTGAAAACATAATATTTTAAAACATAAAATTTCACGATCACAATTTTTAATATTGATTTTATTTGGATGTAATTCATAATATAATGAATTACACAGATTTTTAATGCTAAAATTTTAAATCTGTCACGATTAATCGTATAAAATTAATAAAAGTTATGATTTATCTAATATTAAGGAAAACAGAATAAAAGTTTAGGATATCCTTATAATTACAATTTAAATTTTGTTTTATAATTTTTTTAATTAATTTCTATTTTAGTAATTAGTACTTGTAATCTTAATAAGTATTTCAGGAACAAGACCTTACCTAAATCCGAATGGTTATTTTAATAAATAGAACTTATTAGTTGTAATATGAATTGTATTAGAATTAATTATATATAATTAATTAACAATTAGTATTAATAAGATAATTGTTTGTGTTATTGGAAACAACCTCATTTATGTATATTGGATATATAATGAAATAATTTTCAAATATTGCAAAAATAAAAAAAAAATCGATTGGAAAAATATTAATTTGTATTTAAATAATAAAATATTCATAAATAATAATTAAAATACTAAATTTATGTTTTTAATTTAAATGAATTTTCGGAAAATTTAAGCTAAAAAAAATTTAAGTTCTGAATTTATAAAACATTATCATGTCAGAATTTATAAGCTTTAAAAGATATTGGCTCGATATGAGCGAAGTCATAAGAGCACTGGTATCTAATATGGCAAGACTAGGGGTTAAAAAGAAAGCTAATGCAAGCTTTGCTCAGAGTCCAGGAGTGAAAAAGTGATTATCGAATTTCAAAAAAAAAAAGAGAAAAAACGCGAAGAGCACGCATGGAAATGGAGAAGCGATAAAGATCAGGAAAAACAGTCATCTCGACCTTATTTTCCCCTTACAGGGCGAGAGCTTTAGTGTGTCCTCACGGGCTACGCTTCGGTCGACACTTCTCTACCAAAGGGTGGCGCTCCCGACTCCCTCAACCAACAAAATAAAGGGCGAAAGAGAGGGAGAGAGATGGAGATAGTGGCGGCGGTGTTGGGTGGGCGGCCGGGAGGGGGAGAAAGTGACACCTAACAACGTGCCTTATCGATTGGTGGCGCAGCCATGTTCCCTTCGAAATCCGGTCAGGCGCACTCCTGCTCCCAAGTCGGAACCCTCTCGCTCGCACCCGCGCCACTCACCCCTTGGTGCGCGAGAGAAACGGGTGTTGGTGCTCACAGCGGCAGCTCCGAGGTAGCCAACCATCCCGATAGATTTTCCCGGAGAGCTGCGTGTCCGAGTGCGCGCGCGTCCCAGAGATCGCGAGACTCGAGCCCAAGGGAGCTTTCCTCTCGTGCGTGTGCGTGCGGATCGCATTTCTTGTGCTCGTGGTACCGCGCGAGAAGGCTTCGACTCTTCGAGGAAGTGTCCGCGTTCCCGTGGCCATGTCCAACTAACGGGCACGAGGTGTCCGAGTCGAAGACTGCGCCGAGGTGCCACTGAGGAGGGACGGGGAAGTGTCGCATCTTCTTCTGCCTTTGACAGCCCAATCCTATCCAGTTTCAGAGGGTGGTTTTTCCAGTTTTCCAGTCGCCTAGCACGAAAAAAGTATACTCGTGAGTAGCAATGACATGCACGGTTAGCTCGGAGTTGGCCTGACTTGTGGGGGACTCGTTCCACTGGCGCGGCCTTCGCGATATCACACGAGGGGAGACTCGAGGAAAAATGCTCGTGCCTTACCTTACCACACGAGTCTCTTCCACAGCTTTTGAGATGTTGATCTTGTAATGCAAACCGTTATTCTGACATTAAATTATCTTTGGGGCTGATTGTCAAGTCAGTTGTGTGTGGCTTCGACTCGGTTACGTTTGACCTCGAAAACGCGTAAAACAGTAATCAAGCGCTTCGTACTCACTTATACTCGTGCAAATATGTATACACACACACGCCCACTCGGACGTATCTATACGCAAACCTACACATTTATCCCTTTTAATATAGTACCGCATTGATTTTATCGTATATTTTGCAATGTTAAATAAGAAGTAAAGACACAAGATGTCGCCAAATTAACGTCACATTTTCTTCAAAGATTATTCCGTGAAAGCTACACAAGAATATTCGATGAATCTCGAGTAATGATTGAACGTAATATTTTTCAGTAGTTTAGCAATTTTATTACGACTTTTACAACATATATATTTTTCTCATAAAATCACATATCTATTGCTAAAAAATAGTAATGGAATATAAAAAATCGAAGTAAATGGAACAATTCCAAAGAAAAATAATGGGAAATATGAAATATAGGTTATTTCTGCAAAATCCAGATCTCTTATGAATCAAAACACGCTCATTTAAAATTTGCTTATCTTTTTTTATGTAAAATAATTTTGAATGAAAAATTCTTTATAGAAAGGACAATTGAGAATACAATACGAAAATAAATAAAGTTATAAAAATTAAACGTTTTAAATAATTAGAGATTAATATCTTTTATTAAATTCTAGTATTATACATATGAGAGCTTAAGAAGGAAAGAAATAACAAATTAATTAAATTCCCAAATTTATCTATCGTTTTTAAATTTATATACCTCAATGTTATTTATTTTTTTAAATATAATTTTTTGCCGATTTACTTAGATATATCATGTGTTTAGTACTTAAAAATATTATTTACAAAGATTTTTTAATAAATTTTAAATATTAATATTATTATAATTATGTATTAAGACTAAATTTAGGTAATATAAGATTTGTAAAATATGTGAAAGTTCAAAAAAATTACAGAAAGAATTTTTAGTTCATGATTGTAGTTTATACTAATAACTAATTACTTTATATTTATCTTGAAGTCAATTAAAGCTGTGCGATAATCTTATTCAAGCATAAAATATTTCTTCTTTTTAAACTTTAATCTTTAATATTATCATGTAAAGCGAAATTGCTTTTATATTTATATATTATAGTAAAATAAATTAAAAAATTGAGATGATTAATTAGATTTATTATATTTATAATTTGCTATTTACAATTTTTTAAAAAAACAAATAGTAAAAAAGTTTTAAAAAAAATAAAAATAATTTGACTTACAAAATTAATGTTTTAAATAGAAAAATAGAATTTAAGTTAATTCATAAAAATTTTTCTAATCCAATAATTATGTTAAATATTGCTGATGATATTGGTATAATTAATTCATAAAAAATGAAAATTTTCTATAAATACAAAATAAATGAGATTATATTTCCATTTTTTTTTATTTTTATAATAGTATATAGTTGCAAAAGATATAAAATATAACTGATTATTATAATTTAATTTGATAACTATATTAAGTTTAATTTTATGTATAATATGCATTTAAATTAAAGATTTAGATATTCAGTTGTAATATATTCTTACATTATATATGAAACATTATGCTAATTATTTAAATAAAATATAAATTTCAAATTAAATTATTTTTAGAAAAAACAATAGATTATATTTATAAAAAGTAAGTTCAAGCTATTTTATGAAATAATTTTTAAACATAGTTCAACTATTTTGAAAATTATAGACTTAGATATAATATGAGTTAACTTTGGTTTCATAATCAAATTTATTAAAAAAAATGTTTCAATCAACAAACTATAATTATTAACATAAAATATGTATTTAGTATTGAATGATATCAAAAGGAATCTCTTTGTTTTAATAAATATTACTTTTAAAAAATTAATAATAAATAAGTTTGTATAAAATTAATAACGAAAAAACACATAATGCCGTTCAAGTTCAAGGTATGAAACTTATGAAGGTAGTCGCATTAAAAATTGGATAAAACATAAATGTCAATCTAGTTTCGTGTGACTTAGTAATAAAACATTCTCATTTTCCATTCTATAATAACTTGATATATGCATAAATCAAGAAAAGTGAGGAAATGAGGTTAAAAGTTAAAAATTAAGCAAATATGCATAAAATTATATATAATACATTATTAAGTCACTTAACTTACAGTTTATTACCAAAAAGCGTATACAAAATTCCTTTTCTTAAATAAATATATATTATACATGTATATATTTTTAATGGAATATTTATACTTATTTATACTTATATATATATATTATATTTATAGCTTTAGATCATGGAAAAATTATGTAAATTATAATTGAGTAAAAATTCTACGGAAGTACTTTGAAATATTAAATCAAGATTATACGATAATCTGTTATTAGACAGTAATTTCATATATATACATTCATTACATTAAGAAGAACTTAAACTGATTATTTTACAATCTGATTTATAATAATTTTATTATTAATAGTACTAATAATTTCATTGTACATGTTTCTGAAATATTTGACATTACGTAAATGTGATGTCATTCATATGTAAAAATTAAATTGAATAGATCCAATTGTAAAATAATAAAAAGTCAAACGTATCGATGTTTCCTAGTATCAAAAAATTTTACTCGCTATCATTGACGTGATGTAAAATCATTATAATAAATTAATAGAATAATAATAAATCGTGGATAAGATGAGCAGATAAAGTAACCAAAATACATTAAAATTTATTTGTTCAAATTCATACATTTCATTATCGATTATTATCGAAACATAGCTTTTTCTTTAACCTTTAATCATTGACATAAATTCTGCATAAAATCTAGTATTTTAACATATGATAAATTCTATCACTGAAGTTTTAATAAAAAATTTAGATATGAAAATTTAGATAAAAATTGACTGTCAAAATAGATATTTTTTAAATATTAAATTCAAACTAAAAAATTTTTACTATATTTTATAACATAATAACTGATATAATTTAGATTTTTTATATCACAAATGATACAATAAATATATTTATTAAATGATAACGAAGATATTTTCGTGAAAAATTGATATTTTAATGAATGGATACAACTGATTATCAAATTATTATAAAGAAATTTCCCTATTCAAATAAAGAATTTTCTTTTATTTGGAAAAAAACTTTTGACAAAAAATAGTATTATCTAAAATGATGCAAACAATAGATCTTTAAATTATAAACTATATTATATGATAATGTTTGTTGATTAAAACCATATCATTTACCTGAGTATACTTTATGATACGTATATATCACTAGTATTGCCTATTAAATTTAAGTATAGTATAACAACATATTTTAATATTATTAAAAAAAATGTTTATTATTCGCTTGCTTTTAACTAAAATGTGTTTTATTATTTATTAACATTAATTATTTAACCTTAAATCCGATAATATTTTACTATTCGAAATTTTTAATAAAAAAAATTGAATATAAAATGTAATTATTTAAAATAAAGATAAAATATTAAAAAATTTTTAAATATTTTAAAAAATAAAATTAATAATTTTTTTTATTAAAAATTTCTAATAGTAAAATATTATCGGATTTAAGTTTAAATAATTAATGTTAATAAATAATAAAACATATTTTAGTTAAAAGCAAGCGAAAAATAAACATTTTTTTTAATAATATTAAAATATGTTTTGAGGTTTTACAGTTTAATTTAAAGGAAACAAGGAAAATAATATAATTTTGGTTCATATATTTCAATAATTAAATCTCTTTAATAAATAATTTCATAATTAAAAATTAATTAAAAAAATTAATTATAAATTTCTAATTTATATTCATTAAACATCATTCTTGAGATTCTTGAAGTGTAATTGTATTTTTAATACCTTGATGACAGATGAATAATTACGACTATCTTTTCTTACGATTAATATTTAGTAGTACAGATTAGTAATATGTACTGAAAAGTGAATATAATAAGTTATGGCGTAGACTTTTTATATATTACTTCAATTTAGAACAGTAGAGTACCATAATAAAAATAATACTTTTTTAAATTAAGAGTCACTAAGTATAAAAATAATAATAATAAAATAATTACGAGCATATTTTACGTGTTTAATAATATTATTATGTTAATTTAAAAGAATCTTTTATTTTTATGTACTTTTTATAAAGATATATTTTAGGAAGTATGAAGATTATATATTATTTGAGTTTAAAGAATATTTAAGTATACGTATATGTTTGATTTTTATTTTAATTTTTTGTATAACTTTTTATATACTTGAACATCTCATCTTGTTATTATCTATCCATTATTGATTCAAAAATTGAATTCACATAACTTCGAAGAAGGTTATATATTTTATATAAAAAAATATTTATAGTAACAATTGTTATTATCTTCCTGGTAATATCTAAATAATATTCATACATTTATGAGAATATGGAAATTCTAAATTCTCGCACATTTTCGATTAATATTCTGATATCTATTTTAAAGTAAACCATTGTAAATTTAATAACAATTTAATTAAATTAACTATATATGATACAGACAAAGTCTTTTGAAGTTATTATTATGCATTTTTGAAATGTCTTCAATTATATCAATACATACTTGTATGGATAGATAACGGACAGAAATTTCTTATTGAACGCACTATACTTGTTTAAAATTTAAATTAATGCTTTTAATTATGATATGTAATGAATTTACCAATATATTAGCATATAAACTTATTAATTAATTTCAAAATTCAGGGAATACCGAGTAATATTGTTATGTTTGCATAGAAAATATAAACTTTTGTTTATTTTGTAATAAGTACACTCTCTTGTGTATTCAGTCGTAACTGCATACTCTTGTGCATTCAATTATCTAGGCGATTACTGCAAATCAATGAATATGTAGGTTACATATATTTATGTATAAATTTATTTGATTTACTATATATTCATTATATTAACTCATTAAAATGGCATTAATCTCACAATCAAGTACGAAATTATAATCTTAATTTTTGTAAAGAATTTAATTGATTATTGACATACATAATTGAATGTAATTAATATTTTAAGTGACTAAGTTACTATAATCTGCACGTTGTTTTGAATTTATTGTTTTTTAATAATTTCATTACAAGTTAAAGATTTCAAAACATGTATATTAATCTATGCTTTACAATAATTATATACATTACAAATACACATAGCGTGAAGTACAGATGATTATTTTTTTTAAAGCCACTATTAATCATAGTGATTTCGGTAGGTCGGAAAAATTCGCGAGGGAGTTTTTCTTTTTTGCTACTTTTTTCTTATATTTTTTTATCATTAGCGCTAAGATTTTCACTCGTGTGAAGAATGTTTTTTATTTTTGTAAGATGGCGCGATGAAAAACCTAGTGGAATAACGCTGCGTCGTAACATTTTGTTAACGACTTGGTAAAAACATCGTGGATATTTTTAAATGTTCAAGAAGGTTATTAAGGGCAACTTCATGAATGTGTTGATAAATTCAGGGTATCATCAATTATCCTGATACGTAAACGACGGTTAGATCTCAAAATGTTGTGCATACTTTGGGGTTTAAAATCAATTCGGTCTGTTTTTAGGTGGTGAAAACTTGGTCGACAACCTCATTCTTGAAATCTATCTACTATTTTTTAACTGTAATTTACACATACATTTATTCGTCAAGACTTTTTTAACATTTAAAAATCTTTAAAACATTTTATGAAATTATATATAAATTTTTATCTGGTAAAGCTATTCCATCAGTCGACGCATTGCGCTTTATTACAAAGCTAAATAACATCCTTTAAGTAAAGTAAAATCCTACCGCTTCTGATGATTAAAAAAAGGGAACAATAGAAAAAACTGCTCGCGCATTTTCCGACCTCTGGAATAATTATTATTTATTATTAAAAGATATTCATGATCTTTTATATTAATAATATTCTTAATAAGCATTTATCAGTATCAAAAGATTCGTTGTGGTAAAGTACTTATTAATTAAATATATCAAATATATTAGAAAATGACTTTTTATTTCATAATAAAGAAAGTAATACAAGTATTTTATAAATTCTATAGAAATATAATTAAATTATAAAATATAATATTCAAATAATAATAAATAAGTATATTTGATTCAATTAAATTTAACAATTATCTGCGAATATTTTTCTTTAATTTAAAATTTTATAATCTTTTATTAAATTCTCTTTTTCGAAAAATTTAAAAGATTTTGTAAAATTATTTTTCAATTCAAACAAAAATTTTATAAAAATAATTATTTTATTATATATATCAAAACGGGTATTTTTACCATCCTTCAAATTTATTAAAAAAATCCAACTTGAAATTGAATTTAAATTTGAATATGAATATACACACGTCACAGATTTGAATAGATATTTTTTTACTTATTTTATGTAGTAAAAGTAAATTATTTTTACGCTTCTAATATTGGATATTTATGTATTTGTCTTGATTGCACAACAAACTTTTTTTCACATCGTTTTTTTGACGTTTTTAATTATTTAAAATCATTCTTGATTAATTTTTGTAAATGGAATTGAAAAAAACAAAAGAATATGAATACATATATCTTAATGTTTGCATAAATTAGTTATATTTAAATGAAAATGTTTTTTAAGCCCATGAGTCGTACCGTAAAAACAGAAACAGAATCGTTAATCGCCTACGCAATTATTTTAATCAGTCTTCTTTCACCCACTCATGTATTCCTCAATCACTCACTTATCTTGTTTACGTATTTATCCACTTGAATAATTAAATTTTTATTCGTCTATTTATCATCTGCACTTATTTTAAACAATTGTTTTTGTATTTTAATAATGTGAAAAACTTCTATTTCGTACCCCTGTATGATATTATATTAAATTCAATATAAAGTTTTATTTTAAAGTTGAATTTTCAACATCATTTGTTTCCTCTTTTTATTAAAAACATTATAATAGAACTAACAAAGAAGAACATTTTAAAAAAATTTAAAAAAATTTGTTTCTTTTCATTTTCATATTAAAAAATGTATTGTATTACACAAAATTATTCTTGTTTTTGATAAAATATTATTTTACAAACATAGTCTTAAAATAATTAATATCAATTACTTGTGTTTGATCATTAATTAGAGAAAATATAAAAAATGTGAATAAATAAATTAACTAAATTTTTTAGTTTGTGTTTTCCCTAGTTAATAGTTAGAATAATCAATATATTCTTTTTCGCAGTCATTGTATCACCAGAATTAAATTATTTTTAGAAAACTTGTATTCTAAGAATAAAAATTAAAATTATATCCGTTTTTAAATTTTGATATTATATAAATTAGATTCGTGAATATAATAATTATTTTATAATGAAATTTAAAATTTAAATAAATTCAATTTAAAATTTAATTTAAAATTTACAATAACAAGAGCAAGTTTTTTTAATAACCCAATACATAAAAATGAATAATGGAATTTTATAATAATATATTAATATTAAATAAATTTATAAATATATAATAAATTTGGATAATCTTTCGGAATAAAATTAGTAAAAAACATAATGTGTAGTGTAAATAAAATTTAATTCAATATTATCATCAATGAAACAAATTAATAACAATTATGAGAAGAATATTAAAACTTTTTTAATAATTTCTTAAAAATGAATTTAATGCTTGTATGAAAATCCTTATGATGATTTTAGTCTTTCCGTGATCGAAAATGATGAGAATACTATGTATTTATATTTGTTTAAAATCATTATTGACTCTTTTAGATATTTTAATTTTTATAATCAAAATGAATCTCAATTATAAAAAAATAAAATTAGGTTAAATCTTTTACATCAATTTTGATTTGAATAATAAATGTAGATGGGCTTTCACAAAGACGTATAAATGAATGTTACAAGTCAAATAAACTTAACGTTCATATTTTATATTTACATTTAATATTTACATTGTAAAAATATTATTTTTTTTAATATGTTACATTAATTATAACATGTATTATTAACAAGAGTATGTTATTAAAAAAAATAACATTATAATAATTATTTTTTATATAATTTAAATGGGTAACTTAATAATTTTCAGTTATTTGTCATTAATTATTTATTTTATTAAAAATTATTAATGATAGCTTCAAAAATAATCTAAATATTTAAATAGGTTAATATTTTATGAGGAATTTGATTTAATTGTGTACAGTTAATTTAAATTATTTGTGATATCAAACTTTCATTGATATCTTATTATGCATAAAGATCATATAATACCCATTCAGCAAATGCCAATAACTTCTTAGATTGGTTTTGTTGTTACTATAAATTAATATTGTAATAAAATTCAAAAAGTTAGAAGCTTGACGAAATCATTAATGAATATGAAGTTTTTATAGTTCTAGTATTCAGATAATTAACTTGAATGTTAATTCTATTAGTCTATAAAATATTTTAGAAGTACTATAAATGAATGAGGATCCAACATAAATTCGTATGGTAATGATTTGGTGTAATTGAATAAACCGTATTAAACAATAATGAAAAAGCAAGTATCACCAAATATCAATGGAAGATGAAATGAAATTCATTGAGGAGGAATCCAATATTTTCCGACGTCCGAATGCTCTACGACGTCAGTAAGCGTCATGACTTCTACGTCACAAATTCTCGGAGAGTATGTCACGTATTATTACGTCACAGAATGCACTGGGGACGGGTTGTGCTTGTGAATGGCGGGAGGATCGAGATATACGCATGGCTGCTGCCCGAATTAATGTCTCCTTCGATTTTTCCCTTTTACTCTCCGTGGTTCCGTGCCCGTTTGCGTGCATATCGACCCCATAAACATTTCTTCCCTCTCTCTCTCTCTCTCTCTCCGTGTAGCTTTTCTCATAAACACATGCTCAAGCTCACCTTGTTTCCTTTTATTGTACTTTAAAAGCACGCTTACAATGTCTGCACGAGTACTTTATTACAAATATTATGCCCGACTCAGTTCTTAGCTCCTCCATCACAATTTTTTTTAGTATTTCCGTATTACTCCTACTACAATTCCCTCTTATATACACACGCACTCTGAATGAAACATTATGTTATTGATATTTTTTAAAGTGGGACTTTTCCGACGTTCGAATAGAGGATGAAGGCCAAACTTTACCATAATTTACTCAGTACTTAAGGTACTCAGTACTTCAAAGTGGATTTTATGGTAGTGAGAGTCCTGTGTGGGTGTTCCTGTCATTTTGTAGTAGAAGACCCTTGTAAATACGTTTCAGAAGACATGGGCCTTTGTGCAATTAATTTATCGATACGAATGGTGTGTTCGGGTTGCCTTTCGATCGATTCATCCTATACACACATACACACACATATATATATATATATATATGTATAAGATCCCTATCTCAGTACTACAATTAATTTATATAAGAGTCCTTTAACTGCTTTTGACCTTCGAGTTATTCCCAACAATATATTGGCTCTTTTAATAATTAATAGAATCTCAGTTTGACCACGTTTTTTTAATCACCATGGCTTTAACAAAATTCGCCTTAATTAATTAAATGACGATATTTTATCGCTTATAATACTTATAGTCTTGAAAATCCATTCTTAACGCACCTTTATAAATTAATGTAGCTCGCTCTCTAGGGAAGAGTAGAATAATTATCACTATGACGTATCAAATAAATATTTTACATTTTTATTAAGTATCATAATAAAATCCTCGTTCACTTTGGTCAAAATTTTAGTCAATCATTATTCCTTATTTGATACAGATAATGATTTCTGCTGAAAAAAACAATAAATTTAATTCATGACAGGTTTTAATTTTATAAATACCATGACCAAAAAAAAATATTCTTTGATTTTTTATTATAAATTTATATTTTTCATAATATAACTGCTCTTGTAATTAAAGTTTCATTTTTAAATACAGAAATTATTATTTCATTATTTGATGTTATTAAAAAAGACAATATTCCGATTTTTCTATACAGTTATCTATTATTAAAATCATAAACAGAATTGATTTGGTATGTTGAAATAATCATAATATAAAAAGTATATAATTTCTTTGGTAACACAACTTTACCATTAATCTTTATGCTTTCGTTTCATTGAATGAACGTAGTTTTGATTCTGTATAATAAATATTGTAAAAATAAAATCTCTATCGGATAAAGTTCAAAAACTCGTTCGTAATATTTAGCATGGATAAACTATTAGTTAATAAACAACGGTGATAAACTAGCCAAACTATAATTACTTAAACTTTTTAACTGCGACTTTTTTGCATATATATTAGTTAATGTTCAACAATTATAGTATTCAATTAGTGTACTATAGATGTTTCAATAAATATATAAATGATAAATCAAAAGCTTTAAATGCATGTAAATCTTGATCTTTTTATTATTTAAATAAATTTTAAACTTTTATCAAAATATATTCTTTGGTTAACATAAATAAATAAAGTTTTTTATAGAACTTTCATTCTAAATTATTTTAAAAAAAAGTAGTTTCTATTACCGTTTGATTTTCTGCCTTATCTTATTTTGAATATTTTACTTAAAAAAGAATTATGTAATTGTATTATCACACTTAAATTTATACAGTATATTAGATCTTTAATTTTATTAATGTAAGTCATGAATAATTTAAATTTACGATTAATTGAGTATTTTTTTATAAGTAAATCTTAAATTTTATTTTCATATATGTGAAATTTTTTATTTTATCGTGAAATAAATGACTATATTGGCTTTTAGTTGATATACAATTAGTTCAAAATAACTAAATTACGTATGATTTGTAAACAGAAATTTTAGATGTAATAAACTCGCGCAATTTGTTAGAACTGTGTTCTAAATATTGTACAACATCATTTCCTGTCTATTTCTATTTAACTACTATGCGTTTGAGAACTAAATGTAGTAATTATGAATACATCTGAAATTTTCCTCTTTCATAAATTTTCCTAAATAAGCCTCTGACTCGAATAATATAAATGTTTTGTCGTATTAATAAATACTCAAACAACTATTAATTCTGCTATAAAAGATTAATTTACAAAGATTTGAGATCTTACCAACTTAGATTAAATATAATTCTTTTTTACGGGATATAAATAGCATTTCTTGAATATTAATAAGACGCTTATATCTAATATTTTGATCATCAAGGTTTCTCTTCGATAATATGTATGTAATCATATGTGGTCTGTAAGGATTTATATAGGAAAAACGGTTTGATGTCCAAAATTGATGTATAAAGTGACTTCTATGCTTTGGTTTTATTCACCCTTGATCCCCCTTCAACACACATAAAAATAAATAATGCTATATATGACGTATAACTGAGAGAAGAAGAGAAGAGAGAAGAAGAGAGAAGTTATACAAACTCTTTTTCGAAAATGTATTATTAATGTTTTCATAAAATCAAAGGATAAATTTGGTCTTATTTTTTTATATATATTGTTTGAATTCTCAGCATAATAAAAGAAAAGCAGAATATTTTAAGAAAAACTATTACTATTAAATCAATATAAAGTAGGATTTCGAGGTATTGAAAAAGACTGTTACTTGGGATCTTTAATATTAACGGCACTTACGACTTGACAATTTTTTTCCTTTACTTTTTAACACGTTTTTTTAATATATGTATATATATTATTTTTTCTTATTTCTATTTTTAACTTCATATATAGGATATGTACATTTTTAGAACAATAAAAATTGAAAAAACCTTCAGAATAATACAATCCTGATATATTATTATTTATCACATTTTAATATTTCAAAAATTCACTTTTTTGCTGCTATATTTCAATTTTATTAGACACAAATACTTATTAATAAGAATTATACTGCTTAATAAAAAATAAAATACATTAATATACATTTAAAATTTAATTCACTTTATATTAAAAAAAATATATTATTAAATTTTTTTTGTCTAATATTTCATCAATTTTTTGTAGAATGATTTTTCATTTGTATTACTCATTTAATAATATATATTTTCAAAAAGCAAGAAAAAACATATACTTAAACTGAATATTAAAAAATATTAATAAATAAAAAATTATCGTAAATTTTTTTCCGTAAAATTTTTAAACACTATTTTAAATATGTTTATTATTTTAAAAATCAACTTTCAACTAAATTATTAATAGTTTTAATATTTAATATTTAGTTATAGTACAGTCTATAATCTCATTAAATATTTTAAAATAATAAACGTGAGAAAAAAAATTAATTTTTAGATTATTATCAATAAATCGCTATACATGTAATTAATAATAATTACAATTTAAATTGTATATGAATTATTAAAACTAAAACTAATAAAATAATGAAACTAGTAAACAAATTTTATGAAGCATTAATTGTAATGTACTCGTAAAAAACTTATTTACTTAACGTATAATGTATTATTAATGGAACACTTAGTTATTAATTTAAGCATTATTTTAGGAAACCTAATTTATCCAATACATAAAATACTTGCACATGTTTTTACTTACACTTTGTAATCAATCATGCAAACATTTGACTTAAAGGTTTTTAATTTATATAAATTTATTTATTCTATAAAACGACAATTAGTGTATTATTTTAATATGAATATATTTTTTATAGATTATAATTATATTAATAATTAGTTAGATAGGTAGTTTTTTTAATATTTGTTAAGCCATTAATAAAATAAATTTGAGTTTTTAATTTAAGGATATATTTAAGTTTTCAAAAAATAATATAAATTTTTGAATTTTATACACGTATAAGATTTTATAGAATACAAAAAAATAAAATATTCTCCAAAAATATATTTAAAAAAAAATAAAAAAATAATTCTTTGTGAATAATATATAAAAGTAGATAAAAGGAAAATTTTTTTAATATTTTTTTAACGTGTGAATTATTTAAACTGTAAAAAATAAAACTTTTCATCAAACAAACAAACAAAGCAAACAAACAAAACAAACAAATGTACATTTTACTTAGTTTGCATCTGGTATTGAAAATATCTCAGTCAAGTAGTATACTTCCTTTGCTGCTTTAAAATCTCAAAATCATATTTATGTTCTAAATTTATTCAAACAACCGGTGTGTGGAATAATGTGTATATGTAAATTTATCTCCAATAACCCTATAATCCTGTAGTTAAACTTTAGAGTTTCTGATCTATTGCAAACATTTACAATTTACTATGATAAACAATTTACAAGGGTATGGTCACATATTGTATAACTATGTACTTATAAATGTTTATGTGCGTGCAGGTCACTGCTATCAGAGTCGCAAGGGTATAATATATGGCGGTGTTTAAAAAGCCATAAATCCCTTGTACGATGATGCACTTGGAATGCTAATTGAAAGGTAAAAAAGAGTAGATACAATGTTAAAGTAACCTTCGATCGACATGAAAGTCATAGGCGTTATGTTTCAGGGAATTAAGAATGGATTATCGTGGTTCTTTCTATAATTTTAAGTTGTTGTTCCATACTAATTAAAATGCTAAAAAAGGAATTTGTGAATCGATTTCTTCCTTAATTTGCATGCTTAAATAATTTTGAACGCAATTCCTTAATATTTATGCATTGCTTTGTAAAATTTTCATACTTTTTTTTCAGAAAAAACTAGAATTTAGTTTTACGATTGTTATTCCGAAATATTTAAAATAATGTAAAAACACATAAATTAAAAATATGAAAAATATCATTACTATTTAAGGCTTTGCACAAATTTTAATAAAGTATTGTTACGAAACAGTATAAGAACGTATTGAATCAAAATATTGTATTGCCTTTTTTAGATTACTTAATTTACTTAAAAGACATAGTACGACTAAACTATTATACAATTACAAATCAATGATATAATCAAATTTCCTCTACATATATTTAACAAGAAAAAATACAAAAAATTGCCCAATTCAAAGTTATCTTCCGAATCAAATGAGTCTCCATGCCTATACTTACCTTCCTATTATTTCCTGTACCACTAATATGTACGTAGTTATGTTATGGAGTTAGTTACTCTGGCTTTTGATAACCAAACCGAATCTTTGTTGCTTAATTTTCCTTTAATTTGCTCAGGGCATTATCAAGTCGATCAAAGGAACAATTTATAATCGATAGGAGGTTAGAGATGGACGCGCGAGCCTGGCAAATGATGACGTAAGTCTAAAATGGCGGTACATAAGCCCAACGGACGTTGGCACCGGCGATATCGATTTTCCAGCTCCGCTCTCACGGTATCCACGGCAGCAACTCTGTCCGCCCACGCGAAACCTCCGCTCGAAATTTCGCCAATACATACGCGTATTATTATGTGGCCTTGTCGATAACAATATCACGGGACCACACGAGTCCAAACCTCCGGACACAATGCTAGAGCCCAACAATAAAGCTCCATTCCTTAAAAACGACTGCTCAAAAGTGAAATGCCTGGGGGAAAAACAAAAAATTTAGCAAAAAAAGAGCTGGGCGGTTCTGTGTGCTTGCGGTTTTATAGGTCAAAAAGTAAGCACTTTAAACAGGTGAATGATATTAGGGAATCGCTTGGGGCAAGAAGCAATTAGATAATCTCAGTACTTGTACGTTTAAAAACTTCTCTCTCATTTCTTGATCCTTTAAGCTCTATTAAGATTGCACCGGCTTCTTTATTCCGTAATTAATTTTTTACCCAATCTTAGATTTTTAAATACAGTGTTCGTGGAAGGATATTTGCGCGATAAAAAAAATATAAGATGTTTCTTCGGGTGGAATAAGTAATTTATCGTGTTTTTTCGATATTAAATTTTTCATTAAAATAAATGGCTTTGTGTTCTTTTTTAATTAATATTTTTCGTTAGCAATAATTTTAAGGAATCTCAAATCGTTTATATTGTTATTGTACTATTATAAAAATTAATCGTTTCATCGTAGTTTTATAAATGTTTATTTATGACATTTTTTATCAAGTCTTGAGTTTATTAATAGGATGTCCAGTCCAGAAAACTAGTATTTAGATGAGAAATTATATTTATCAATACTACGAAATACTTAAACTATACTATATGAATTACTTTAGTAGATATCCATATTAAATATACTATTATGAAATAAATGTACCAGTATTAAATAATTATTTTTCAGAATTTTATGCTATTATTAAGTGATAAGACAGTTATTTTTTTATTTTAAATTTTTTAATAGTTAATTTTATATAATTGAAATAAAAAAAAAATTAATATAGATAAATAAATAAAGTTAATTTTTGATGAATATTTTTGCAAAAATTACTATGTTAAAAGATCTAGTTTTAAATTAAATTAATTAAAGATAAATTAAGCTTGAAATATTCACAAGTAACAAATTTGAATAAAGCGAAATAAATTAAAATGATTATAAAGTATACGACAGGAAGAAAAAAATAAAACTTATCACAAGTCTAGAACGGTCTTTGATTAAAGGAGATTTTAATTCGCTTATTCGTTATTACTACTTTATGAATTTTATTTCTATTATTATATGTATATTTTTCTTAGACTTTATTGCTTCTTCAAAATTTTAATTTAAACTTTTAATTTAAAAAATATTTTACTTAATTAGGTTCCTCTAATATTGGTCGAAATTTGTTTAAAAAAGCTTATAATCCATGAAATAAAGGAATAAAACAATATTATAGTAAATAAATATAATAATTTAGTATAATTAATTATAATACTGACATTAAATTTCCTACTTTTTGCTAAATTAAATAAAAAAAAAAAAATTTGTAAGTGACTCTTGAATAATTCTTTACTCTTTATACAATCATCTGTTAACGATATTTGAACTACATTTTCTTATAGAAAATTACTTATTCATTTTAATTTTTTAATTGCATCAATTTTTTCAAATTTATCAAATGATTAAAGAAATTTTTTAGTATAATTTTGTTAGCTACTGATCCAAAAAGGATTACTAACTTCATCTATAAATATCTGTCATCAATAATTAACTATTAACAAAAAAATAAAAGTGAACAGAAATCATACCCTTATAGAGTTATAGAGTTATATTTGTGATTTATAAATTTTCTGTAGTTTCAATATTTCTCAATTTTTATACTGAATTTATGCTACTCATATTGTGCCACCGCATAGGATAAATCGAATGACACACATTCGAATATCCACGGGATGTTTGATTCTCGACAATGGGAATCGATTTACGTTGTTTATGTCTATAAGCAACGCTAGTTATGGAGATACGTATAAAAAGATATATTTTCCAATGACGGCAAATATCATATGATCGGTTGTCGACACAGCAATTTTAGTTATATATATTGATCGATCGTTATCTCATGTTTCATCATTTTAGTCTTCACTTAAGTGGCCTCAATATCGTGTAGATCAATTTCATCTCTTTATGAAAAAACATCCCGGTATACGACTATTCTACTTGTATAGAAATCCTAAGATACTTATTATAAATTTGACCAATCCTATTCTCACTTAATATTCAAATCAATTGAATTTAATTATCTGCATTCAAATTATTATTAAATATTCAGAACGATAAGTTTTTTACAGTATTGTTTTAATATAACTATGTACTCGTAATATTTTTTTTAATATTGTTTGTAAGGATTAATATATTTTTTAAAACGTCAAGATGTTTTTAATTAAAAAAATTTGAAAAATTAAGAAAATAATTTTAAAAAATGAAAAAATGTAGATATTAATTGAGAACCAAAATATTTTTATTTCAAAATGAAAATTTAAAGTATTTGGTAACGTGGAATATTTCATTTCTCAGTTTTTTATTACATATTGTTAATTATGTAGTAGAATTTTTAAAAGTTAAATAATTGAATCAAGTTTTGTATTTATGCATAAAAAATACATTATATTTTTATTATTACTTTTATACTGTTTTATAAATATTTAATAAGCTGTATTATTTAAATTATTTTATTTTTTTTAGATATTAATATAAGTTTACTAAAACTTATAAATCGAAAAACGTATAAATATTTATTTTAAGTAATAGTATTTACATTATAATTTTAATTATTAATATTTTTTAATCTTTTAATTATTAGCGTACAATATTAATTAATTTATTTTTAACTATTTTTTCAGAAAATACTGATGCGATAAAAATTTATTATCTTAAGCATCTTCTTCATTTCATTTAACTTAAATAAAAAGTCGTTACGTAATCTGAATTAATTTTTTCAGTGTCGTCTTCGAAGTTAACACTTTTTTTGACTTCCTTAATTGACTACTCACAAGTGGAAGAAAAATAAATTGTCAAATTATTTTTCACATTTCTATAATTTTTCATTAAATTATATCAAACATGTTATCTTACAATTATAACTCTGTGAGTTTGTTAATTAATTAAAATACATAGTTTTATCATTATTTTAAAACTAATATAGATGTATAAAAATAAATTAATTTTTTAATCATGAGAATAAATAAAAAAAATAAGAATAAAGGAACACTAGTAAAAATCACGAAATAGAATAAAATCTGCTTATAAGATTACATTCATCTCAGTACTGCAGAAGATTATCATAAACCTGCATATATACATATAACTACTTAATCCCAACAAACAATTTAAATTGTTCTAGAATAAATTTAATTTTTTTGTAAAGAATATAAAAACCAGTTATATTGAAATAGAATATCGTTAAATTCAAGTCCATCAATAAGCAGTGAGTTACTTTGTTATTTTTAGCTCCGGTTTAATATCATATAAAGTATATCATATTATTTATTTGAATAAAACAATCATATATATAAATAGAAGTATATTTTGAATAATTTAATTTCTGGAATTAAATGATCAATTTATAAAGTATTATAAAAGTATTATAAAACTATGGATATTATGAATTATAAACTTTTTTCATTTCACTCTTAAGTAGAAACCATAAAAGTTGTAAAATTGTGTATTTCAATATTAAATATAATAATTTATGGTTTTCGTGATTCTATTAGGATTACGATAAATTATATAATTCTTGTATAAAAGTATACAAATAAAGCTAATAAGTGTTATATAAATAAACTTTATTTATATTAAACTTATACAATTATGAAACTTATACAAAACTTAATTTAATACGAAATTCTACGTGTACATACTTCAGCTATCAAAGATAAAATCACTTCAAGTCAAAATTTGGAGTTGCTTATACACAGTATAGAAAAAAAAACTAGTTAAATAATTCGTAGTTAACTCACTATAACTTTAATATTAATCACAATAAAGTGGGAATAATAATATATATTCATGAACAATAAATTGAGCGTTGATATTATCAACAAAAAACAAAAAGAAAAAGAATTTATCATTTGTAAATATAAATAATATAAAAATTTATAAATAAATTATAATCAAATTTGGAGCTATAGAATTATTTTTTTAAGGAGTAAAATTATCAGCTGAAATGTGTATCCCAAAGCTAATATCGATTAGCTACAAAGAAATTCCTTCACACTTTTTACGTTGAATACTCAATCTTAAATATGATTACGCAAGTCAATTGTTGTATTTTTGATAATGTGAATATGGTAAAGTGGAGGTGTAAGGAGGCTTGATTCTCGAAAGCTCTTACGAGTATCGATTGGCGCTCGACGGACAGCAAAAAATTATTGTAAAACAACATTCTTAAAAAATGATCTAATTGTTTGCGAGAGAGATTCTTAAATATGGTTGTATGGAGTGGTAAAGGACCGGTTGACCCAGTGGAACCTTGATCACGGAGACAATTGACGTCTGGCCAAGTCGACGAAGTGCGCCAGTCTCTTTCCGATCGCCACGCGGGTGCGGCCTTTCTTCCTCCTTTTACTTGTGTTAGTGCGGGTAATGCTTTTCGTACGTCGATGAGACGTGGGCACATGCGCGTGGACGTCGGTCACTGAAATTTCCGAGCTATCAACCATAAAAATCGAATTGCCGAGGTTCATGCTCGAATGTCTTTTAAAATGGATAGCCGGACGAATTAATTGAAAATTATGTGGATAATAAAAAGTTTCGCCTAATTTTTATTCCATATCGTTCGATTTTTAAGATCTCGAATATGCAGTGTTGCTCGTTTTAAGTTGACTCAGTGTATAAATGCTTATAAAATGTTCTGAAATCAATAAAATTCTACATGTTTCTTCTTTAATATGATGATTTATATTAGGATAACATAAGTGTGAATTATTTTTATCAATGTGGTATAAAAACAAATGTTACTACAGTGTGACTACAATGTCAAAGATACATAAAAGTTTTATTATAAAAAACGATAAAAAATATACATAACTCTATTGACGACAACTTGAATTACAATATCACGAGAATATTTGCAGTAAATTTAAAATTATATAAAAAATCAATCACGTATTAATGTATATGATAAACCTGTAATTTTCCTATTTGAAATAAAGTACTCAATTATTTTTTTATGAAAATTACCCATTTGAAATAATTAATAATTATGTTTAAGTTTTTCTTTATTATTATTTCTAAAAATAACAAAAAGAAAGAAAATTATTTTGCTGTTTTATAATTGTTTAAAATTAATATTACGTATAAATCATGTATTTATTGTACATACATAATTTATATTTTTAAATATTAAAATCAATATTAAATTTAATAAATATTTATGCTAAATCAATTTTAACAGTAGATTCTTTGAAAATTAACATACAGTTTTTAATTAATAATGATTACATTTTTGTACATATAGATCCAAAATAAATTATTAATTTGTAATATCAATAATATTTTACAATGAGTTGTATTTTAAATATTAATTACAATTATTAATTGTTACATTTTGTAATAAAACATATTTAGACATTTGAGATCAATAAATAAATTGTATATGTACATATGTATGTGTGTCTGTGTGTGCGGATGTTTGCCTATGAGTTTGATTATATTATTGGGATATTGTGAGAATGCAGAGTTTTTATGTTAGCGTATGGTTAGAAAAGAGAAATCAAAACAAATAAAAAATAATTATATTTACAGAAAATGCCATCGTTGGTGAAAAGACAGGCGCCACTGCCGACGACAGTGGAGGACGAGGTGCAAAGTAGCACAGTCCTAACGACTATTAGTCAAAATATTACTCAAACTATTAGTCAAAATTTCACGACGTTAAAGCCTACCACAGCCGTTGCAGAGGAAACGGGAGCGCCATGTAAGTTTTGCAACTATTAGCTTCGCAATTATGCAAATGATTAAAAATTATACAAATTCTTTAGTCGAGAAGTTTATCTACTTTAACAATCATTTGCTCTCTGTTATTATATATTAAACTGTATAAATTACCTTCTGTATTACTGTATTTTCGAGGAAGTTACATATAAAGTGCTTTTTGATAAAAGGACTATTATTATGATTTTGAAGTAAGTAAATCAGAATAAATGTATGGTTTATTTCAGTAATCACCACGACGGACGTAGAACCTATCAGTACCACGACTATCAGAACTACTGTAAAGTCTATGGAGGCAAATATTGAAAAAGTCGTGGAGAAAGTTGCCGCTGATACAGATATGCCTTCCTGGGGTGTCGTCACTATTTTTATTGGTAATTATTCAAAATAATTTATATGGTTATGCGTTTGAGGATACAATAAAGGTTATACAATACATTGTTACACACACAAGTTTTCTTTTATCATTCCAAAGAGAACTGTATGCGATTGTGCAATTATACAAATTGGACATAGATATGTTCTCTCATATTACGACAATAAAGAGTAGAATAAATATTTTCATACAAAAAATGTTATATTTTCTTACAATGAATGTATAAAAACTACAAATTGTACTGTGATTATTGTAGTAATCTAACCGTAACGAAATCAAATTCGTTTTTATGTTAAATGATCAACGATGCTACCAACTGCTATATTAATAAAAATTAAATTGTATGTTCCTGGTAAGAATTTAATAAATGCAATTATTAATCCCTAAATTTTAATATATATATATACATTTTTAATTTGCTTAAAAAAAGTAGCATTTATAAAACATCTTGATAAATAATAATATATTTTTTATATTTCACCTCAGTTATCTATTCTTGTATATTACTTTATAAAATTTATTTTTATTATATGTTTATTATTAAAAATTGTAACTAATTTTAAATTATACAAATTTTTATTAATACATTATATATTTAAAGTTATATTTATAAACGTAGTGTAATATTAACTACACGATACACGTCATTCATGACATAACGTTATGTTGTTTTAAATTATATTAAGCATCGAAAAGGACAACGCGTTGGTTATCGAAACATTGACGGAAAAAATTAAAAGAAAACTTATTAATTTAAGCTCAAGAATAAATATTATAGAATGGTAATTACTCTTGGGTAAATACATTTTTATCTATTTTGAATGACTACCTGGGTTTTTGATTTTTTGACATGATATTAACATTGTTTTTTAATTTCAAATAAAATATAAGAATCAAATAGTAGTGATCTTTAATTATGTATTCAAGAGGAACATTTTAAATTCCTATTCAAATAATGTACGAAAAAATATTTACATAGGATCTATTTAAAAATATACGCAATAATCAAAATCTTGTTTCTTTATAGCCATAGCTCTACTTATACTTGGATTTTGTGGATTTTGCATAAGAAGATTCTTTCGCAAGCGACGCTCCAAAGATGGAAAGAAGGGCCTCAAAGGAGCAGTTGATCTCAAATCTGTTCAACTGCTCAGTACCACGTACAAAGATAAGGTTATATCAATTGTCTTTAATCATTAACTTTAATTTTTCTTTTAAGTTCTTTTTTATGAATTTTATACAAATAAAGAATTTCCTTCTATTTTTTTAGGTACAGCCAGATATGGAGGAACTTACCGATAATATAGAGGAACCTGACGATGGTGACAGTAAGCAGAACGAAGTCAAACTTGGGAGGCTTCAATATAAGGTGAGATTATAAAATCACATATTTTTCTCATTAAATTGTTTATTTAGTTGGAAAAGCAGGTAAAAGAAAGCACAAACATACTTCTTTGATTCAATAAATTTGATTAAAATTATTAATCTATTCAAATATAAAATGTTTCAATACCATTCAATTGTTCCACTAAAAATACTAGAAATATAAAAAATATTTCATAGATTGAAGTATATAAAAATAAATAATAATACATACAAGATATCTTTGTTAATTTAAAAATAATTTTTATATATTTTAAATTAAAATTAAAATTTTTAAATGTTGACGATCAAAAATTTATTAAAATTTTATAAATTATGGACTTTATTAAAAAAAAATTACTATTTAAACTTATGGCAAATAAATGATGCATTATATTATAAAACTTATGTCTAAATTTTAAGCAACTTTTAGAGTTTTCAAAATATAAATAATAAATAAAATTAGAATTAGTTATTAAGTCCATATTACAAAAAATTTGTAGATTATCCACCTATTATTTTAACTATTTAAAAAAAAAGAAATAATAAATAAAAAGCAATATAAATTTATTCATTATATAAAAACTTCATCTGGAATATGTGTCGTTCATAATGTTAATTAAATAATGAAATAAAAAAATCAAATAACATTACGTAGTAGATGATTTGAATTAATGGTATCCGTCTAAATCCTTGCACATTCTTTTACACATAGGAAGAGAAACTGCCTATGTAATACAGCAGAGAACGAGTTTTCTGAAAATTATACGATAAAATATAAATTTATTTTACAGCTGGAATATGACTTCAATTCGAACAGCTTGGCGGTAACTGTAATAAAAGCCGAAGATCTTCCGGCTCTTGATATGGGCGGTACATCTGACCCGTATGTCAAAGTTTACTTACTACCTGACAAAAAAAAGAAGTTCGAGACAAAGGTACATAGAAAGACACTGAATCCTGAGTTCAACGAATTGTTCACGTTTAAGGTGAATATATTTACATTTTTCTTCTAATACATTTATCCATTTAATCCTAATGTAAGATCTAAAAAAATACACTTTCGATTTTGTTTGAGATTTGAATTCCCGGGTAAAAAAATTTGTTGACGCGAAGCAGAAATTATTGGATACATTTAAAATTAAAATAAACACGCTTTAAACGTACAGACAATTTAATTTCTAGGCAAGATCATTGTATATTAAATGATTTGACAGAGAAATACTTGGACCTACCGAAATTAATGAATCTAGGGAATGTTTAATTAAAAAATTATTAAATTTTGTCCATTTAATGTTTTTTTTTCTGGAATTCCCTTCTCTCTCTAGTGCTCTGATTCGATCTTCGTTGAATTCTCATATGAAATTACAAATTATATATATAAATAGAATCTTTCTAAATGAAATAAATCGATAAATTAAGTTTATAATACAAATATATGCACTTGCAACTTATAACTTATCCCTTGGTATAAAAATAGCCTTCCACTGAATATCGAAAGAAAAGATATAATATACGCTATTTAATACTTATAATTATTGGAATTATTTATTTATATTTAATATTATGTCGATTTACGAGAACCGACTTACTATACACACCACAGTTACGTTAATTAAATTACGTCATATAATTTCCCATAGATTTTTTTTTCCTCGAGAAATACATTCCTGGAGAAACCTATTTTATTTACCTTTTTCTATTTTTATATTATATCACTCGAGATCGATGTGTGCATTTTCTCATCCTAATGGCAGTTCGAATCAGCATTTTTTCAAAATATTCGTATGGATTCGATTTATAACGAATCAGCCTCTACTATATTCGTTCATCTCAATATTCAAAAGCTGCATAGATCTAAAAATGAAAATTAGTGGAAACTGCGACGTAACAAATTTGGGTCTAGACGTAAGATAAATTCAGATTCATACGAAGTAGAATAGGAAAGAGAGAAAAAGAATAGTAAGTGTAAGTCAATTCAGGGCAGTAGTTGGTCGAAACTAACACACATGCGATCACTTCACTATCATACTTTACAGAGTTATTTCGTTTCTATTTATATAATACATTCGTAATTCTTTTATGATGTAGTTATAATAAGAATTTTTCTATTCTAATTTTTCATATTTTCTATAAAAATACCGTTGATTGATGATTTTTATTTGTATTTAAATGAAAAACAGTAGTATTTAAAAATTTATATATTTTATTCATAAGACTATAGGTTGTTGATATCGATTTACCACATAAAGTATATACGTCTATTAAAGAGAATATCAAAAAAGAGATAAGTTAAATTATGTATACAAAATAATTAATATAAGTTTTGTTTTAATATTATAATAAATCACTTGAAATATTAATTTAAAAGCATTAATTTTATATAATTATATATATAAATAAAAAAAATATTTGATTTGTACACTAAATCTCAATAAGTAACTTTGCTGTAAAAATTAATAATAATAATTAATTTAACAATGTTATAATAATAGAAATAAACTATATGAAATACAATCATTTATTTTGGTAAAATCACAAAATAAAATAAAAAATTCTATTATCATAAATTTAACAGCGATGTTAAATTAAACTAAATATTGCTTGAACTTTTTACAGGGCGTACCATATGCTGATGCTATGAATAAGACATTAGTATTTGCGATCTTTGATTTCGATAGATTTTCGAAACACGACCAAATTGGAGAAGTAAAAGTGCCACTTTGTCAGATCGATTTGGCACAAACGATTGAGGAATGGCGGGAATTACAGAGTGTTGAAGGCGAAGGTGGTCAGGTAAAATAATATATTATTCATATATTAAAATAGGAATCATTTCATTATATTTTAAATAAATAATTTTAAGTTTAGTTAATTAATAAAGTGACATGCTAATTCTTTTAAATTTAAACTAGAAAATAGCTAAACGTTATTTCAGTATATAATGTTATTTTCATCTAATGTATTTCTACATTGTCATTAATATAATAATAAAGTTAAAATTTGATTTTATAAAGTTTTAAATTTACTTGTATGAGTTTCAAAAGTTTTTATGAGATTCGTTAAATAATATAATTACTTTTACTTTACGCACCTAACACATTTTTTCAAGTTCACAATTAAATAGAAGTAGTTTGTGAAAGTACATAAAGTTAAAGCATCTCGTATATATATATTTCATGAATAATATAAATGAAATAAATTTATTTAATAAGTAATCAAAGTTTTCACAAAAAATTTAAAGTTATTTAAAATTCGATGATTGTAACGGATGAGTAAAAATATTTTTAATATAATTATTATATGAAGAAACTTTTTTTTTCTTTATAGTATTTTACATATTAAATATATTTCTACCTAAATTTTAAATAGAATTAATATGAACATTAATACATTATCTTTGTATCATATTCAATATAAATATTTAGGGTTGTGATATAATTTATGAAAAAAATATAATAAATAAAAAAGTAATATAAAAAATAATAATGTACCAATAAAAATCGAGGTATCAATCAATATAATTATAATGATTATAATCTTCGAAGAAAAAATATTATTAACACTACCATTGTGATATTTATTTTACAGGATAACAAATTGGGTGACATCTGTTTCTCCTTGAGATATGTACCAACTGCTGGAAAATTGACAGTAGTTATTTTAGAAGCGAAGAACTTGAAAAAAATGGACGTTGGTGGTCTATCTGACCCATATGTTAAAATTGCACTTATGCAGAATGGTAAACGTTTAAAAAAGAAGAAGACATCCATTAAAAAGTGCACTCTTAATCCATACTACAACGAATCTTTCACATTCGAAGTACCTTTTGAACAGATACAGGTGAACATATTAAAAATATTAAAACAAAGTAATTTTTCAGAAATTATTATTTACAGAAATAAAGTATTACATTAATATAATACTTTATTTCTGATTAATAATCTACATATAACATTTTTTAAATTAATATTTATTTTGAGCAATTAATGCAAGGATTAAGCATTAGACTAGATAAATAATTAACTGCTTTTTTATAATACATTGAATGCCTTTACCATAAATTTTATATGGAATTTTAAATTTAGAAAATAAACTTTTCATACCGATTTAACTATTCATAGAGACTAAAGATTAAGAGATGAAAATATCGATAAATAATACAAGAATATTTGGTGTTGTGTTGTAGAAAGTAAATTTGATGGTGACCGTCGTCGATTACGATCGTATCGGTACATCCGAACCAATCGGCAAAGTAATTCTTGGTTATAACGCCAGTGGAACAGAGTTGAGACATTGGTCAGACATGTTGGCATCCCCGAGGCGCCCCATTGCCCAGTGGCACACGCTCAAGGATCCCGAAGATGGTGACAAGAAGGACTAAGATGGGAATTGTCAACCGTAACAACGGTGATTATTATTCTCTTGAGTTCATTCCCTCCGTGCGCGTACTACAAATAAAAACTGATGATAACTTTTATTATTATTCAAACTATTATTATTAAAAATGTTAATAATATGAAGAGTCAGTCTAAGTTATTCGTTTCGAGAAAATATAAGTTTGCATTAATTTTATGTTATTTATAATATATGGTGAGAATCTAATTTTAATCCAACTATTAGTTATAATTTGTAAATAAAATAAATTCAAAAAGCTTGTAAAAAACACTATGATATACAATTAATTATGTATGTGTGTTTTAATATATTTTTATTAAAAAATTAACAGGTGTAATATTCATTAAATCTTTTCATCAATGTATTCTAATAGAATTTATAGGTGCTATCATAAATTTAAATGAAATTATGACATTTACGAAATATTACGCAGTATTTACATTATGTAAAAAAGTAAAATAGTATGACCTTTTAATTATTAACAATTAATACATGAAATTATTATTCCATGCATAAAGATATATTTTTTTTCAGGACGTGAATTGAATCATTATTCAGAAGATTATTAAAAATAGAAATAAAAGAAAACAAAATTTGATAAAAATTGCTAAACAGTCTTATGTTTAATTAAATAAAATAAGAGAAAAAATGAAGATCTAATATAAAACTAATACCATCAACAAAGTTAGCTTTAACGATATGTTCTTATGAAGTATGGCGTCTTGTATATATACATACTATATCAGCTATACTTGTTTCTGTAGACATAATTATGAGTTTTAGAATGATTATTTTAGAGAAATGAAGAAGAAAACTAAACAAGAAATCATAATAATTTCTTTAAACGAAGCTATGATTATGCAAATTGCATTGTAAACTTACGCAATCAAAGAACTTCTTTTTGTAAAATATATTTATATGGTTAAGTTTAATTTCCATTTAAATGAATGTGTTATAAATAAAATTCTGAAATAGTTCAAATTTTAAAATAAATTTTAATTAAATTAAAAACATGACTCAAAATTCTTGACTGTACTCACTACATTTAAAAATATTTATATAATATATAATAATATAATATTTTAATTTATTACCTCAAAACATGTTCATTTTTACAAAATACACTAACTAAAGATTGTCTTAAAATATATTAAAAGTGTATTTGTTTTTTTTTTTTTTTTTTCTTTTAAAGAATTTATGCTTTTACGTTTATATTATCTTTGTTGAACTATATATATATATATTATTAGTATGATATATAAAAAGAATATAAAATAAAAAATAATTACAAAAGGGATACAAATAAAAACGTACACTAAACTCGCTCAGGACATTGGAGTCTTTGAAGCAGTTTCATCGACAATATATAAATATGCATAAATATAGATATACATGTGTATATATGCGTATATGTACATATATTTATATGTGTATATCTACATATGATTGTATACATCTAATACTTGCTTTTCGTATCAGCGAAAAACTTCTCGTTGCGCTACATCGCGAGATTCATTAGATGATAACCGAAAACAAATTATGTTAGAATAAAAAGTAAGTGGATAGTTCGAGCATGTACTAATGAAAAAAATAAAAAAATAAAATTTGGAAAAAGACATTGAGATAATGGGAAATCACGTCCCGAAACACAGTTACAATATTACAATGAATCGTGGAATGAACATGAGAGGTTTTCCATTTGTCAAGAAAAGTTTCCCGAAGAAAATGAATATCATATTAAAAGAAAAAACTGATAAAAGAAAAAGGAATGCCAACGTGTCTGCAAGCGTGCGGCTATCGATTGGTCTGTAAATTTCGCGTGCCGATGCAAACTCAATTGTTGTCTTTTGTCGAAAAAAAGTAGAACACAAACAGGTGAAACATCCGAGACATGTAAATAATTTTCAACACTTTCACTTATTCTTATTAATTAGTAGAGATTCATTTGCCGTCACCTCATTTATCAAAAAAGTTTGTCGTATGATTTTTAATGTTGGGCATGTGTTAATGACTTACAATATAGGTGGGAGGAATATCAATTGAGCGACCGAGTCTAGACCATCAATAGTTTTTGTGAAATATTAAAAATTTTTTACATGTTTCTACATATAGTTATATGTATACGTTTCTGCTAAAATTTTTTGAGATAATATATTAATAAACAGTGGTAATTTACTACTTACGGTTATAATTATTATAATGGTAATAATGATTGATATCGACGACGTATTTGGATATACGTTTGATACATATTAATAATTACCTACAAAATCCTTTGTTAATTAAATCTCGATAAATATAAATAGTTACAAATTTAACTGTAAAATGAAAGATTAAACGTGTACACTTTATCATGTTGCTTGTATTATTTGTAAGTTATAAGAATTAAAAAAATTTATTATATTGAGAGAAAGGGAGATAGAAATAGTGTGTGAGCAAGTGATTCTATAAAAAGAATAATAAATAATTAAAAAATTAGAAGAAGATTATAAATACTCATATATATATATATAAAAAAAAAATACATTAAATATGAAGAGTTTAAAAGCAAATCCCATTTTGTGAGTTGATTCCCTTTGTCGCTTGCAATCACTATGTATATGTAGTTTATGGATCGTAAGACATGGTTTTTGTATGACTATGCATAAATGCTGGCTATTGCATGTGCAAATTTAGATATATATATACATATATTCATGCATATATATATATATAAACATATATATATACATATTTATATATATACTCCTTGTTTGTGTCCTTGGAGAATTTGTCATTCATGTCAAGTAAATTATTATAAGAGACACATTTGTTCTTTGTAAATATTTCCTTCCTATCCCAAACGACTGCCAATTTTTATGTTTCTATAATTTTTGGATGTTAGAAATGCGACCGATAATAAATTTATATATATGTGTATGCTTATACATACACATATATATATATATATATATATACATATACGTTTGCTAAGTTATGCCTGTTTCCCTTGCCAATTATAATAAGCGAAAAATCTTTTTTTATTGACTGAATAATAAATTTACTAATAGACTAGACAAAGTTTTCTGTTATAGAATGTTATAAAATTAAAAAAATAAGCTAAATAATTCTATTGATTTAATATTATAATACTTTAAGTCATGTAAAATATGAATTTCATATAAGCTTATTCTTAAAATACATATATGTATAATTTAAAATGATTATTGGTACATTATTATTCAGTCATATATACAATTGAATTTCATGCGTTATTCGTTGTATTTTAATATAAAGATTAAGCAAAATGGCCTTTTTGAAATGAAGCATTTTTATGTACTACTATATTAGCGATTTTTCATTTGAAAAAAAAAACTAACATTTTATCATATATAATAAATAAATTCTCTTTGGAGTGAGTGCATTATTAAATTGTCAATATGGATAATTGGTACATGTATTTATATCTGTATCGAAGCTTCGTAAATAATGTATTTTATCATTCGTGTCCATTACGTTTTTTTATTTTAATAGTATTATTTTCTAAGTTATGAATTGTTAGATATTTATATGGTGTTTATATACGTGTGTATATGTATACATACTAACATACGAATATATGATATGTAATGTTATTGAACAAAATTGAAAAAAGAAAGATAATAATGATAAAAATAAAAATCTCATAAATTATGGATATATGCTAAAAATAAAATAAAAATTAAAAATATCAAAGAGAGTTGATATTTGAGCAACGTAATTATCTTATTGTTTAGATCGATTGGATTAAAAGAAAATAACTTTGTTAAATTTTTATGTAATTTTTTCAAGCTTAACATATGAAAAATTAAATAATTTAACATGATTAAATACGTAATATCGATTCAAATTTGAAATTCTTTAGAAATGTTTAAATAATTAAGTATGCGTATCATTAAAAAATGCACAAATTTGTAAGTGCAGGTATTAAAATGGATAATAAAGAAAAATAACCGCAATGAAGAAAAGATTGTAGCACTCGTTCACCGATAACATAAAAAAATATATCAATACTTGAAGCACATGCACGTCATATTACATCTCACACATATATACATCTCGAATCACGTATAGAAATATCTCCATAGAGAAAGAGCATATTATTGTAGTTGATAAATACAGATTTTAGACATCTAAACATAAAAATTATAGGAATTAGTTTCCTCTAGCTTTCGCTAGACGATCAATAATACTAAAGAAATCTACTGAATAGTATGAGTTTTTTGTAAGAATTTGTGCACTTTTTTCACGTTAAATATTTATAAATTTGTTGATGATTATATAGCGAAAGAAAAGTAAATTAGATCTATATTATTAGTAAATCGAAGTATATATGTTAAGTGCTCCATTGCCATTCTTGATTTTTTTACCTTATCATCATCAGGACCAATTAATAAATTTTAAATGATAAAGAGAAAACGAAAAAGAAAAAATTTATATTAGTAACGTATCGTAATTACGTTTACTAAAAGAAGCATTGTACGTAAGTAAACAAAGTTATCTTAAGAAAAACGAGACTTAACCGTAAAGTTGAAAATACCGTGGACTTTACATAAAAAATAACTCGATCTCTTTACTCTAGTATTATAATTCTAAGTAAAAAAACTTGTTCAAGTGTTAACCATTGCAATTGATTTTATCAAATGATTACACAATTATGTTTCAAAAAAATTTTCTCGAATTCTGTTAAAAAGTTATCAGTAAATTTTAATAAATTGTTATTCAGCTCATTTAAAAAATTGATTCGTTTATAAAAATTACTTTCTAAACATTATTTTAAATAATTATGTTCGATCGAGAAATTGAAGTAACTGGATTCTACGAACATGGAAGATGTATTGAAATTGCAACGCAGAATACATGGCATCGACCATTAGATATGTTGTCGTTGTTATAAACATCAAAAAATAACGTTGTTAACGTTGTTAGTGTTGTTAACGTAAGAGATGTGCATGGTGCATTAATTGCCATTTTCAATTGACCATTTGCCTGCTCACTTTCATTGGTACGTACATCCACATTTACGTAAGCACAAATATACACCACAAAATTATTAAACCAACTGCATACAGTAATTGTTACGTGAACAAAACTATAATCCTCGCAAAGAGAGCTTACAAAATAATACAAAAAAGTCTCACGAACAAATCAAGAGATCTTCATATATGCAGTACAATTTTACATCGAATGGTCGAAAAAGAATATCAGATTAAATCGAAAATCGACCACTTAGAAATAGCATACGAATAGAAAATTAGATAAAAGATGACGCCGAAATTTCGAAAGAGATAAACTAATACCTAGTGACAAGTAGAAAGGAATAACTACTAGTTTTCTTCGTTTGAGATTTGCGATAAGAGAGCGTACTCGAAAAAAGCCAAAAGGTCCAATGGGATTTTCGATAATGTCTATCGAATAAAACTCCACCATTCGCTATCTAATTAACAAAGAGGGAAGAATTAATAAATAATAACACACTACGTGCCTAAATAATAAGCATAAAAGTCTGTGCATTATTTGTTAGAATGAAAATATTAAGAAAAGCGTGTCGAAGGAAGTTTATTGGAAAACTATTTGAACGGTGAATTCAAATAAAAATAAAAAGTTATAATTCAATTCAACTATTCAAAATTTTTCACTATCCATTAATACTGCTATTTTTAAAAAGATATATTCGACAAAGATTTGTTTTTTAAAACATTTTTAATGCAAAAAATAAGGTATACAAGCGAATTTGTATTTTATTTAAATTAAATTTAATTCTTAAATACAATACAAAGTAATTAAAATTTATTGACATCTATATATCGAACAATTACAATACTTGCGTTAATTAAGTTACAATATTGAAAATAGTGCTCAATGCCATCCAATAAAAAGAAGAGGTGTAAATAAATTAAGCATCGAAATCATTCATAGTCATAAACGCGCACACATAAGAAATTCTGATTCCTGCATATATTAATGCAAATCTCATTGAATTTAATTAATATCAATCCATCAATTCAATAATCGATCAATCAATTGCTAGCTCAATAATAGTTAAATTTATTGAATGTTGTCTGACATTTAGCATTTTCTTTTATTTCGAGTACGCTCTAAACTTTCATAATCATATTTTAGATTAATTTTATTTGACAGCTTGATCAAATATAATATTAATTTCTTTATTTTTAGATAATAAATTCCTTCTTACCATTTAGAAAGCGCTGCAAAGTAATTTAAGCCCATTCTTTTTCAGAAAATTGCTTTTTACGCTTAAATTTCTTGAGATAAGACTATTTTTAAATACTCTATAATATTAAAAAATAATTTATTTGTCAAATAAATTATTGTTGAAACTAGTATTATATTTATAATAAAAAAATTTCTGATTTAATCAATTACTAGTCAAACAATTTTCAATTAAATCATGAGATTTTAATTTTTAGAAATTCTTCCAAATTTTAAGTTTTAAGCGCATAATCTTATTATAAAATTCAAAAGTAATGTAAGAAAAAAATAATTATTAATATTATTATTTGTATTATTATATAAAGTTATATTAAAGAAGAAATAAAACTAATTTTTAGTTTTCAAAAATTTTTAATTATTCATTTCAATAAATTTTATTTGAAATTTTAATAAAAGTGAAATCATAATAGTAAATTTGCTTATTTATTACATAAACATGACAATCATTCTTTAAATCCAACAGCATTAAAAATCACTTTTATCTCATTTAGAGCAAGTTGGCTTTTAATATTAGGAAAAATTCTTTTTTTTCAAAACATTAAATATTTATTATTTAAAGTAATGAGTAATTATGTAGAATTATAAAATGAAAATCATCTTTGACAACAACTAATTTTTATTTAACTGGAAGGAAAGTAATTTTTTTCTTTCTCTGGGATTCATTGAGTAGAAAAATATTAAAACTTATTTTTTAACTATTTTTTCTAATGATTTTGAAACTCACTTATCTAAATAAATTAAAATATTTTACTATAATATATATAAGTAAAAAAAATTTGCATCATGTCAGTAGTTAATATAATATATATATATATGGGCTCAAATCAAAATTAAAAAAAAGTCTTTGTATATATCTTATTCCCTGTAACCAATTTAATTAAAAATGAATGAAAATAAAATAAAATTTTACAGGGTGAAATTAAACAAAGATACTGCTAACAAAATGACAAATGTTACTCTTAAGTGTTTGTATATATTTATATGTATGTATTATGTACACAACAAATATCTTGTGTTTATAACTCCAATTTAAACATCTTCTAAAGTATAATTGATTCCTTTCTTATATTTATTTTATATTAAGTAAAAATATACTCCATTATATAATTAGAATGAATGCAAGCCAGAAAATAGAACATAAATTCTAAAACCTAATTTCACTTATTATTTGTTTAAAAACTTAGTAATTGCAATTGTAACATCTTATTTACTTTCTATATTATAATTAAAAATTTACTTCGTAGACAATAAAAATAAAATTTATTTTATTATTAAATAACTTAAAAATATATTTGAAAAATATTGCACTAAAATATATTTCAAATGAAAAAATTTAATGTAAACAATTTAGAATTAAAATTTAATTTAAATGTTTGAAATTATAATTTTTTCAATATTTATAAATCTTTAATTTATATTAAATTTTAAATATAGATGCTTTAATCTATGATTTTCTAACACATAAAATTCACTCTGGTGATTCTCAGAATTAGAAAGGGCACCCTCTATTAATATAAAATTCATTGTATTTTTAATATTTTTTTATTTATTTATAATTATAATTTATTTTCATTTCTATTTAAAACAAAAAAATTTAATAAAGTATTAAATTTTGCATAAAATTAAAGCTTAAAATTTGATTGGATCAATTTTATTTACTAATTATTATTTTAAAAATTTATAAAAGGTTGATACCTATTAGCCTTATTCAAGGTATTATACTGTAGAATATTTTTAGTTTATAATAAAAATTTTTAATTACTTTTAAAAATCTTGAACAAAATATAGTAATTTTATATTCAATAATATAAATAATATTATTGAGAAAATGAAATATAGAACTTGGAAAAAAATAAAGTTATAAAGAAATATTTTTCTTACACTACTACAAATAAAATATATTGAAATACTTACGTTATATCCTGACAAACGTACAAAATCGCTTTAACAAAAATGTACCTATTTTTTTAGTTCTTAAATGCAATAACATAAAGTACTTTTTTCTATTCAAAATTCAAAGCATTTCACATTTTGCTGTCTGATCTGTAATACTCATAAAGAGAAAGAGAGGGAAAAATAAAACAAACAAATAAATGATTTAAAAATTTTTGAAATATAATAATATAATCGGAATAAAATCTGCTTGACTATCTTATCTATTAAAATTTTTATCACGTATAATAAAGAACAAATAAATTAATAATCTGAAAATTCATATTCCCAATCATAATTTGCATATCATAATAATAATCATATCTTAAATTAAACTAAATTAATTGTAATATGAAAACTTGCATTTGGATTATTGTATAATTTATGTAACAAAATAAGAAAAATGTAATGGTTTCAATGGTGTTTCTAATATTAGTATGAGATGGGATTCTGCACTGAATACAATTTATAAAAAATAATCTAATACTATTCAAAAATTTAAAGTATAATAGATTTTTTGTCTTTATTAGAAAATAAGACGATTTTATAAATATTTGGAATTTAGTATTAATGAATAATAATTAAGAAAAATAATGTACAAAGATGAAAGGATTTTCTCTTTAATCCTCTCTTTGATTCTCCATTTTCTATCTCTCTTTCTCTCTCTCTGTGTGTCTCTCTCTCTCTCTCTCTCTCTGTTTCTCTCTTTCTCTCTCTTTGAAATTTATTGAGAATTTGAATAAAAGTATCATTCACAGAAAAATTTGATTCTATAAATATATATAATATTAAATTGAAAGAAAATAACAAAAATAATAAAACAATCCTTCCAAAAATTGCCAAGAGATGAAGGATGTGTATCAACTAATATTGTAATTATTTAATTGCATAATATTTTAAGAATTAGTGTGAATGACGTATTGTAAATCAATAGAAATTATTATATCACAATTAATACGTAATAAATATTGTTGTTAAAATAATGCCTTTGTCTTAGCTTTCTAACTTTATATAGCTTAAATTATAATTTGATTTTTATTTTCTTCTTAATCATAAATGATTTCCAATATAGTAAAATTTTACAAAATTTACATAACAGAACAATATTTTTATAGGTATAAAACGCATAATTTATCCAATAAAGAACAAAATTTTGACTGTAAATGGAAATGAAATATATTTTTAAACTAAACATTTATTTTTCTCACACATACAACTATTGTAATCTTTAATTAAAACCACAGAACAGAGATTAAGATTAAAACTCTATTTTACTTGTTAACCTATGTTTAAGGATTTTAAAATATATTTCCATAAAATTTACCATTTCTTTTAATATAAACTATTTATAGTTAAAAAAGTATAATATTATTGTCGAATTTATTTAAAAAATTGAAAAAAAACTATTTTCTAGGAATATTAAAGGGCAGTATAAAAATAAATTTATTGTTTCTTTCTACGAACGACAAATACATAAAATAATAATAAGCGCTTTTTCTCTCACTAAGTGTAAAAAATATGCAGCAAATATAACATAATTGAACACATTATAGCGGTGTATATATATATATATATATATATATATATATATATAGCGTATACAAAGTCGATTATTGATATATGTATGATATATGTATAGAGGTGAGTTTGTATTTTTATTTGTAGAAACAAACGTAGTTACTATGTCCACCCACATACATTATATATATATATATATACATGCAAATCTGAGCTAAAACTAATTTGTGGTGGATTGTCACGAGTAAGAGAAGATAATAATTACAAAATAATGTTGGCTATTCTAACATAATGTTGATTAACTGCTTCAGCAAACTTAATAAAGGGGGCAGCACTATTGTCTCGACTTTATCGCTCGCTGTCTTTTTACGGGCAGACCGCGTGCGTATGGTTTTTCTGCGTTTGTTGAAAGATAGAAGATGCCTCTTGCTCTGCAATAAGAAATATTATTTATAAAATTTATGCACTTTTTCTCGCAAATGTCTCATAGCATTAATAGAATAAAAAGAACATGAATTTTTATAAAGAAAACTTTTTCCCTGCACAGAATCGCAGCTATTTTTATCAAGTACATTGGTCTATCATCATCATTTAAAAAGTAAATTCATGACAGACTTAATGCATTCAAATGTATTTACAGTTATTATGAATATCAATACGAGTTACGATACGACCATTACTTATTGATGTATGCTATTTATTTTTATAAATAAAGGCTATTGTAGACTTTATAAATCAATGCAAGGAATTCTTAAGCGTTATGCTTAGTAATTATATATAAATTTATTATGTCCATTAAACATTATTGTGCTTCTCGTTTTGAGACAGGTATTGTATTTTTAAACCACTAGAGTTGTATTAAAAATAAAAAATATAATAACATTTTTAAACATTTAAAAATCCCATTGAATTTAATAAACAAAATTGATCGATTGCAATAGTTGAGATGAAAAAAGAACTTACGAATGTGGGGTGTCCTCCCCCATTGGTATGTGCTCTTCCTCGGAGGGGTTGCACCAGCCTATCAGGTAAGACAAAAGGTTTGCACATGGCGCAGCCCAAAACCCCACCTTCGTCGTAATGGACTCTATGTAGTAAGGGGTCACTTTTGTATGGTCGCATGATAAAGTTTCTAAAAAAACATGGTTAACAGTATTTATTGATTCAATCTTAATGCATTTTCAATTAAAGAGGAGATCTTTGTAAATTCCTTCAATTTTAATATAATAATTCAAATTAATACTTTATAAATGAAGAAATAACTTGAAAAAATTAACTTAAAAAACTTTGGTATTATATAATTTGTCGAGCACAAAGTTTTTATTGAGATGCTCAGGCGACCTAATAATTTCAAATTTTCCTTGAAACTTTTTATTATACAATAATAACGTATAATATAAACAGCTACACGATACTAACATAATTACATAGTTTAATAAAGCAATTTGCAATGCTTTTATATTTATAAATTCATTATCAACCTATATATATATATGTATGTATAAATATTTTAATAAATTTTTTAATTTTATTTTAAACTTGAGTCGAGCTGTTAAAATAAGTTTATAGTTCCATATTCTGAGACTTTTACTGTACTTTATTATTAATTGATGAGGTAAATTATAACTTTAGTATAGAAAAAGTAGGTGAAAAGTATATTATTTACGTAGTATTGAAGTTGTTGCGCACCCGGGCTGACTCGAGCCACCATTCACATAAAAGTCTGCATGGCCATTTGGGCCCCACTGGCCCAAAATCCCCGCCCCCGTGTGGATCACATCCACAAAAAGAGCATCGGATTCGTCCAAATCTCTCGAGCGATTGCCATTCATGTAAAAAAATATCGTTGGATCGAGCCCTGATGTTTTCAACAGCACGATTAACCATTCCACCACATGATTCTTATTAATTTATGTTTATTCGTTAATCTTGAATCTTTTTATTTTCCATTTTTTACTATTCACATTTATGTACAAGAGGGCGTAAGATTGAAAAATTTAATTTTTATTATAATAATTATTGCATGTACAAGTATTAGAGCTTTTATTAATAAATACTCCAAGAATTAATTTTTATTACTTAAGAAAAAGAAAAAAAATGTAATATCTGTCGCTACAAATTTCAATTGTATTAAATACTTTTAAATATTTTATCCAATAGAAAAACAAAATTAATCCTCAGATTCATCTACGTACAATTATTAAAAGCTTACAGTTGTTTTTAATTGCAGCTTCAGAATGAGTAAAATAATTATTTTTTATAAACAAGATTTGCCATTATTTATCATTGCTCATAGATCTGACATAGAATGCTCATAGACTGTACAAGGAATGAAAAAAAAATTATAACTTTTAAATCTTACAATTGGGTTAGAAGCATTTCGTGTATTCATCAAAACTATTATTCGTGTTATTAATTGGTGAGACAGACTAATAATCAGACTAAGTGATAAAAAGTGTAAATGTGAGAGATAAGCAGGAAGATTACCGGTGATCCTGCCGAGTTTATTATCGGGCAAATAATTGGCGATAAGTCCGGCAATGTGAGCTCCGACACTGTATCCGAGCACGTGGATGCTCTCGACCCAAGTACCCCTGGGGTGATCCCTCAAGTACCTCACTAATTGAGCGATACATCGGGCACAGAAATCCGGACCCCACTGAATCTGAGCGAGACAGGGCTCGCGAACCAAGGAACCATAATCGATGATTATTATATTGTAGTCACCTCGTGTGAAGTACGCTGAAATACATCCAAATGGTCACAATTACCATGAGTTACCAGCTACTCTTCCCTTTATCACTCCCAAGTTATCTCTGCTATGTCACTTATGCATGTTCTCCCTTCTTAATTCGATTCAATTGGAATAATTCAACTACACCTTCAATTATATCATAATATACAGTGATATGATACAAATTTTTTTTTTTTTTTTTTAAAGCAATGACATTTACATATTAATAAAACGGAGGCGCGTCAAAATTCTCGTAATAAATCACCTTCACTTTCTTATATAATTATTTACACGCAGGCAAAAAAACCTGGGTCAATATTTTATTGGAATTTCAATTCCTTTAAAACATTTTGTAAAAAAAAAGAAGAGATTATAATTAATAAGCATAATATATATATATCAATAAGAATTATGCAATGAAAGCAACATTCGACTTTTGCAATTTAGATATTATTTTTTTATGTGATTCTGTAGTGTATTAATACCTTTGCGAAGGTCAGTACTCGGTGCTAAATTTCTTCCTCCACCAAAACCGTGAATAATAATTTTTGTCGGATGATTTCGATTGAAGGGGGATCTGGTTAACGAATCTTTGCGCTTGACGTCCAACAAAAACGGATCTTTCTGAGTTTCTCTAAAATAATTTAACAAGTTATTCATTAGGTGAATTTATAAATAAATTAATATAATAAACTAAAAGTATCTTTATAATTAATCAATAAAAATATCAAAACAAAGACCCTCGTGCAAGAGTCCATTTCAAAATAATCTTCAAGAATTCGATAAAAAGCATAATACCTTGGGCATGTATTATAAACATATATGTACATAATATTAGCATAGTATTACGATATAATTCAGTCCTCAAAGTCATCCTTCAACGCAAAAAAACGATTCCATAAAACAAATTGCATAAGTTCTTATTTCTAAATTACGTCAATACATATGTATATACATACTGCATAATACAGAAAGATAAAAAAAAACTGCACATTATTTTGCACGTGATAAATTAAAAATAAATAAAACAAATTTACCAAATAGATATGAAATTAAGTATATATAAACGTAAATATTCTAAATTTCATGTATAGTAATTTCATGTACATATTAATTGCATAATTAATTTTCCTACGCATAATTAATGTATATGAAATTAATATTCTAACCGTATTATAATTAATATTTTTCAATAAAATGACTACCATAGCCACGGACAAAAAATACCAAGTATTACAAAAAAAAAAAAAAAAAAATGAGCGTAAAGGACATGCATAACCGGTTATAATAGTGATGCAAATGCTCATTGCTAATCGGATCAGAGATATGTTTAAGGATTTCGTTTCTTAAAATATGAGATTCATTGTATATCTATGTGAGTCGTCACATTGGAAATGGAATCGGAGAAAGGTGGAGAAACAGCTGCGTCGAACTCGAATTGAGGTCACTTTCAGTTTTTCAGTCTTCGAATATGAAAATGATCATGATCTTGAAAGGGAGAGTTTTTTGTACAATCGTATCATTTTTATCAATCTCCAATGCGCGTACGAAATTAATTTGCTCACGTGGATATATTTGTTATTTATTTATCACTTCATTATTTCAACGATATTTGGAAATGTTGAATTGATGATTAAATTTAAATTATATGATCGTAAAAAGTATTGTATGTAGTTAGTGTTTTAATATTAGAATGCAGATCTCATTTCTCAAATATCATTTAAATATTGTAAGAAAAAAATCATTCAAATATGTTTATTTCGTTTTCAAACATAGCTTAATTGAATAATATATATGTACTGTAAGAATTTATGTTTAAATTTCTAAATTTAATCTTTTCACGTATTTATCGAGAATGCTTGTATGATTATTAATTTCTCTAAAATACATCCATGAAATTAAGTGATAATTCACTTTTATAGTAAAAAATTTAGCATTTCATGTACTAAAATTAGTTTTAAAACTATAGTTTATTTTTTAATTGATGTTGCCATGTAATTTTTTTATGTGCAATCTAATCATTTGATTTGAGTAAACATGCATTGCTGCCTTTTATACACAGATAAATTATAAATAATAATCATTCGTTAAATATTTTATAACTGTCTGGGAAATAGCAAATTTCATCATGTAATCAAAATTACTATCCTATATTTTATAAAAAAAGTAGAAATTAATCATTTCAAACCTTATAAAGTAAATAATTTATTTCTCAATTTATGCAATTTATTTATTCAGATTATATAAAACAAACACATGTATTTTATTTGAAAAGATTTATAATACTAAAATTAAAAAGACTTTTTAAAAAGTATTATTAACTGGAAGACATCTCTCTTAAATATATGATAAAAATAAAAACATTATCTAATTTATCTTCATGATCAGAATAATGTTTATTATATGTTATTGTATATTATATATTAATAGTTTTTATATTATATATGTACAAAGTTAATAAAATATAAAAGTATAACTAAAATAATATATGTAATAAATAATATTTTACTTGTAGTCAATATTTTCAACTTAATTTTTATTGTATGAACCTTATCTAATAATTTCACAATTTTCTTTTTAATGAGTAATTTTAAATTGCTTGAAAACATTTATGTACTTTAAAGAATTTACGAATATACTATGTTCATAATAAATCTACGTTCATCATGCATGGCAATATTTAGTTGAATAACTTGGACATTGATATATGACTGGATGCATGTAAGTCTCAAAATTACTATTTGCTTATGCAGCGATTGTATTATATGAATCCGTACCAAATTTCAAAATTTATTATATAATTAATAATAATTTTACATATAGACTTATCTTCTTATATTTTTTAATTATAACAAACAATTAAACTATATATCGTTTGATAATCTTATTATTAAGAAGTATAGTTTCATAATTAAAAATAACTGTATTTTTCTCAATTTGATTTCATAAACTGTAAATCTTCAAAACTGATTTTGATATTAATAGGTTTATAAATAAAATAATAATAAATTGATTTATTTATTAAAAAAATTTAAAGATAATCGATCAATATAAAATTTTTATTCATTGGTTAACACTAAAATTGTTAGATAAATATAAATGTAATTCACTACTAGTAATTTACATATTAATATAATTTAAGTGAACAATTATATTTTATTTTAAATTATATTTTAAATGATCATCATTGTAATTTTTTAAAATAAAAATATATTAGTTCTTAAGATTATTTCATAATTGCAATTTATTATATTAATTTATATTTATTAATATCAATGCCCTTACTAACGTATTGTAAAAATATAATATTGCCGTAAGATTTATCTTGAATAATCAAAAATTAAATATTTTTTTTCAAAAAACGACAATATTATATAATAATTATATATATAATATTAATATATATAAATATATAATATGTTATAATATATGTTATATAATAGATATATATAATGTTATATTATACATGTACATCTTCTATATAAATATATATAAATATAATACTATGTAAGTATAAATAAAACAAGTAAACTAAATAAAAAAGAAGAAATTCAATATTATAAATAATATTTATGATACTAAATAATATATATTAAAAAAATAAAATTACGAAGAATCAGAATTCCAGCATTCATTATATTAATAAGTTAGTTTATATCTCGAAATATATACTTATTGACATAAATTGAATAGTATTTATAATTTAAAATAATGTGACTCACCTCGTGTATAAATAAAATTGAATCTTTGGATAAGGACAAGTATATGGTGGTTTTGCACATGAAGTACTATTGAAAAGATCTTGCCAGGATTTGTTTTGTGCTGTTACAACTGCTGAAAAATGATTTTAATGTTTAAAAAAATATGCGATACTCATCTATAATAATTCTTTACTTTATTCATAGAATTGAATACACATTTATATATTTATTTTTAAACGCTTCCTTATTTATTTAAAAATCAATGACTATTATATTGAAGAAAAGTAACAGTAAATAGGTGAGCTTCTCTTATTATGATAATTGAAATTATATAAGCAGTGCAAATACCTAATTTCATTGAAAATTTTAAATGTTTATATGAAATATATACATCTACCACATATTTGTTATGTATAATACATTATTTTATATTTTTAACTCTTCAGCGATTCAAAAATTTATAAAAAATCTATTTTAATATAATTTGTGAGTGGATATAATTCTTTCTAAAAACTTTATAAATAATACATTATATGTTTATATAACAATCATTATATAATTACCTTATAAATAAAGTTACTTCTTATTTACAAATTTTAACATATTTAAATATCCAATGAATACATATTTATTCTGGACTAATTATATAGATTGAATAAACATCATTTAACAAACGAAAGTAAAAAATAACATATGAAAGTTATAATAATTATAATGAAACATCATTTTTATTTTATATAATACGTCAATAATATTTAAATTATAGTTATAAAATATCAATACTAAATTATATTAAAACTATTCATTCCGAATAATTGATGAATAAAATGCATTAATTTTTGGAAATTTTGTTAAATTTATGTAGATAAATTGATAATATTTATATATTGTAGTAATCATATAATGTTTTATATATTTTATCATCTTTTTTCAGATTTATATTTTTTATCGTCATTTATATCATTATTATAATATTATAATTTTAATATTATAATATTATAAATTATAATAAAATATTATTATTATAACAAAATTCATGAAAGCTAACATTATTTACTTAAAAATAAATTTTTTTATTCACTACTTGTATACCTCATTAAAAATAATGTTATTCAACAGTAGTATATTTGTTCAATAATAATTCATACAATTTTTATTGTTATTAGAAGGTTATTTATTTAATTTTTTATTAAGTATCAAAATATAGTTTTCTCAAAATCATATAAAATATAAGTTGTGAAGATTTATTTAATACTTTTGCTAATTATTATTACCCTTAATGTTGATTTTGTCATTTTTTATTTTTTATTTAATTTAATTGTAGAGTGAAATTTGTTATAAAGTGAACTATATTGTATAATAATTTATAAATTAAAATTACATAAGGATATATTTCATTAATACATTATACATAATTTTTCATTGTATCATATTTAAATACCACAACATTATTTAACTATGAAGAATATGTACGCTAAAATTATTTCTTAAATATAAATAATAAAAGAAATTATGTCCTGAAACCTAGGTTTTAAGTCAGTAATTTTTGTGCGTATTAGTAACAAAAATTACCATGATGAAAAATTCAAAATTATCCGAAATAGTGGAATAGAATGTAATTTTTCGCAAGTAACATACCATAGAAAACAAACTATTAGGAAATCTTTTAAAATGGTATAACATTAACTTATATGGAATTTTCATGAGTCTTTTATTACGAAAGATCATTAAAAAAAATTCTTTGCTAACAATCCAAATCTACAATTTATTTGAAAATGGAAATTTTTTTTTTAATCAGCATTAATTTGATTCTTGTAAATGCAGTAATTAAATAAAATTGATTAACTATATTTATTTTATAAGAAAATACCGTCTGGATTATGGACTTTTTCGATCAATATTAACTTTATATGTAACAGAGATATATAATTTAAAAAAAAAATTACATACTGCAGATAGTACTAATATTTTACTATTTTAAAGTACGAAGTATCTATATTATGTTATTAATAAAAATAGTGTTAAACTAAAATAAAAAAAAGTTTTTATCAAAGTGAATTTTAGATAAATAATAATTATTTACTTTGTCTTTTAATAATATTAATTTTATGATCTTAGGGGTACTGAAAAATAGAAGTTAATTATACTAATGTATTCTAAAATGTGAAAATAATAATTATTAATTATTTTTAATATTTATTGAATGTCACAATTAACATAATAGTTTTTAGCATTAATCTTGTATTAACCAAAACTTTAAATAAATTTTCAACAATTCAAAAATAGAATATATTAATTAACTTAAAAATGATGCTAAATGTAAAAATTTTATTTCAAATAACCACATTTAAAACACTGGCTCTGTATATCATTGAGTTTTGGAGAAAGGTATCATAAAATACAAATAAAAAGTAAAAATTAAAAACACGGAAAACACGTTAACTCACATAAAATTATCGAAAACATATAGTAAACATTTCACCGGAAAAGATTCAATGAAAAATTCGATTGTGTTGATTGAATATTCCTATGATTGTAGACTTTTTACAATTTAGAAGATAGAAAACAAGAATGCAAAATTATGCCTAGTGTTTAAATATCTGGACCGGAAATGATGTTCCCATAGATTGTTACAAATTAAATGCATGCACGATGAAATTCCTTTATGTTAATTACACCAGAAGTCATAGTTAAAAGTTATGCAAAAAATTAGATGAAAATACAGGTATTTATTTTGTTCCGTAGTTTAATTTTGTGTCGACGAAACATAATATTGATTCACAAAATTTACACGTAGATATACCAACAAAAATTTTAAAGTTATAAATGTAAAATAATACAGATTTTTATTACAAAAAAAATTCAATATGAAAGTTAAATTAAATTTCAATTTCAATTTAAAATAAAGAATTCTTAATTATTAGGCTTAATATAAACTTTTATTTCAAGCGATAATTAAAAAATAATTTGACATTAAATTGAAAATAAGTCATTCATTTATAAATATCTTTTAATTAAATATTTTTACATATCTTTAGCGAAAGTAAATATAATTAAAGAAACAAAAAACTTGAATTATTTAGAAAATATATTTAATACTTAAATCAAGTAAAACTACAAGATTAGTTATTTTACTATTTCTAAACGAAAAATATAATATGATCAAGAATTTAATATCAAGTTTATTTACTGAATATATCAAGCAAGAAAATATTTTAAATTGATTGACAAAAATTAATCATAAATAATATCAAAAATATATAGTTGAAATTCATAATTAACCCAAAATGTAAAACTCATGAAAGTATTTAACAAAGTATTTATAACTATATAATATTGAAAAATTAATTGATCAATATACAGATTTTAACGAATATCTTTGCAATAAGATTTATTAACCATTTATCATACGTATACAATAATTTTTTGATTAAGTATAAAATCGCCATAAAAGTATTAATATTTTTAAATTATTTATACACTACATTATTCTTTAAAAAATATTTTATTTTATAAAACATATATACTTAATTTTCTGTGTATACAAAATCTAATCACGCCTGTATTTATAAATCAATACAATACCTTAATAATTCATAAATAACAATTTTTTTTACTATACATTTCATAAATTATAAAATAAGAAAATTTTATATTTTGAACTTCCAAAACTATATTTATTTTAATATTATTAATGATTTCATCATGGCTGTGAAAAAATGTTTGCTCATACCAGTTTATATTTATATAAACAAGCTTAATTTCAAATAAAAATTTGTGATTTTACTTACTTTTACTTATTATAATAATATTAACATGATGAATTAACAAGCAACAGATAAGCATCTCACGTGTGAAGAACAGCTAGTGCATTAGAATTTTTTATTAGAAGCTTAGCAATTAAAGATATTATAAACGTGAAATTGAATCACATAAAAAAGAACGCACAAATTAAGAGATTCACTGAGCAAATAAATAAATGCTCTGTAAAAAGTAATAAATTTTTAATAAATTATTCTAGGAAAATTTTCATCTCAATCTCTGGCACTTTCTCTATTCTCTTGTGATACATCTCAACACGTTTCTCCAATTAGACATTGAAAATTTCAACTTCCACAATAATATTTAACAACCGCAAAATGATTATACAATGATATTTACTTTAATTATAACAAACCACAAGGCCAAAAAATGGAAAATTACAACCGCTACCAAAAGAATGCGGAAAAATTATGTATCACGCGGCAAACTCACCCATTGGTTAGATTAGCTTTCCGCGCTTTCGAAACAACCGCGCGGGAAATACGAAAACCCAAACATTCGCACTTTGAATTGCTCGAATGGCCGTTGAGAAAATGAATGCGTTTGCATTTTCCCGTTAAAAAAAATACAGATTCTCTGATGACTTGAACTTACTGCATGTCCGGAGGAGCAGAACGAGAAGTAAAGCGGATATCGTAGAACTGATTGCCATTTCCGGCGCTGCCCGCCTTATGATATAACATCGGATGCACTATTCACCGGTTTTTCGGGTACGATGTCAATTTGATTAATCGGCAAGATCCTCGTTACCGATTTTTTATTTCGGAGGACCAGGAGAGTTGTTGTCGGCTTATTGTCCGGTTGCTCAGTGTCGAGTCATCGGGCAGGTTGGCTTGCTCGAGAGTAAGCAATTTTAGAAAGTAAAACGCTGGCTGCTACGTCTCCTCTCCGGGACAGATATTGTGCGTACCTTCCTACAAATGCATGTGTATCCGTGTACACAGGAGAAAAGTGCTCGAGTAGGGAGGAGGGATATCGCTAGAGAGAGAGAGAGAGAGAGAGAGAGTTACACGCTTTTCCATAGGCTCCTGGGCTGCTGACCGTAGGATGGACAGAAGGACACGCGAACCATCGCTCGGTTTACTTTCTTCTGCTGGCACCTCGTGTGGGGAGGGGGGATTCCTACTAAATGCATGGGTACACGTTTTTTGAAACACTGATTTTTATATTTTAAAAGTCCACATCGAAAACTCACCTCTTGGTCTTGGTAACTTTGTTTATTTGTTTAATTATCTGGTTCACCAATAGTTTTCTTTTTTGGCTCGTTCCTGAAGTTGACCATTAACATAGCCGGTTTTTAGTTCTTATGAAATCTTTTGCAAAAAATTATAAAACTCTTAAAGTAACTTCAACATAAAAATTTCATTACAACGAAAACTTTATTACATTACAGTGTTTATTATTTCAGCTTTTTATTAGATTGTATTTACAAAGAAAAAATTAAGTATAGATCTTCATCAGTTTATTAATGTACCTATAATACAAGACTAACATTTTATTCAATAATTAACCAATAAAACTTTATACATGAAACATTTTTTTACGGTTGATATTATTTTATTACAAAGTAATGTAACGTATAAGTAATATAGAAAAATACATGTACATATACTTTACCGTATTAACATAATTTATATATTTTTTGTAATGTAACCCAATAATCCGATATATTATCCAAAAAAAAAAATTTTATTTTTATTCCTCTGATAATAGCAATTTCATTGCTTATTTCATCTTCTCTGTGTAAAAAAAGCCATTTGCTGAACTAAAAACCTCTTCTTATAAATGAATATATAAATAAAGAATGCATGTAAACTATACATAAATTAGATTATATAAATCTAAAAAGAATTAAACTATTCATATCAAAGTAAATGAAAAAATAACTGTAATAAAAGAAAAATTTACTCCATTCCGTAGTTATTTACTTCATACAGATTTTACTACATTTGTAGACAATTATATTAAAATTTATATTAATGTAATAAAAAACACATAATTTAGTAGAATATGTTTGTAAATATTTATTAATAAACTTGCTAAAAATGTATAAACAATGTATAATATCTAAGATTTATTAGTAAAATTTAAAAAATATTGATTATTAGTACATTTAAATATTAAATTAGATACATTAAAAATATAAATTACTAATTATAGAAAAAAATATTGTATTATGAAATAAAATTTTATTCATTCTAAAACTTGAATATCAATTCTATAACAATATATCTAAAATATTCTATTATTTTATTGTCATAAATTATATGTACTAATTATGAAATTTACCTAATTAAATTTTGTATTCATGGTTTAAAACTATTTAATATTAAAGAATCACTGATTAGTACAAATATTATAATTAGCAATATTATATTTATTTAGTAATATAAATATTTATTTGCGCTCTTTTTAAAGTTTTACAGATTCTGAATAGAAAAACAAAAAAAATTTAGACATTACTAAATTATTATTATTAATTCATAAAATACACAATCAGAAATTGTTCCCTTATTTATCTATCAGAGTTACGTCTTATAAATATTTGAACCAAATTATAGACACATCAATTTTATGTCATACATTAACTTTCACAAATTAAAATATGTAAATACAGATACTTAAATCATTAATTTAAATTAAAAAATGCTTAAAGACTTTTTTAAAAGTTGCTTATTTATCTTAGACATGATCTCTATTTTATTTTATTTTTTATAAATAAAAATATAAATATATGTACTGTATGTTATAGAAAGGAATATAGTAAATCAAAAATTGTAAACAAAAAAAAAACTAATTAAAATATTAAACGAAAAGTATAATGTTTTTAAATTTTAATTCATTTCTAATTAAAATTAAAAATCTAAGTCACTTATTGATATATAAATTTATAATAGGTACATGATTTTATATTTTTACTTGTAACCAATTTTAAATAAATCAAGAATCAAATTTATAAAAAAAAAAATAAAATTTTAAGTCTATATTATATTTTTAAAATTTCCTAATTTTATTGTAAGAAATATATTTTTTCAATATCATTTAGAATTAGCCTTTCAAAAGAGAAATTAATTTAAAATTTATATAAATGACATACAAAAATAAAAATAATAAATTTTATTGATAAATTAACTAAATTTAGAAATTTTTTTCCCAAAATTAAAATTTTTGATAATTCCGTTAATTAATCAAATAAAAATAAAAAGATTTTTAAATAAATTAACATATTATTGAAAAAATCGATAAATTTAATATATAAATTTCATAATATAATACAAAATTAAATTAATATTTAAATTCATCATCGAGTACTTTTCTCTAATATTAAAAGTGTTTTTAGAAAAAATTTTATTTTCAATTTAATTTATATTATTTTAAAACTCGTAAAATTATTTAGTGAATCCTCAAATTTAATTTAGTTTACTGTATTTTTATAATTATAAAATTAAAATAAATTATATACGTTTTCTATTGACTTTATTTGCATATGTAAGATTTCATTTTCTCTATAATTAAGTTTAATAATAATAGTTAATTCTATATACATATATATTTATAAGTATATATATATATATATATAAACGTAGAGTCGAATGTTACTCATTATCTTTCTAAAATTTCTAAATTACTATATGCAGCATATTATAATATTATTAACCATGCACGTTAATTCGATATTCTACAAGATGTAATTGCATGTTCTACCATGAATATAACACATTATCGACAGTGCTAATATTTAAGTTAAAAGTTAAGTTATAAAATTTTCAGCAATATTATTACATCTTTAATTTATTTAATATTTAATATAATATTTATAGATCATCTTATTGAACTGAATTTACAAAAGCTTAAAATTTTTATAAATTAATATTAGAACATTGTGGTATTCTACATTTAGACTAATGCTCTGGATGGTTATAAAAAAAATATAATATGGAATATAATAAATCAAAACAACAGAGAATTTCGAAAAAATTCGCCGGCACTTTATTGTCAGTATAATTCAATGTTTTTGTACTATTACACAATACATTCAAGATATAATACACATACATATTTTACATGATGAGTGACAGCATAATTATTAACAAATCAGACATTACCGGCGAGTAACAATGTAATTTTGACCACATTTTTAGCATATATTCATTTTTTCTATAGAATCTACCCATTACAAATTATTTCGAGCTAATTGTTTTGAGTTAGCTTCCTTTAATCCAATTAAACTGCTTCTTTATTTAGCATAATTTATCTTTATTATGCCAAGATTAATTTACTTTAATAGAATGATTTTCAATATTGAGATGGCTAAATTTCATACATTGCCCTAATAATTTATAATTTTTTTAATTTTATTTATTTTAATTATTTATTATAGTATTAAAATGAATTAATCTTAATATTTTTAGTACGAAAATAAATTCGTACTTATACATCTAAGATGATTTATACATTCAGCATGAAAATGGCTAAAAGCTCTATTCAATTAACTATGGAAGATATTTTCTGATTTGTGATATTATAATAATGATGATGATAGTGATGTTGAAAAGAATAAACTATTATTTAAACATAATGGAACAATTTTTAGTACGATTTTCTATTACTTTGGTGATATTACTTTATTATCATTTAAAAGTTGTACCAATTTTTGTAAGCTTTTAAGCCTTTTACATGCTTTTAATAATAATATCTGAATAACTATATTGTAAAACATTCAGAACAAATGTTAATAATAGCTAAATAATGCATGTAACAATAATAATTTGATTTGATTTTCATAAATACATCCAAATGACGTTTATTCTATGATTGCTAATGCAATTACATGCTGAAAGAAATTCATCTAAACTAATCATTAATTACATTTACGAAGTTTTAGATGGCAGCACTTCATTGATTTTTAATCAGCGCTTAATATTATGATTTTACGTTTATTATTCTTAATTCATGGATAAAACATACATAATTGCTTTTTCAGAATGTTACATTTATACTTAATTTAAGATTTGAATTATTCTATTTAAATTGAAGACAATTTTACTAAAATTTGTTAAATAATAAATTTAATTTGACTAATGTATCTTAAAGTAATATGTAAACCGAAACTCTATTACATTTAAAATTTTATAATATTTTATAATATTTTTTAGAACATATAATTTTTATTGATTTATTAAATAGTATTATTGTCAATATAGTAATTGATATATTTTATTTATATAGATGGCTCATAATCTGCACTACACAGCAAGAATATTATAATTCTATGTCTTGTAGTAAAATGTACAAGCTGTGACATTTAAGAATGTGTGTATGTAAATGAATCATATCAAATGCAGACATATACTAAATATATGTACATACATCACACAAATTCGCTAAATGGTTATGAATAAAATTTTCTCAGTTTTTCAATCATAATCTAATTATTTAATTAATAAATCGTATTTATTAGCTGAAATAATTGAAGTCTTTTTTTTAGTTATTAGCTATTAACAATATTAAAAATTATTACAAATAACAACAATTTTGTTACTACTTAAAATTTATATTATACCTTTTTCTATTTATATTTATAGAAATATTACATTTTAATATAATATTCATTTAATGAAACTGAGGTTCATATATTAATAAAACATAAGAATTATAGATTTAATATAATAATTTACAGATTATTTAACAAACATACAAAAAGCAAAGAAATTGAACTTTTTAAAAACTAATTGCGTTTAAAGCCCAACATACATCCATTCAAAATTAATTGTGATATTTAATTATAATTTTTCCATTCATCGACCTCACTATTGCTTTATATTTTATTTACAAAATACAATATCCGTATGTTTTATTAAATATTTTCATATCGATATAAAAACACAATAATGGCAAAACTTTTAGATTATTTTTACAGTTGTACATATTGATATAATGTAACTTCCGTTTCTCTACAAATTACACAATTTAATATTATATGTTACCGCAATATGAAACATGAGAGAAAAAGCAGCTTGTCGCAAAATTATACTTAGACATTTGTATTATTGTTTTAAAAAATATATCTACGACATAAATTAAAATTAAGTAGAGTATATGCCATATATAATAAGCATACTTTTTAATTAATAACGGCGAAAATAATTGTCAACTGCAAACATGAGTTTCTCTCTTTCTCTCTATCTCACCACCCTTTGTCTCTCTCGCACTCTCTCTCTCTCTCTCTCCCTCTGTTTTTCTCTCTTACGTCACGTTATTAATCAGTGAAAAAAAAGAAAAACTCAAACATCTCCGCTGACAACTATATATTCATAAAATTTCACAGCGCCCGATAATTGTTTTATTTTTTTTTCAATTATTGTCGTAAATTATCTTTGATTTTATTTATATTATAGATTTAATTGTATATGTATATATTTTTCTTTATATATACTTTGTATTTTGTTATTATGTAAGAATTATTGTTCGAACAGCATTTGATCTTAACCTAATTATTATACTATATCTTATTTATTTCTTCCTTCAATCTATTATTTATGTAAATCATCTTTTATAAAAATCACATAAAATATTTATAATAAATATTCAATACATATAATAAAGAATATTTTTAAATATATAATATCAAAGTAATGGTTTTGGATAAATAATAATTAAATGTTAATAATAAAGGTATCCTATAACAAGTAATTTTTTAGTTTTAATAAATTTTTGTATTATAATATGAAGAATTAAATAATTTAGAAGTTCAACTTTCACTCTAGAAGAGCTACCGAAAATTTTTAAGATAATGATTTTAAGTTATTACCTTTTTTATAACATATTGTTTTATGTCATCATGTTTTAAGACTCATTAGGCCTGTCACTACTTTAATGCAAGAGTTAATGCATACTTGTATAACATTCATTCAAGGGATTCTACCATAACTTGGCTCACGGCTTTTCTTACTATTCTTTTGCTCATTTTTAGCTATATTAATATTTCCAAAATTATTCAATTAGGTTCAAAAATGTTTTGTAAACTTCTAATTTTTTACATATTTACCAGAAATATTTCTAAAAAATATGAATTTTTTATTTGTTTATTATTCCGTATTCTATTTTATATAATATATTTTATTTATTCCCAAAAGAACTTTTAATTAAAAAAAATATTCATATTAATATACGTCATTTTTTTATTAATTACCATTAATATTAGTTACTATTATTTTATTATTTTTTTAATTTTGAGCAGCTTTCACATTTTTACCTACGAATACAAATCCCTAAAATGGCTTTTTGAAATGATTAAATATAAATATAAGACAAAAATGTGAAATTTATGATATAAAATATATATTGCCTGTATAAACCAATATTTAAATTGTAAATATAATATAATTGAATGTACTTTTATAGTACGTATATGAATTTACCCTTCTTTTAAATTAAATGTAGCCTGAATTGTATTTACAATAAATATACATGGATCTAAAATTTAAAGGTCAATTGTAGAAACAGTTAACCGCCATGCATAAAAAATTATTGTCAATTTCACACAAATGTTATAAAGTTGAAAATGTAATTCCCACTTAACATTATAAGACAAATACATATTATTATTGCAATTACTCACAATTTTGTTAGTTTAATGAACGAATTCAACTAAAAAATATTACTCTTCTTTGGAATAATTTTATTTTGAAATATAAATATATAATAAAAATACTAGTGTTCTATAAAAGTTTTATTGACAAAACGTCATGACCATAATCTCTAATTATTTTTGACAAAATATATTATGAAATTATAAAATTAACCAAACAAATTATTCATCGACACTCTAGCAGTGACATTTTTATCAAATATATTATAGGATATTAGAAACGCACATTTTTTTATTATAGATACTATTATAGGCAATCACACTTTTTTTTAGCGTAACACAACAATATAAGACCGGCTTATAAGCCAAACTCATGTTCTTTCAACTATCAATTCAAATATATTATAAGCATGATGCATATATTATATATTCTGTTTAGTCCGTCAGTGCATTTTTTTATTTATTCTCTTTATCATAAATGTATATATCAATAATTTATTAATAAATATTGAATATTCGCTTAGATTTTTTGTCTTTAAAAAGGTCTCGCATAAATTGACTAATTTCATAAATATTACATATTTTTTTATTTGCTCACCACCATATTTTTTATTTATAGAACGGAAATCGTACATAACCGTTATAATTTTTCGTTGTGTCTCCACTATTTGGATTCATGTTCATATACTTTCATGTTTATATACTTTCAAGTTTATATACTTTCACGTACTTTACTTTGTTATATTTATCATACTTTCTTTTGAATACTTTCATATATCAAGTTTAATGCCCTTTTTAATGTAATTATTTTGTTTTTACAACATAATCTAAAACCTTTTGAGACAGAATATATTTTCTTCAAAATTTCTAAAGATGAGCTTCAAAAAATTTACAAAATAACGTGAAAAGTAATTCCCTAGCTATTTTAGCCTATTATATTATATTATGCCCTAGAATATTTTTTTCTTGGCATAAAACGTTTTTATTCAAGTTCATATTTTTGATAATATGTTGGTTAAGTTTTTTGAAAGAGATATCGTTTAGAAATTATTTTGTATCGTAGTTTATATTTGAAGATACGCATCATTTTGTGTATTATGTTCTTTGATCTTATAATTAATAACTACAATGATATTTGTGATACATAATGACTTCTTATTATATTTATAGGCTTTATCTTTATTTGTTTCCGAATGATTTTATCTTTAATCATTATTCATTTTAAGAATTAGCAATATTTGGCATTAATTTTAATATTTATATTTAATCTTTATATCATATGATATAAATGATATTGAATGTTTGTATTTATGATCTGATAATATCTTTTTATTTATTTCACATACATTTTCAATTAATATTCAATTTATAGCCGAGCAGGAATACCTAAAAGTTGCAGCCAACAGCCCTGCATTACGATTGATTCAATCGATTAATTTATTATTGTTAATTTTATTGTCGTAAGTTATTAATAATTTCATAATATTTTTAGTAGTCATATATCGTATTTGTTATTTGGATCCTTTTTGAATTGTTAATGGTGCAAATTGTAAATCTGTGCAATTATTGTCAAGCGGTAGAAAGCTAAATTCATTTGTTTGATTTACTTATAATCTGAGAATTTTATTTTATTATTAACTTTATTGTATAAACTCGAATTTTTTATATTTATTGAGTCGATCAAACTTTGTACAACTGCGTTTCTTAATCAAAATATTCAAATACTATCAAATCTACCGCCAAGTTTTGAACTTTCAACTTAAAAATTATTGTCTTTCTAATATTTTCTAATTGTATATGTGCTTTAGTTAAAAAGTGAAAATTGTATATCTTTTAACTCATATAAATTTGTTTATAAAATATGAAAGCTTACGTTTTATTACTCTTGGAGAGTTTATAAAATATAAATTTTGCATTTTATTACTCTTACAGAGTTCGTAAATGTAGTATATTTTTGTTTGTTGAAATTATTAAGAAATTTTAGTAAAACTAACAATATTAATTTAACAAGCAAAATATGTAGTTTGAATATATTTTATAATTTCCTGAAATGCTTCAAATTTTAAAGTTTATTATTTTAAAACTTATTACTTATTACTTTCATTTAGTTTGTTTCTTTGACACTTAATATTAGTTTATATTGTCATATATTTTTATTAATACTAACATAAATGACTTTTATTTTTTTAAAATAATTTTAAAACTGTTAAAAAAGATTTAAGTTATTTAATATCGCTAATCATTTTTTACTGCATACTGTCAGATAACCGATGAATGTTTACTTTAATTTTGCAGCTCTGACATCTGCCCTCTTAGGTATTATATTGAATTTATTTTTGCTCACCTAACTATTTAACAGGTATTGATTTTATTGGCAAAATTTTTAAACTCTATAGAAGAGTAGTATTTATTTTATTGTACGAATTTTTTTAAAATAAAACATCTATTATTGCTAATCAAATTAAAGTTGTATGAATATTAAATAGATTTTTAAATATCTTCATTCATTAGAGGAGGATTTTATTCATGTTTTTTCTATTTTCAAATACTCGTCGATATGTTGGAAACATAACCTTCTTTCAATTTATAATTTGTTTAAAATCTATTAATTTTCTAAATAAATCTCTTTTTTGTTATTATTTATATATACATTAATTTTCTAAATAAATCTTTTGATGCGAAGTTAAATTCACGAGGTAACAATTTATGTTTTATTCGAGTAATAATTAAAGTAAATTTGGCAATGTAAAACTGTTACAAAAAAAAATTATCTTTATCCGTTATAATAATATAATTGATTTTATATAGTGAGCAAAATTTTTTTAAAAGTAAAATAACAATTAATTATATTTAAAATTTTAGTACTTTAGGTAAAGTAAATTATATTTTTTTTAAATTTAATTTTACCAATTTTAAAATAAATATTAAAATTTTCAATCATAAATAAATAGAAACTGATATAATTTCGTAAATTACTGAAAAATAAAATATCGTTATAATTTATATAGCATTACGGTTATTAGCAAATTATTTTCGTGATTTTTTTTACTTTATTCAACTTCGTCGTAACGTAGATGTTTTAATAAATTTTTAATCAAATTGCGTATGTCTAAATTAAAGGGCTAGCACTTGTAATATTAAATATATATCAACAGAGTTCAGTGTGAAATAGATATATCCAGCAGATAAAATATATTTTACCGACGATAACAATAATTTAATTATTTTTGTCCCACAAAATTTGTAATAAACTTCTTTGCACACAATACTAACTATTTAACTTGGAGTTTAAATCAATTTTTTAAAAGAATTATACAAAAATAATTACTTGACTAGATATTTGTCTTTACCATTCAGCAACGCTCACAAAATTCCAGCTCTCATAATCCTAGATCCAAAGCTAGAAATACTTTGGTTCTTCACAAAATCGTTGCTACTTTAAAAGGTAAACGAATAGGAACATATCGATAAAAAATAAATCTCCAACCTAAATCTCCATCTAGATTATGGAAATGCTTTAGTCCCACTGGGGCTGATTTTGAGTGACGTCATGGGCATAATCGTCGGTCGCCGGAGGCTGCACGTAGTTGGTATTGAGGACGCCACTGGAAAAGGGGTTGGTCGAGACAAAGGGGTTGCCCTGGGTACTTTCGGTGGCTCCGTACCCCACCGTCGAATCTCGGTAAATGGGCTCCTCTTGTCGCTGATTGTTACTCGCAGGTGGTTGCTGATAGGGGGGAGGCTGATAGGGGGGTTGCTGATGCTGCATCATCGTCGATATCTGATCCTGGTTATTGCTGCCATTCATCATCTCGTTGTCCGTGAGCGATGGCTGTTTCTGTAAATGAGTTTAATACTGATTAAATTTAAATACTCGGGTTACCGTGTCAAGATTAAATAGAATTATGCAAATGTCAATGAAAAAAACATCATGGGATTAATTGTAATAATGCTTGATTAAAGGATTTCAAAAACATAATGAGGAATGAATGAATAGATTTTTACTATCAAAAGAAATAAAGTTATATAAGTCATTCACATTCAATGTAAAATATATTATAAAGTTGAAATTTGATGACCCTTAACAGTTGTGGGAAAATAATTGTAGAATAAACACAATTATAATTTACTATGGCATTTCATGTTATTAGGACAGCCTTTGTTATTCTAATGAAGCATGTATATTTATTACTAGAAATCGGTAAAATTTTTTAATGAATTATTATTAATAAATATCTAGCCTTGATAAAAAAAATCAAAACTTAGACGCAAAAAATTATAATTGTGTTTTATTCTAAGGTTATTCTCTCATACTTGTTAACGATAAAAAAATTTTCAGCTATATATTAATATAAAATGTGCTTTAAATAATTATATTAATTCATAAAAAAATATTAAATTATTAATAGATCAACATTTATTATATGAATAAAAACTTTTAATAAAACTCGTAATCATTTTCATAATATTCATGATCCTTATAAAAAGTAAAAATAATTTATTTAATTAATCATTAATCTAATTTTAATCATTAATTCATAATGACTACACGAATCAAAGTTTATGTCTTAAAAATTATGTCATACATTATGCAAGTTAATAATAAGTACAAGTTATCTCAAAGCTTATATAAGTTACAATTGTTTGATTATTACAATAATTTCACATTAAAAATAACTGTTTTGCGCTGTTTATGAAACAAAATCATAAAAAATATGAGAATTTTTAAAAAGAACAATAATTTAAAGAGATTACAGCACATTATATCCGAATTTACACAAGACCACATTTCAAAAGTAATAATGAATTTCTCCATTTTAAACTTTTTTTTTAATGCAACAATATTTAATTAATTTATAAAACTTCAAATAATACATTTCAAAAAATTTTTGAAAAATAAGTATTAAGACTACTGTTATTGTAAAAAGTTATATTTGAGTATAGTTGTTATTACATAATTATTGTGTATGAAGAATATTATATATTAATAAATAGAAAATAATTTTAATACCTAAAATCCTACATAAACTAATAATTGCATTCTAAAAATATCTAATAATATATTGCAAATTTTAAAAAGTTAGAGAAGTTTTCTTAATAGGATTATTGAATGAACTTTATTCAAAATAAACTAAATTTTATTTAAACTGTTTAATAATATTTATGATTCATAAATATGTCGTCATATTTTTACTACTATAATTTATATTTTTCAATTTTGTCGTTACCTTATGCATAGTACGATAAAACTATTTTTACAGTATTAAAAAATATAATTATAGAATAGTAGAACCTCTGTATCACATTTTTTAAAAATAATTTAGATTCTCTCAAAACTGATAATAAAAATGATAAAAAATGTCATAATACACAAAAAAGACAGATAGTAGTGAAAACAACAACTAAAGGGATAAAGTTTTGTATGTAGTAATAAAAGTGAATTACGCGCTATTTAGAAGTTCTAAAAATTATTATCTTGGGAACTATTACATCTATAACAATAATTTTTTTTTTTAATTTTGGGGTAAAAAATACTGGGTTCTGATTCATGCATTTGACTTTAAATTATATCAAACAATTTCCTAACATTTAAATATATATAATTCTGTAGCCTCCATTGCTTTCCCTATTACTTGTTAATTTTTACGCACTCCGACATTTTTAATGATCTTTATTAGCACTCATGAGATAATTTAAAAGATTTTTATAAAATTTTAGAGAGATCTTTTGCTGTTCTGTAATTATATTTTGTAAAATCATTACAAATATTAAAATTCGATAATGTACCGAGCTAATTTATAATTAAAATTTTTTCACATAATTTCATTAAAAATTGAAGAATGCCAAAACTAATAAATTGGTATAATAAAAAAAATTCTTGAAAATAAAGTGTAGATACATTGTTTTAAATTTATTAAATAACTACATTATAAAAGATGAAAACATACCAAAGTTACTAATTTTTTAATTGATACAAAAATTTTTCGATTTTTCGAAAATTTTTCCATTTTTAATTTTTAATTATACTTATATAAAAATTAATTTTCTTGGTAATTTTATTCGCTACAGTTAGTTTCTGAATATCATAATGTAAAAATTATAAGTTTTTATTTCATAACAGAAAAATGTAAAAAAACAAATGCATTTTAGTTTATAAAAAAATTATCCGATAAATATTTCCAGTATTATATTATAAAATAAAAAACTACAAATTTTTTTTTTACGGTTTTTCACATATTTATTTTATTATATTTTGTAATGACTAAAATTTTCTATTATTGGTCTATGCATGTAACACTATAAAATTCGAGAATAATAATAAAAAAATAAACAGACAAAATAGTAAACAACACTTACAATAAATTGTGTTTGCATAACTTTGGGTTGTGGCGGCATGGGAGGTCTTCTGTGTGCCAAGTCATCGAGAGGGTTCCAACTGGCTTGTTTTTCATTTACAGGATCTGCCCAGGGTTGTAGTTCCCCTGAGCAGAATAGGGCGTAGAACGTGACTCCGACGAAGTGAACGCAAGCAGCTGTGATGAAAACGTTGCGCCAGCTGTGGGGATCCTTGTGCCTTGTTATGTTGTCGACGAAAAACGGCACCAGGAGTCCGGCGATGGTTCCGATGCCATTAGACATGCCCATCAGTATGCTAGCGTATCGCGGCGCTATGTCTAGGTGATTGACGTTGAATCCGGAGATGGCAAAACCACTGCACGCGACACCGATTGTAAGGGCCAAGGTGGCACCTCCTCCATTTCTATGGGACGTACAATTGGCTACGACGAGGAAGAAAAGAGCCTCCATACCGAAACCCCCACAGTTAAAAAGCTTACGGACGTTTGTGGTTGACATGATTCCACGCTTCCGCAGATGATCCGCTAGCAAACCCCCACACGGTACAATCATTGTCATCAACAGATGCGGCACGGATCCTAATATTCCTGTCTGTATTTAATGCATTTGCTCTTATTAATATCCTCTTTTTTCAATTTACAAAACATCTCATCAACGCAAAATTTGACATACGAGAGTCTTCTAACACAAATAATGCGTCGGATCTTACATGCAAACTAACTAACCTCGACCACGGGCATATCGAAAGCTTCGTGCATGAATCGACCTTGAAAAAGCACGAGTAGATAAAAGTTCCAGGATCGGCAGAAGTTGGCCACGATGATGGCGTAAACCGGCATCGACGTGAAGAATTTGCGCCACGGGGTTGTCCACAATGTGGGCATCGGTTGATTCGCTTGCCCTTGACCCAAGGAATCCTCGATGTAGCGCAGCTCTCGTGCGGATATACAGGGATGTTTGGAAGGCTTTTCAAACGCCAGCCAAAGCCAGAAACAATACCATATGATACCGAAAATACCTGCAAGTTTTTAGTTACCCACTTACATAGTTTCTAAAAAGAATTGAAGCAACTTTATAAATACTAGTGATAAACACTTACAACTCTAGTGTGTATTGAAATACCTTGGCTAAATAAAATCTGAAATGGCGTTGAAAAATAAAATTTACCGTAAAAGTAGAAGGAAGCAGTCCATCCAAGCCAGTTACTTAACACACCAGACAATGGCATTCCAATAACAACAGCAGCATACGAACCACAAAATGCAAGAGTCGCTAAACGAGATCTTTCGAGGGGTGGAGCCCAGTATTTCCATATGCCATGGCATGCTGGATACGTGACACCCTGAGGCAAATATACTCTTCATAATCAAAATTTCAATGAATTCTTCATTACTATTATTTAATATATTCAAATGCTTTGATACCATAACAATTCATTTTCTTTATCATTAAACATTTAAATTGACAATTGAAGATTATCAATAAATAATTAACAATTTTTTTTACATTATAATTAATTGTAAATGATAATAACATAGAAATGATTAATCAATTAAAAATATATTCATTCTCGATTCTTGCTAATCATAAATATTTGTTTATAGATCTGCATTCAGTTTCTACACTATTTAGTTAATATAAAGTTTAGTTGACATAAAGTCAATAACTTTATAAATATATTTCTTTTAAAAAATTTTACTCATTAGTTAATTGAAAAAATTAAGAAAAATTAGTTATTTATTAAATGCTCGATACTAATAAACTCTTTATGGTGTACTTTACAAAATCATATTTACTGATCAATATGAGATGAATAGAGGTTCATGCTTGAATTCAAAATTCACTTAAAATTGTTCACATACCTCGACCAATCCTTTGCACACTTGAACGAACATGTCAACGACAGGACTTAAAGTTAATGCTCCGGGTACGAGAAGATTGAGAAAAGACGAAATAACGATGGCTAGACCGAATATCTGATTTGCTGGATAGAGGGATGCGAGAAAACCACCAGGAACTTGTGTCACCAAATATCCCCAGAAGAAGGATGAATCGACAGCACTTTGAGTTGCGACTGTCCAGTTAAATACGTTTTCTGAACTATTGCTCATTTTCAGCTTAGCCATGCCCATATTACATCGCATACCAAAAGAGATGATAAAACCTATGTAATAATAAAGACAAAAATACATAATTTGTGATAATTCGCGGATAATTTATTAAAATGTATAAAAAAATGTGAATTTTAAATCAATTCTCCTGTTGAACAATTGTTAAAGCAAATTTTTATTCTTATTTTAAAATTGTTTGATATTAATGAAATTTATCATATTGCATTTTGTAATAAAATATTTTTAAATTAAATGTTGCTTGAACAATTATTTATAAACCATTAATTACATTTCATTTATTTGCGATTCAAGAATTATGTAAAATACTAAATTTATAATTTATGTGTTTGAATATTTCGTTCAATAGGAAGATAAACTGACCCATCATTCTTATGATATAAACATTATATATTAAAATAAATTCTCTGAATTTCGATATATCAAATTTGTATAAAAGAAAATAGTCAGTAAAATACAAAAGTTGTCTTAATGCCATCTTCAATTAATTCTAAATTAAGGAAAATGATAAAAGATAGAAATGATAAAAACAAGATTTAATTTACCTTCAATTTAATAATATTAGAGAAATATACAATGAAAAGAATATGCATATCTGTGTTACTCAAGAACACTTACAAAATAAAATCCAATACATATTCGAAACTAATAAAGTGCTCGAGTTGTAAATAGAAGACTGAATGGAAGTACTGAAGACCAACATTAGAATCGAACTGCACTTAAAGGGAAAAGGAAGGACAATAGCCTGGCAAAAGCTCGAGGACCGAGGATAATAAATCTGCAACAGTCCAAGAACCTGAGACAATACCTATAGAGAAGTCAAAGACAAAAGATCACTCTGCTAGTTTTATTGATGTGCTTTTTCAATCATCAGCATCCTTTTCGTCTTCGTGCCTTCATTTAGATATTAACTCAACTTATTCCCCATGGACTTTAGTGTATTGTCAACTATTCTTAATGCAAACTCTTTTTTTTATATATAATTTCAAAATGGATTCGGAACAGCTCGTAATTATGTAAATTCGAGATATTTGTCGGACGTTGCACTTGACTGTACTATCCTGTTACATGGATTTTGAAACACGATATCTAATATCCATGAGGCAAAAAACTTTAATGATACACCTGACGACACCCATGCATCATTTATAATGTGTACAGTATATCTATTTGAAAAAGTTCAATTTTATATTATTTATAAATATAATAAGATGTGTGGGTAAATTATATGAAATCTCATTTCTATCCATTCCATTTCAATGAAATAAATTTATTGTAAAAAACACAAAAATAAGTTAAAAGCTGCAATATTTGTAAATTTAAAACTACATGTATCATGAATACCATTCGCTATTATAAAATAGAGTCATAAAAGTCTTCCTGAATAAAATATTAAGTATCGCGGCGGGAGAAAACGTTTTATCAAGCACATAAAGGAGGAATAAAAAAAAATTGTCCTTACCCATGCATGCGAGGAGAGCGATAGTATACCTCTTGGATAAAAAGGGAATTTCGGGCATACAATATGTATCTATGTGGCGTAAAGGTGGTCTTTCCGGTTCCGGTAGCGTATCTAGTGATACCTGGTTACTTAATCCTCTCATCCTTTCGTCCTCAAAGGCAATGTTTTCTTTGATGTGCTCGCTTGGCATCTCAAACTCCTCATATCCATCACCCCCGCCTCCTCCGCCCCCGCCTCTTCGAATACTATGAAATTTAAATGAACTTTAATAAAATATCAAATTTTATAGTAGTATTATTCAGTGGAGTCTAATCAATCGAGATTAATTAAACTCATACATACTTTGATACTAAAAGAGAATATTTATCTTTTTCTTACTTATTTATTATCGATTTTTCTTTAATTTCAATATAAAAAATATTATATTTTATTAAAAATGGATCCTAAATTTTATGTGAAAAAGTTCATCAGAACAATATACTTAATAATACTTCATAATAAAAGTAATGTTGATTTTACAATTATCGATACGAACAATTTCATTCTTAAGCAAATATATGAATAAAATTATAAATTTTTTTAAAGTATACATTCAATGATTTTAAGCAAATAAAATATTCATTCAAATTTTCATAAAATATTACTCATAATACTCTCTTTAAGACTAATTAAATAATATATTACTTTACTATATATACATGATTTTTTTATAATAAAAATTTAAGTTAACAATTTACAAAAAAAAATAAGATTGAAATAATGAATTATATATTTTTTTTATATATTTTCATTTTGATCAAATTAATACTTTAATTTTATGCATACTTAATTGATAAATAATTCATAAATTTAAAAACAAGATTTATAAAAATAAAAAAATAGAAATGTATAATAAACATAATAAAAATCTGATAAAATCATGATCTTTCATTAATTATAAATTGACAGGAATGACATCCTTCGTGAGTTTAGGTACTACAACTTATTTCTTCCGACACTAATTAACTCTACTACTTCATACATTAAATCTCTTTTATGAAAAGAAATATCATTATAACATTAAAAAATGAATATATAAAATTTTTTAAAAAACTTTTAAATATAGACATTAACTACAAATATATACAAAAAATTTGCATAATAAAGAAAAAAACAATTTATTACAATCGGACATGTCAAATCATAAAATGAATGAAAAATTGAAATACATCTTTTGAATTCAAGAGAATCAAAAGCAATGAAATTTATGCTATATGCAGATAAAAATTTGACAAGAAATCTAGCATATCATTAAACAATCATAATTACAATATAAATTTAAATTTAGATATTGAGAAAAAGAATCTATAAAAAAATCTTAGTAATTTATAAATATAGGTAGTACTTGATATCATTTTTTTTAAATCTCAATTGAACACAAACATTGTCTTTGAAAGATATGATGTAATTAAAATAAATTAGAAAAATGATAAATTTATAAAAAATTCAAAAAAAAAATCTCGTATATATAACAAATTATTTTAAAACACTACAATGAGATATTGTTACTAATTTAAATAAAAGCTATTTATTTTAAATATCATTATGACTTTATATTTAAATCAAAATATAAGGAAACTCTTCATAATATATTAAATGAAACACGTATGCACAAAATTATGAATAAAAATGCTTTGTAACTATTATTTAAAATCAAAAGTACATAATTTATTATGTAATGTTTAATAAAAGTAAGCATATTTATAAAAAATTTTAAACAACCATTCAACCTACTTGTACAAAGAAACACACTTATCTAAAAAATTTAAACTTATATTTTTCAATCAATTTTACAATTAATTGACCAATACAATTTTTATAAAAAATATTGTACAATTCTCTTAAAAAAGCCTTTTTGAATCCTTAGTTTAACCTTTTTAATAGTTTTGTTTAAATTAATAAATCAATAATATAATAGTTTGAAACAATTGTGTTTTGAATTTTGAGATATATTCTATTTAAAAATTAGTTAGAGTATTATTTATAGAGAATTAGAAGTTTAGTGACATATATATACAATATCTGTATTATTTTCATTGAATATATTATTTAAGAGTTAAATTATTTTTATGAAACAATTGTTTAAAAATTTCAAAAATATAAATAATATTACCATCTATTTTATTGCAGTTATCTAAAATATAATATACCGGTGGTAGGTATGGACGAAACTAATCTAGTTTCAATTATTTAAAAAATATATTTTCAAATAAAATTTACATCTATAACCGAAATCTCTTTTCGAAAATTTAATTCACAATCCAAATCACTTCATTTACCATGATAAAATATTGTTCAGAATGTAATATACCAAGCATTTCTATTCTTATATACTTACAAATTTTTGTACTCATGAAATTAAAAAATCAAAAAAAATTTTATGAAAAAATGACTATTCTTTATCATTTTTTAATAATCATTTTATTCAAAAAATCAAGAAACTAAAATTTAATACAATTCAATATTTAAATGTTCAATACAAAAAATAATTTAATAAACGTAAGCCATAAATATATAATATGTAGAGTAATTATTAATTTCATTTAATTTAATTTTATATTCAACTTTGTAAAAACCGTTTCAATTTGAAGTATTCAATGTTTTATAATACTAGTAGAAAAGAGTTTCATACAATTTTTTATTTATTTATGTATTTAATATTATATTTATTTCAATGTAAATTTTCATCAATAAAAAATTTAATAATATCAGAAAATCTCTTCCATTGAAGAAAAATTATAAAAATTTATATTTTTTATTTTTTTTTTAATTCTATCCTCCACTGAATCGGGTTTACAATTTTTAACCTAATCATCATCTTTAATTATATTTGATATTGCTATTTATAATACATAAAGTATAAAAGAAATAAAATAGTTTGAAATATTAATAATTATCGACATTCTATTAAATTGAACGATATACATATTAAAATAAAATATTGTTATTTGTGGTTCATAGTCACATCGGATAACTTACGATCACTTACATATTTCTTTAAAAAAGATTTAGTGAAATAAGATGAGGATAATGATGGAAAATAAGATATGATTTTATCAACAGTGAGATTTAAATAGAATCGCCTTACCCGTAAAGCTTTTGAGAAGCTTTGTTCTTAAGGGAATCGAAGGCCGCGAGACCCGCCGTCGCAAATCCGGACATTTTCCAATTATTGGGGTTGTTCTTGCTGCCGTAATGATTACCCTGTTATTACGGAGCCCCTGAAATATATTTATTTTTTATAATTAAATCACATAAATATTGCCATTCAAAATAAATTTAATGTATAAAATATTAATTAATTATTATGAATGCAAGATAATGAATAAAATGGGAAAAATGGAAGATACTTGTATATGTAATCAATAGAATTTTCCAATTCACCAAGGAATTTAAAATTGTTAAAAAAAAATTATTTTCAATGTATAACGTTGGTAATAATTTTACTTTTAATAATCATAAATTTTAAATTATTAGCAAAAAATTATCTCAAATTTTTAATAATCATAAAAGTACAATAATTCATGATCAATATAGTTAATTAATAAAGGATTTAAAAACCTTTAAAACTTTCTACAAAAGATCAATGTGCATTGTTATTCATAAATTCATCTCGAGATTTTACTGAAATTTAAAGATACTTTTATCCGAGAATAAAAATCGAATGCACTTGTAATTTTACTTAAAAAAAAAAAAAATCCATTCTTTGCAGTAAATTTAATTGTTGGTTAATGTACAGAAACCCTATTATAAAACTCTTTTAATTTAGAAGCCAGAAAATAATTAAAGTAGAAATAGTTGTTGTTATTAATATTTCGACATTCTTTTTAATTAAAAATGAAATTACATTGATGTGGCGTTGAAAAAGAATTTTTGAAAATTGAAAATCAACGTGGGAATTGTAGTTTCCCTAAAATTTAAAGTATCTGCAGAGATAAAAAGCTCTGGATTCGTAAAAGTTAGCAATTGTAGAAAATAACCATCCAATTGATTCAATCACGGGAAACCAATCGCACAAAAATCAGTATCAATATCAGGAGGCTTGCAGAGGTCGAGGAGACCAGACCTTTTCTCCCTCCAAAGAACATCGTTGTCCCGAAAATAAAGAAAGCGCTTAAATTAAGCTTCGGAATTGAATTTTAAATACTCTCGATGAGCCGGGCCGATAATGAAAAAGTCGATTATCTCTTGGGTGGGGGAGGGAGGGGGAGCGACGGTTCGCTCTTCTGTGAAAGTCCGATAAGAACCCGATTCACCTTTCACATGGGCTCGGCTTGTGTCGGTCGACCGATAAACTTCCGAGTGATAAAGAAGGAGAGGGTTATCCTTTGGAGTCAGCAAATCTCATGGTCAGAGCCGAGGGGAGCCGACCGATCTTTCTTTTCCAGGGTGTTTACTCAGCGGCGGCCCAAAGAGGAGCCTCTTCAGGACGTAATCCGTCCGTCCCCGGGGGAGCGGCGGAAGTTCCGGGGGTGAGTCAAAGCCTCACTTTTCCATCGGGGCACAGACTTCGGGCCAAACAACTACTCTCTCGGACTACTCCAAGATTGCGAGGGTTACTTCTTTTTCCGTGGTTATTCTTCCCGGGAACCCTGGGCTGGCGCCCACAATACATCACGCACTCGCTCTTTTCATCTTTTGTTTACGATCGTCGGGAACTCGGCTCTTCGTACCCTTCTGGCGCCTCTTCGCCTCGACGACGATGCTATCACGTCGATTACTCCCAGAATCTCATTGTCCATCCATCCTACATTATGTTTTCATCCTTAATTTTTGGCTTCTCTCAAAACAGCCCTTTCTTCTCTATCCCCGTCGAAGGCTTTAAAATCATTATCACAGGTGACTATTTTCTAATTTCACACCATTCGCACTTACGATTGCAATTGGGAGCACAAAACATTCTTTTAGTTTTTTTTTTTTTTTTGGTATAAATTGAGCGCTGAAAAAGTACTCTAAATTAAATATGAATTTTGTAATAAAAGTCACATAAAACTGTTTTTGAAAATTAAATTTCCGCAGTAGTTGCAGTCGAGCTTTTAATTACATTTTTCATTTATATTCCAGTAAAGTAGATCTCTATAAAATTGGAGAAAAAATTTAAATTATAAAAAAAATATATAATATAATTCACTCAAGAAGTAAGTGATGGCTCACTTTGTCGCGTAATGGTTAACATTATTTTAATACAATTACGTTCACCACCAAGTTTCATAATATTTAAATTCGATGCGTTGTTTTCGAATTCATTGAAAAGTTTTCACAATGACAGACCCATTATAAAATGAAAAATAAAAGAGGTAAGCACAAATATTGTTAAGAATTGCTGTATAAATTTTTTTTATAATGATATAAGTAGCAGAATTTAACATTGAATTTAGATAAAGTTATATACAGCAACAGCTAAATAAAAATTTATAGGAATAATACAAAATATGAAGATATTATTTTCAATACTATCAAAATTCACATTTCACATATAATATGTGTAACTCGATTCTCATTCGGAAATCAAAGATTTATATAGAATTTTCAGAGAAGCATATTGAATTTGTTTGAAGCTTTAGTGAAAATATGAAAAATTCAATGATTTAATAACCCTTTTGTACTGCCTCAATTTTAAAAACTTTAGATTTAATACAAGAGGGAAAAAAATGCTATTCATAAAGATATAAATTTGTCTATTGAGCTTATAAATGATATCTATTTATAAATAATACGAATATAAAATTTCTTAGTGAAAAAGTTATTGATCAAGTATTAAATGTGCAATTCTTCAATACTCCTATAAAATTTTGTTTTAACAGTAGGAAACATTTTTCGCCAATGTAAAATTATTATTTAAATAAAATATTACGCGTTGGCACGCACACCAAATTCCTCGAAAGCAAATTCTAAAAATGTAATTCAGCAAATTGTGTACGTAGGCAAACGTAATCTCTAAATTAAATGATGCCAGGAGTGTCGATTTTACAACGGACTATTAAACTCAGAGTCGCTGAAGAGGGTCGTAATGAATGCTGAAGAATTCGGCCGAGAATAAGGAGTACTTCCGCCTTAAATAAAAGTCGCGCGAGGGCGCCAAAAAGTCTTGCAAAAATCCAAAGTCTTAAGGTGTATACATATACATGTGTAAGTAGACGAGTCCAATCTATACCGGAGCATCAGTGCATAATTTTATTTTTGTAGCGGCTTCGACGACTAATGGCTCGAAGGGGGAAAAAAAGTTGGGTAGGCCTACATTACGGCGGCGTTATTATGAGTCGCATGAAAGCCAAATGACATGTGATCCCCGATAGCAAACAATAGGCTCGAAATGCAAGATAACACGTGTTGATGAGCATCACGACAGGTAAATGGGAGTCGAGTGACGGAAGTGACAAAGAGCAAAAGCCACTAATGGCCAGTGCGCCTTTTACTTTTACTCACATGAGTTCGTGAGTAAAAGCAAGACAATAAGTTATTGTAAACCATAAAATACAATCCGATCAATTTTTCCCCACTGAATTAATTTTCCGTTCTTCTATCGAATGTTCCGCTTAATAAATAATTTTTTACGTGAACCTTTAAAGAATGAAGCCATTTTTTTAAGGTACTTTTCCTGTAATCGTATATTTTTTGTAAAAATTAGTTGCTAAAGTTTGAAACTTTTTTAACAAATTTTTTATATTATGAGCTTACATCAATCAGTATATTATATTGTATAAATTTGAAATATATAACAGCTTTATCGATATAAGATTTTATTACTTTTGTTTCGCTATTCATTAAAATAATTTTTACCGCTTTATATACGTCACATCTATTTTACGAGATCATTTACTTCAAAGAGTATAGTTAATGTATTAACTTTGTTGAAACAAATTATCATTATTGAAAAATATCGTTGCTAACTTAATTAATTATTTCATCAATACTAACAATATTTAAGGTAGATTTTTTCATAAGTTTTAAAATTAATTCCATAATTATTCTACATATACCTTTATCCATGATAAGGGAAGTCCGTTTAAAATACGCGGACAAGATCCTTGGCAATATTTTAAATTAAACCTTTATTAAAATTTATTAATGATTTTTTTTTTTTTCATTCAAAGAGGTGCTTAAAATTAGGTTCGATTATCAGGACAATAATACATGTTTTATATAACTTTAAAACCGTTTCATGGTATTGATCCCAGTTCTAGTTTGATGAAATGTTCACGTCTATTTTTTATGTCTATCAGCTTTCATCGAAAACTTTCAATTTGCTGATCATTTTTTCTTTATTATTACTAGTATTGATTTTATCTTAAATAGTTACTTTCATTAATTCATGTCAGTAAAATAATATTGTATGATATCTTTATCTTATATATTAATAGCACAAAAATAGAATATACAATGAAAAAATACTAAAATTAAATAAATGATAAAATATATAATCGTATATAATTAATATGAAAAATAAAAAAAAAAATTGATGATATATTTTGGAAAGCAATTATTTTTGAAAACATTTATGTTTAATGTCAAATAAAAATTATAGGGTACAGTAATAAATCGTAGGATAAATTAAATAAATGCATGGCTTCGATAAGAACCAAAATTAAAATAATGTATACTTAAAATAATAAATTTTATGAAAAAATTATAAAACACTTTGTAAATCACAGTATTTCGGTTATTGTGAATATTTTAGTTGCGTAATGATGATGACACCGTGAAAGCTTCATGTACCACTAGCGTCAATATTATCCAAAATTTTCTTACTAGCACAACCACATTTTCCAAAGCTTAAACGAAGCCCAAGACAATTTTCAAGCAAATGTACACACTGATTTCTGACCAAAATTTTACCTAGACCAATGTAAAAATGGAAAAAATCGATTTCTTATTCTAAAAAGAATCACCAAAAAAAATCCCCACACTCCGATTACAAAAAATATCACGACATCCCACTTTCGGAAAGATGCGCGTGCCAAAGTGCACAAATTCAATAGCCCTCGACCGAACCAGCAACCCCAAGTAGGGCATGAGGTGCTGTCAATCGAAGGGATATTTTCATTGCTAAGGATTGATAAAGCGATGTCACTCACCAATAATCAAGTCCAGATCGGGCAACTGGCGCAGCGGGTGTGCGGGAAACGCGCGGGTCTTTACGCGCGGTTCGCGGGATCTATCCTGATCCAAGCGCGACTCCAACTCTCGGGGTAGCGTCGCGACGTCGGTGGCGGCAGCGGTGGCGCCCCGACCAGGGATGAGGGATGCGCGCGCGCACCCCTCGATTGGCACGCGACGTCGCGGAGCACAGACCCCGGGACCAATCATCGACGACCTCACCCGTCCGGGGACAGATCCCGGGCGGAGCCTAAGGACGAGGACGACGGCTCCGTCGGCCGGCCGACCGGATGGAACCTCGCGCGAGGGCGATAATGGAGAAAATTGGTAGCGATATGGTCGAGTTCGTTTTCTGATTGGACGGCGAGTGCCCTGTAGCCCTCGCAATATATCCTCGCACGCACAACTTCCTGGCAAAGGAGCAGCAAATCTATTCTCCCTGGTGTTGACTCTGCATAAATTGCTTTATCCTGGCCAGTCGGAAGACACGAAATCCTTTACTTTCTGCAGCTGTTAATGCAACATTCGAATTCTTTGAAAGTTGATTACATTCATAATTAAGCTGTGCCAATAACAATTAATTGTCGTAAGTGACTTCCCGAGATTTCTCTATCGAAATATATATAAGCTTTCCATTAAATCAGAAATTAATTTCCTTAACAAGGAGACTATTGGTGTCCATAACAATATACACTTATATAATCGGCTAAAACAACTCGTCCATATTCATAAAAATCTAGGTATGATAAACAGTTCGTAAAAGTTTATAAGCTCTTATTATTTTCTTCACTCGTTATTATAATAATCCTACATTATGGGACACAAAAGTATAATTAATTCACAAGTGTCGACCTTGTTTCATATCATACTACATTGTTTTAATTATTCAAAATTTATTTGATATTGCACAATATTTTTCATATTTAATTTAATGCCATTGTGTGCCATGAATATAATGTTATTTTATATAATTAAAAATATATCCTTTGAATTTCGAAACCCTTTTTCCACTTTTATGTTGTAAAAAAATTTTTCGAATGAGATTTAATGTAGAAAAATATAAATTTTAATAAAAAACGAATATTTTGAATTCACCGTAAAAATATGTTTGTAATCGATCAAATTTCTACACAATGAGATGGAAAATTATTTTTATTTTTTTTTAAATATATATTTAATTTCTTTATACAAAAACTTTTATAGAATATTATAATCTAAAAAAGTTGTCAAATTTTCATTTTTGCATTCAAGATATAATTATAGACTGATAGTTTCATTTTTAAATAATTTTAAATTTCATTTAAAAAAAAACTTTTTTATATCTATGATAATTTATAATTTAATTTTGATAAGTTTGTATCACATTAAAATTATATTTTATTAATTTCATCGATCTAATTCCATTGAATAAAAGAATAATTTAGAAAGAATCTTAAACAATAACAATAATGTATACTTTTATTCAGATTTTCTTACCTATCTAAAATTTTAACTTTATTTCTGTTTTTATTAAAATATTGATTATTTGTTAATATTAAAAATTATATTATATGTACTGATAAATTATAAATCGATTTTGTATTTAAATTCAGAAGATCTTTGAATTTCATTTATTTTAAAAATACAATCATTTTTATATCATTTCAATTCTTTTTATGGCATCACGTTCAAACATTATTCGCGTAATGCTTGCAATAAGTATTAAAAATAATTTAAAATATTACAATCATTTTTAATTTTTAATGGAAACTCTAGAAATCCGATGTAACCAATTATTACGAACTCGATACTAAAGAAAATAAAGTACGTTTCATATTTTTCAATCGAAATATAATGAAGAGCTATAAAATAATAGGGTATAAAAATATAGAGTATAAATATAAAGAACAAAGTAATTTTGTAATAAATATAATTTTTGGTTTCTCTAATTTCAAGCTAACAACAAATATGAGTGATATCGTTTTCCAACTTTTTTTTACAAAAATTTTGCATGAATTGGGTACATGAAAACTAGCCGAATTATCCATTCGACGCACACTCTAAAAGTTTTTAATTCAAATGACGAACGGCTCCAAATCTAATATTGTAAAAAATGTCGAAAATACGTGGCACATCGGATTTACAGAAATAAACTTTTATAAAAAGTAATAATTTTGAATAAAACGACTGCCTGCGGCAAACATCCAGGTTTCATAACAGTCGAACAAAACGTATTTCCACAAAGAAATCCAGCAAATTATGAGTCGTCTGCTTTTGAAAATCGAACGCGGGAGTAAGAAGGGTGCAAGTGTGGCGTCACGATAATCGTGCGGAAGTATGACAAAGCGGGAGGGTACGACAATGAAGACGGAAAAATGACTTACCCTACCTAGAAAATCACTCTATCGTCGTCTCGGTTCCTATCGCTTCCCCTTTGCTGGGCCTCGGCTCTCGTAACTTCTAGTTTTTGCTTTTATTCAATGGTCACGAGTAAAATCGATAGCGAATGAATCTAAAATTGTTATATACGCTATCTCTGCGTTTCTACGGTTGCCACTCAAGACCGTTGATTTCTATAAATTATTTCCTCGCTTTTCCATTATGAGAAATGCGCACCTACACACACAAAAACACATGACGAAAGAAAAATTAATATTTACACTATTTATGAGTACAGGTGCTTCGTTTACATCATTCTGATATTTATTTGTTGTTTATTCTTTTTAAATTCTTGTTTAAAAATGATGCTTGTGCTCCGTTTACTCAATTTCTCAATTGTTCAAGCAAACTGTGCTTCTGAAATACCATTACATTTAATTTCTTTCTTTTAGAAAAATGAACATTTTATGCTATTTAATGTTTTTCGCGTAAATAAAAATATACGAACCCTCGAGTATTACAGAGGCATTTAATATCTTTGTTGAGCTGAAATCACTCGGAAGTCAGGCTTAAAATCTTTAACTTTTATATGAAATGCTCTTTTATCTAGAATGCCAAGTCCTACGAGAATCTTTTAATGCGTCATGCTCACATCATAATTATAGTGCGAAATTACATACTCGGCAATATGAAAAATTGCCATTAGATTCAGGAACCTAGATATTAATAACAATGTATTACATATATTTATTTTATTTCTGAAATATATCAACATCAAACGAATAAATTGATAAGTTTATATATTTTTAAAAATATTCTTAAACAATGTTCGTTGTAATACAATGATATTTACTTTATTGTGGCAATATAAGTAGATACATAAATAAATATAAAAATTTAAATAACTTGATAATCTGACCTCATAAATTAAATCGATCAAATCTACCTAAACCCAAATTTGATATAAATTTAGAAAATATACCATTATTTTATCCATAACATTATATATTATATTCAAAAATAAATCAGATAAACTTTAAAATAACTCTTGTTAAATGAATACGTGAAATTATCTAAACATTTAATTTACATAATTAATAAATTGACAAGAATTAATATAACATAATTAATTATACAATATTTAAAAACATTTATATACTTCTTTAAAATAAAAAATATATTTATGGACGTTTTATAATATAATTTTACTATAAATAAGATTTTCAACTTTTGCTTTTAAAGAAATGTCAAAGTATTTTGTATTACATTACAAATATGAAATTTTTTATATATGTTAGTGGCTTTATATATTTTTATCCCTGAATAAAATTATTATATTCATGAATAAATTAATATTTTAACTGAGTTAATTAAAATAATATTAAAGTTTAATAATTGATTAAAGTTAACATAATAATAAGTGTAAATTTAAAGTAATTAAAACAAGTACATTTTCTGTATTTTTTGTACATAATAACAACAAAATTATAAAATATTTCAAGAAATGTTGAAATTTTATTTTTTTATATTTTTACGTATTTAAGTAAGATTTCATTACTTACATTTACTATATATATTTCAAAATTGTATTAAAGATTTTATTCCATAATATTTTTATTAAATAATTAATTGAGTTAATTTAATAAGAACAAATGTTTATTATTAATAAAAAAAACTTGTTTAATAAAATAAAATCCCAAAGAAATTTTTTAAAGCACTTAACAAATTACCGTTAAAATTAAATTTAAATTTTTTCATAATTAATCAAATATTTTATTTTTCAAACAAGCTTTATTTTTATAAAGGCAGTCATTTTGTTATATTATGTACACAATAATATAATAATAATGCTTTTATAATGTTATAAAGAAAATGTAATTAAAAAATGAACGCTAAATAAATTCTGAATGTCCACAAAAATTAATTAAATTTTAAATTAAATTTATTAAAAAAATTAATAAAAATTACATCAATTGACAAAACGTTCAAATACACGAATGCATTTTATAAATAATGGCATAAAGAGGCGGCTTTTTTTTTAATTAGAAGTTTCGTTTATTATTATTATAAAGCTAAAAAGCTGAACTTCAAAAAGTGAAAATCGATCAGAGTAAAACAAAATATCATGATAATATTCTTTAAATGTGAAAATTCTTTTTAGATGTTTTTGTATTTTCATTGCATTCTTGTGTATTTATATATTGCAGTATTTGCTGGTTACATAAGATTAGAGTAACGTCAAAAAAGATGGCCCATGAATAAAGTAAAGATTTATCGTATAAATAATGATGGTTAGATAAACATATTAGATTTCCATGGGGTGGAGTAACAGCAATAAAAGGAAGACCCGGTTGGCGAACAATCGCGCATAATGAATTAAATGGCTATGGTAGTAATTTGGCCATCAACCATTGGAATTGAAAGCTGCTCACGTGTGAGTAGGAACGGTGTGTTAGAGCACGTCCCGGCCCATCCCGGTGACCGGGACCCCAACCCCTGGAGCATCCCGGACTCCTAAACGCGGGTGCGAGAACGCGCGAGTGGCTCTGTGTTGGTGCGCAAGTCGCGTGCAGCATCCGCGTCTGTGAGACCCCGAACGCGGGCGGCATTGTTTGGAGCACGCGGGCGGTCTGCCAGAACTCGAAGAGGGCGTACTTACGACATCGATCGTCCCGAGCATCGAGCGCCGCGACGCACGCCGAGAGGGAGATGAACATCGGTGCGGAAGCTGCGCCCGATGCTCCGTCTCTTGCGCTCCCCCACCCCCTCCTCCCCCTGCTTATCCCCGACTCCCTCAAATTTGCTCGTATTTGTGCGGCTATAATGTATTCGAGTGCTCACTCGCGCGGTTTGCGAGGGAGCGAAAGAAATTGCGTCGGCGTCAGCGGGAGGCGATAGAGAGACAGAGAGGGAGATCATTTTTTAGTTTTGACGCGACCGCACTGATTGAGATGGAGAGTTTATTGAGATGTGAGCCCAAGCCCGGGGGGAGGAATTTGTTTGACTTGTGAGATGGATAGGGAACCAACGGCTCACTTACACTTTTCATCCCGCTGATATTACGGTTCAATGGAGGAGCGGGGGGTGGGCGAACATTCAAGATCGTATTTGACAGGCACTGATAAGCACGATATTAATGACGGCGATACCCCGCTCGCTCTTTTTTTTTGTCTCTCTGTGTTTGTATCGGTGTATCTTTTTCATAAAACGCAACAAACATTTCTCCATTAATGAAAACATTCCCTTTTATATGACCAACAAACTCAACAAATATTGCATTCCTTTTATTATTTCTCTTTATTCACGACCCACTCCTCCAAACCTCATAAATACCAATTCGCATTTATTTCAATTCCGCCCAAGGATACCTTTAAGAAATACTCAACTCTATTCCAAATGTCTTCTTATCAATAATCGGCACCTAATAAAATTACAATATAAATCAACGATTGTTTATCGTTCCTTTACCAACATCGTATTCATAAATAATCAAATTACTTTCGAAATTATAAAGTACACGCTTCATATCAATTTACGAAATTATATTACGGAATGATAATAATTAATCTTGTTACAATGTAAATATATACACCGACATCTATTTTACGCTAATATATTGATTTATATATTAATAGAATTATTTTTAACAATATTATTTTCTTATTATAAAATTTGGAAGGAAAGCAAAACTCACGGATTCTGTACTTTAGATTATAATTTCTTTATCAACTCGATATGTTCTTATAAACTATTTTATTATATTTATTGCATATTCAATAAATACTTTAATGCTACATATAATTTTTCGTTTTAAAACTTTTATATTGTAGTTCATACAGTAACTTTCACAATTCATATCAAATTACATTAAATGTAACTACATTATCTTAAATAAGCTAAGTTGAATTTTATTAAAAATTAAAAAATTAAACTAGCCTACTTTAATCAATATATTGCAATTCAATACATTTTTTAGAAAAATTTTGATATTCTAAACTTTATATTTTATTCATATATTTTGTTTATTTATGAATTAATTATTTCTATTTAATAAAAGATATATTAAGAAAATTGGATAATAATTTCTGATCGCCGATATATATTTTGTTGGCTTAGAAATTCCAATTTACTTTGTTTGTTTTCATGTCTACATGACTTCCTGGATCCTAAATAACACCAATATTTTTTTATTAAACTATTCTAGTAAACTCAATTAAATAACACTACAACATTTACTGAATGAAGTTTCTATTTTGAAAAAATCTTTATAATTTTATTAAAGGTAAAATTTTTAAAAAACATTTTTATTTTCGTTATTTTTTAATATATTATATTCTTTTTTTTCGTGATTATATGTATAAATATATTAAATATTTATTTAATATATTTCAAATATTTATAGTATATATATTTTATCATATATATAAATATATTCATATTAGTATATGTGGCTGATAATGAATTTTTTATATTTTTTATTTGCACACATAAGGTTAATTCATAAAATAGCCATATGTTGATTTTTTTTTGTATTTTTCACACATAAATAATAAACTTTAAGGTGCGACTGTATTTGTAAAAATTTTAATTTTTATTCTTTGGTTTATTTCTAATTTTACTTCCTTTAATAAATTTCTATTACTCAAGTTTTGACATAAGTATTATTAACCAATTATACTTTTTCAAAATTATTCTCTACATTGTGTTCTTATTTATTGTATTTTGCACGAAAGCCAGGAAAAAAAATTACATGCTTGAAAATTATAATATTAATTAATATCATTACTATAATATAAAAATTGTAATATATAATTATATAATTTTATTTTAATTTAATTTTGTAATTATATAAGCTTATTTTATATATAATAAAGTGTTACGGTGACAGCCGAAACAAAGGAATTTATTTAAAAAATTATGCATGAAAAAAAACGAATTAGAATATTTAATATATGTAATCAATATTACTATTTTAACCTAATACAAAATAAAAAAAAATATATAAAAAAACTTTTATGTATAAATATAATGATAATAATAATAATAATAATGATTAAAAATGATATCAAATTATTAATAATGATAAAAACTTCTGACTAATGTATGAAATAAACATAAACATTTGAGAAAAATAATTAATAATAAACATCGATAGTAATAAGAAATAATAATAAATAATTTTAATACTATGTAACAGTTAGACTTAATAAAACCTATAAAATTAATATAAAACATTAGGATAAACAATTAACAATAATAATTCATCATAACAATAGATATCAACAATAAGTAATAATAGTAAACTATAATTATACTTAATAAATAAAAATTATGAAACAAACAAAAAATTCATTTAAACATACATGTATAATAGTAAAATAGTAACTATCAATTAAATTAAATTAATTGGGAAAATTTTTAGATACTGGAAAATGTCACAGGCCAGAAAAGTCAAAATTTGACCTGTGAAAGGTATAGCAAAAAAAAACTATATAGAAAAAAAAAGAACTATACAACTCTATGTAAAAAAACCTGGGAGAAAGGTGAACAAGGAAAATTCCTAAGCATACAAATTGAGACAAAGAAATTTACACATAAACAAAGAAAAGTATAATAGAAAAACAATAAAAATAAAAAGAAGCCCTTTCAAAATGTTTCCACAGCTCTCGCACACAATTTTTATAGGTCAAATGTTAAAAAAATAACACCAAAAACTATGTAAATGTATTTTTATTTGGAATAATTAATAAAGATTATTTGCAATAACAAAAACTTGTGCACCTACTCCACAATTATTAATGGAAACCATCCTGCTTATCAGGATTATTAAAATAAATTTTAATTATAAGAAAATCATTAAATTAGTCCAATCAATGCATATCTTTTGTTACACAAATTCATAATTTTACACTAATAAATACACAAAACTTGTAAACTAAAATTGTTAAACACTGAATTAAACACTTTCACTCGCTTACATTAAATAAAAACACAACACTTCTATTGTTATTATAATGTTATGGGCGAAATATTCATGAAATTAAAAGTTGAATTAATTAATTAATTATTGCTACATTAAAGGACAAAGAAAATTCATTATAATTTTCTGAGAAAAGCTATAAAATTTTCCCACTTGCCCAAACACTCTGTATTAGAAAAAAAGTATAAACAAGAAAAAATCAGGTGAAGGGCAGTCGAAATTCAATTTTTTTCTTAAAAGGCAGTCCCAATTCATTTTTTTTCTACAAGTTTTTTTTTGCCAATCCCTTCGCTGGATTTTCTTCCCTGAGGAAAATGTACCAAGGATTCACTTTACACTACTTGTACTAATCCAATAACTTGTCAACATCTTACATAAAAGTAAGAGATAAACTTTTTTTTTTATTTTGTTCTCTCTGTTTTCAATTGTCTTTTATTTAAAATTTTACATTTTTAAAAAAAGAGGTTTTTCCACATAAATTAAAACACATTTATTTTCCCTTTTTATAAAATTATTTTCATCGAATCACCCCTCCGTCCCGAGTTAGTGCGCGAATGCGTAGACTGAAAAGGGAGGAACGGTTAAACATTTTTTTGCGCGACGTAATAATAGAATATTAATCAAAAGGTATTTCAATTAAAGCTTTTCGAGAATTTATTACATATTAGTATACCATGTCTGAAAAATTATTTAAATTTCTCAGCTTACCTTGTAACTAATTGATAAGCTGCACATAGTACTTGTTGATCATAAAATTTAACTTCTCTCTAAATTATGCCACTACTATATAATAGACGTCCAAGATCATATTCTAATATATAATACCATAAATTTTTCGGGCATAGTAGGTCATCTATAATTTAAAACTAAAATCGATTTTTTACCTGCAGTAACTTCCAATTATTATCAACCATTTTTCTATAAATTTTTCATTTAAAAAAAAAAATTTTAAGCTAAAATTGAAAAAAAAAAATTAAATTTTATGATTTTTCTTCAATATCATAAAATATTTCCAAATAGTTCGTACTTTTAAATTATATTTTTTAAAATAACGATGATATTATATTATTAATACACAATTATTTATCTATGCAACTGAAAGTATTTATAAAATATTCGTAAATGAGAATGTACAAATGGAGTTATTAGAACAAATATAATTATTATTTTTAATATATTAATTTTTAAATACTAATATATAATATATAATAAAAGAAATTGAAATCAACGAATCATAATTACTAGAATATTTGTTCTAATAATTCCATTTGTATATTGATGTTTGAATATATGAAATATATTTTATTATATATACAATTGCTTATTAAATTTAAAAAACGGAGATTAATTCTAGCATAAAATAATTAATTCTACTTCAAAATGGCTGAATATTCCTTTAAATTTAATAGATATTTATAATTAATAATAATATTACAGAATTAATTAAATGTACATATTTGAAAAACAGTTTTATTTATCTATCAATTTTATTAAATATTAAACAATAATTTATAGAAATAGTTATTAGTTTTTTTGTGCCATACCATCTATTAAACACATGGGTTATTAAAATCAATATTAAACTTCAACATACATAATGAAAAAATGCAATACATTAATCAGTTTTAAAAATATTTGAAAAATAATTAATCAAAAATTATTAATTCATAAAAATAATACATATATTAATAAAAATATACTGGTCATATTAAAACAATAAGAGTTATATTAAAAACTTATTATGCATGTTTTAAAAATCAAACTATTTATATATTACGAATAAATGATTAAAGTAACATTTCACATTTGCTATTATTATAAAGTATTTTTACTTGGATATATTTTAATATTTTTTTATAATATTAATTATCAAATTTAATATTATCAAAATATTAATGTACATACAGAATATATATAGTTTCTAAATTTATTTGAAAAGGTATATATAGTGAGATACATTCTTAAATTTAATATCTTAACAAATTTATTTAATCTCTTC